>OZ025291.1:400505475-401105475 GCA_964019185.1 Maratus speculifer
ATGTTTCTAGACGCTCTAATTAACGCTTAATGTTTACATTTCCAAGCAATAAATTCAACAGCGGCGCCGCCTAAGAAAAAATAATTTTTTGGATTTATTCTAAAGCAATATTGGTATAAGCTACTTCTAGACTATACATATCTAGACACTATGACAAGGTTTTTAGAACAATGCAACGAAACGTTGCCGTTGAGGTCTAACCAAAAATGAAACCTTCTCTGTACGACCACAGTCATAAATTACCTTTCAGCAATTTCCTTCAATAAGCAGAAATGTATTCAAATACATTTTCGCATGTCTGTATATGATCTATGAAATTTATAAACGTAAAGTAATATGCGGGCTCCCAAATGGTCCGCGAACTGAACATCAATATTGTTTAACAGAAAAATTCATGACGTGTTTCTACAGTATTTTCGCAAGAAGTAACTTCCAAAGTTAGTTTCTTGACAATTTGCAAGAAAAATCTAAAAGGAAAATTTCTCTAAGAAAATTCTAATGTTCAGTTGGCGGATCATTTGGGAGCCCTGAATATGTAAAACATTTGTTAAATTTAAAAAGGCATAACACAATTGTACTTTGAACACTTAATATTTATAGACATTACTTAACTAAAATCGATTCATTTTTTTTTCTATTTCTTTCGATGCTAATGTACATCATATTCTATGGTAAGCATATTGTAGTGCATTCATTAAGTTATGTATACCGATTTATTTCGACACAGCGAGCATCAGTAGACGAATGACTTTACCCCATAAATCATATGGTAACTGAATTCTTTTGAGTATCCCTGTAAATGAAAAGTAAATGCTATACTTCATTTTGAATTCCGGACATGTCATGGCAAAAATCCTTGAAATATATTATTGCATAACAATTCGAATGTATGTACGCGAATTAGAGACAAACTCTATTCATAAACATCCTTCAATTAAGCTGAAAAGTGTTAAAATCTAGAAATTGTTTTGATAAATCTCTGTTACAAAGAAAAACAGAATTTAAACATTGACAGTTCTAAAAACGCTCATTTACCATATAATTACATAAAAATGTGTGTAATACATATAATTATATAAAAATAAACATCGACTTCAATTGAGTAATCAGATTTTTTAAAAATATTTTTCGTAAATTGATTAAAACATAAACAAACTACGATAGCTAATATATATTATACATATATGTATGCATGTAAAACTATAAAAAGACTGTAAAAAGAGTAATGAACACATACGGACCCTTTATGACTAAGGATTTTTCTTTTTTTTTCATTATGTTCTTATAAGTTATTTTACAATGGTTGCTTTAAACAGACTTTTATTGCTGGTAATAAAAAACCTGAAAGAGATTTCTCTTCGTTGATGAATACCATGTAATTATATTACTATAGTTCAACTGATTAAATAATAATAATAAAAATACGAAAATTCGAAAAGAATTTGGCAATTTCTTTTATGTAATTTTTTTCTTACAAATATGACGTCACATTTTTTCAGTGTGACTATACAAGTTATTATTAAATAATAAACAGAAACGAAGGTCAATTAATTATTTCATAACTTAATAATTTCTTTCAATTGTTTAAAAACAAAAATTATCATATTTTATTACTCAAATTATTTTTTTTTATTGTATCCCATTTCGCATAATTTAGTCAGAACGGCTTGGTACAACTGAGTGCTTGTGTGACAATCTGTCATTGCTACCAACGTAAACCACGATTGTACTTATTGCTATCCATTTTAACCACATTGTTGACAATATTCTTCAATTTATCCAGCAGAAGCTATGTATCTGAATTTTTTTAAACGTACATGTAAAACAGTTATAAATATTTTGACGACAATTTTTATTACTTTGCACCTTAGCTACTTATTCAAATTTCCTGATGATTTGCCAGTTTTCATTAAATTTAAGCAATTAAAAAAAATAATAAATAAAAAGCCAGAAAGACCAAATTTACAATTTTGTATTTCAAAGAAATGTGTTCAAGTCCATTATCAAAACGACATTTTTCCTTCAAACGAAAAAAAACTAATTCCGAAATTCATGTCCGTTAAAAACAAACAAGAAATGCACATAAAACAAGACGAATGCGACAATCCTAAAACTATCTTCTATCTCATACATGTTAATACTTCAAAATTCGCTAACATAAGATCAAAATTAAATGGTAATCTATGTCCGGCATGAGGATTCTAAAGATAAGAAATTCATTTTATTAGTTCTTAAGATATGTCTATTGTTAAAGTCGTATAAATCATGCATGATGCAGCCTAGTAATGCCGTCTTAAAGTGATTTACACCAAAACCTAATCAACAACAATTTATTCATGTCTAATTGAATCTGAAATATGATGAAAATCCGTACATTAGTTTTGAAATAACAATTATTGCGATAATCGTCTAATTCAATACGTAATTGAGTAAAAAGTCATGCATTAGTTCTTAAGATAGAGCATTTGCGGAAATCGTGAAATATTCGGCATAGCAGCGCGACATGTTGCGCCGTATAGACCAATATATTTTCTAGAAACTATCAAATCGTATTCAGGATCTAAAACGTATAAATTCATCAAAAACCGGAATTTAAATTTTTTTACGAATCCAATATTTATTTTCTTCTAAAGATAGAAGAAAGTAAATATATATATATATAAACAAAAAATATGCATTATCCCTTTTGTTGGAAGTCTGTTAATAACTTTGGTCCAAAAGTAATTGTCTTCAAATATTTGTGCATTAATCAATCTTCCGGAGAAAAAAAAAAAAACTGATATTTCTTTACTTTTAATTTAAGATTAGAGCATACATTAAGCAGAATAGAATCTAGACTTCCCAAGCAGCTTTTGATTAACTTAATATCTGAATAAAATATGTTATCTTAATTAGTAAGATTATTTTATGCTTGTTTTTTAATCCTTGATAAGATGATTATAAATCTCAGTTGGCAGTCCGTTTATAATTAACGGCGAGTTAATAGTATTCCTTTTAGAAAAGAGCAGGTTTTTTAATGATTGTAATACTTTAATGAAACCACGATTACTTTCTTCCAAAATAATTAAAGGACGTGGAGCTTTTATCTTGAATATAGGAAATTCTAGATAATACCGGGAATGGTTATCTCAATTCTTTTCATGGCAGCTTCATTTAAAATGGGAAAAACATCACCCTTAAAAAGCAAAACCTTTGTTGATAAGGGATGGGCTGTCTTATGTATTATTTATTGTTAGAATAACAATAAGTTAGGAAAGGGATATTTTTGCAAAGTAAAACTTTTTTGAATTAAGTTTAATAACTATCTACATATTCTAAATTAGATAATGGAATAAAAGTTTAAGCATGAAAATTAATTAATGATTCATATTTTTTAAAGTAATTGTTACGTTACAAAATAATTTTCTAGCATTTCCCACCAAAGCTAAAAGTGCTTATGCATTCGGTTTGCCTGTCCGTCTGACCACGCTCTAACTTCCGTAAATATGCTCGGATTTTCATGCAATTGATAAAGCTTATTTAGAGTCACCAAAGCATGTTTGGTATTCGTATGAAGTATGTACGATTAATGCTTCTTTTACAGGGAGATTCAAAAGAATTCGATTACATTATGGTATATAAGGAAAAATCGCTTGGAGAGTACACTGTTAAAAAGATTTCTGTAAAATTACGCACAGGAGCCGGCAGCAGAGATTCCAGTCATATCCGTTAAAAAAAATCTGTGCTCATTATTTTGTGCATCCCGTAAAACAGCATATAATGCACTTTAAAACACATTAATACTTTACTTGCTGTTCCATAACATGTAGCACGTTAGATAATCATCACAAAATCGCTTTTGTGACGGGTTAAAGTATAGGTTGCGTTTAAGTTGCATAATTTTTCGAAACGCGACTAAAATGAGGAATTACAGCCAAACGGATTAAAATGTAAATACACGTACCGTAAAGTTCAGATGGGCTAAAACTATAAAAATATGTGAATTGACCTTAATTTTCTAAGTATCTAACGGATAAGACCGCTCACTTAGTGAATAAGAGCGTCTTTCATCAAATAAGGCTGTTGCCCGTAAAAATTGCAGGGCAAACACTCAAATTACAGATTTTTTGACACTCAAATAGCAGTAAATTTATAGTTTTTTCTGAGAGTGTATTTTAATGGCATTATGCTGTTTCAAATGTAACTGATATAAATAACTGAATTTTACAACGATCACGTTAAAACAGAGCATTCACAGCAGTTTTCATAGAATAGTTTATGTGACAATTGGAAAAAGAACCAATTGAATTTGCATTGAATTTGCTTATATTTTTCTGCAATTACATTGGTCAATAATTTTCTCTCTCCAATCCATATCTTCCCTATGTATATAAGAAAATTTTCCATTTTTAAAAACTAACGAGGTTTTTGTAGTAAACGTTATGCCGAATACTATAGAAACCGGTGGGCAATATTTAATAAATAGTTTGGTGTTCAAAACGAGTTACATTTACTCATATTTCCGAACATAGTTGAAAATTGTTTCTGACTTCGGGTTGTCTGTCTGTCCGCACTCAAACATTTTAAAAAATGCTTCATTTGCTACGGAATCGATAGCTTTTATTGATAATTATATGGAATATTACTTCGTAAAAATGAATTTCGTAACATTCATAATTGATTCATAGTAACATCTAAGAGAATTTTTTAAAAATGAAATTTTATTCCGAACGTTTAAAATACGCGAAACGGATTGTTAAAGGATTTAAGTTGTCAATTTCAAGCAATTTTCTCGAAAAGATTTTACTGTATAACACGTCCTTATCGTACAGCACGGTAATGCTGTATTGTATAGTAGAGCTCAGATGGCATCTCTAATGTTAAAGTCCAAAATTCGTCCCTTAATAACTTCGGACTCAATCATCGGATTGCGATGAAATTAAAAAGACGAAATATCCTACTCTAGACCTCAAAGTTTATCAAATTTCATCCAGATCCACTGATTAGTTGTGGAGATCCAGAACCCCTGTTTTGTATTATATTACATTAAATTTGTATATTATACAAATATTAAAGAAATGACATCCATTTAAAATTTATACAGCGCTATACCCTCCATTATTTAACATATTAATAGAAATCTATCCTTTTTAATTGCTAATTTCATCATTTCTTTCAAGTTGCCACCAACTAAAAAACAATGCAATAACTTAAAAAAGAAATGATAACAAGTATTCTTTTTTGATAGGTCAATAAAAATTCAGATTATCCTGATAAAATTTTGCATTTCTGAAGTTGACGTCATTCGATATTTTTCATAAATAAATATATAAACTGTAACTAAATTTATGTTAAAACAACTTCACATCTTTGCTCGAATGTTTCCGAAGTTAAAACAGCTATTATAATACAGATATTTCCATTAAAAAAGGACAATTTAGTAAAAAATCCTTCTATATATATATAAAAAATAACGATTTGGAAATAGCGCAATGAAAATGTAGTAGATACCAAATAGTCTGTGTAGATACCATTGGACACAACAAATTGGATACAAATTTACATTGATACCGCGAAACTGTAGGGGTTGACTACCTCGGGGGGGCTGTTCTGTCGCTAAATGTCGCCAAATCTGGCGACCAAAATTAGCCTCAAAAAGTGACGCCAACTTGGCACTATTTCCGGTATTTTTCCAAACTGATATGCCTACTAATAAGTTTAACCTAATACTAATATTATTTTGAATTTGTTAGTTGAAGTTGGTTGATCAAGCTCCTGAAAGGATCAGAAAAAGTTATGAAATCATATAAAAAAAAACTCGTGGAACTAGTGAGAAAAGTAGAGCTCGATCTAAAAAATGATTCAGTAGCAAATTGGCAAATATTTTCATTACAAAAAAGTGGGTAGAAAAGAAATGGAATCAAATTATCTGTAAAGCTCGTGAAATTACCCAAATTTTTGTTAGATGAAAATGTGGACTGGGCTTTACTGGTGCCTTGTATTCGAAATAATACTATTATCCACTCAAAATTATTACTGAGCAAAGTAGTTAGCAGAAAATATAGTTATGTTGTCTCCAATCAACTAAGATCCACAACGCTAAATAAATATAAAACATGGTGTAATAATTAACGTGTAACATTAATGTAGTCAGTTTGTTGAGGAATTGATGTAGAAAAATATATCTGAACAGAAATATTTAGTATTTGGTTGAATCATATATGTTTAAGATTTTGGGTGTGTTTGGAGCTTTCGTCTTCCACTTATCAAAAATCCCTCGAATGGAATTTTGTCCACACTTTATACTGAATGGACCGTTTAGGTTCTCGTTCTTTATTTATTTCAGCATGTAACTTATGAGCCCAAATTTTAAAATTGGTTATGGATTATTGTGATATGGAGTGTGTTAAAAATGCCTCTTTTTCCATGACTGAGTTTAAGGCACCAGTAAAGCTCAGACCGCGTTTTCAGTTAACAAAAATGTGGGAAATTTCATGAGCTTTACAGATAATTTGATTACATTTCTTTTCTACGCACTTTTTTATATTGAAAATATTTGTCAATATGTTACTGTATCATTTGTTAGATCGAGCTCTAATTTTTTTTCTGATTACACCAGTTTTTTTATATGATAAGTTTCGTAGTTACAGAGCTATGTCAAAAATGTCTATTATTAGGTCTACTAGATAGTGAAAATTAATCTCATTTTGGACTTTTATATCTTACGTTCGTCAAAACAGGTGTATTTTGATTTGACAGGTGTATTTTTTGTTCAAGGAGGAGAAGGAGGTGAAGATTTTGATGGATAACCTATCGTTCTACAATGCTTATATACAGAACTACGGGAGATGGTTTTATATACTAATAAAAACATAAATTATATTACGAACGCTTGTAACTCGCGCTTTGGGAAATAGATTTAGTACATCATTTCAGTTAGATAATTTGGGGAAGAATGTTTCAGTAGATAATACATCGCTCTAACTTGCTTAGTTACAAAACTATAGGAGGAATTTATTTAATAAGCTAAACTCGAATACGAAAAATAGTTTCACTACGAACAATATCGATTATATTGTAACTCAGGATCTACCACATCTCCAATTTCAATATTAAATTTCCTGTTCTGTCCCCCTAATGACCTTTCAAACTGCGAATCTCCTTTGCAAAGTTTTCGAAGCTAACATGAAGTCTATCGAAATGAAAATAAGAATCTCGATTCAGCCAGTTTGACTATCTTTACTGGAGGATCTTCTTACTTCAAGAAAGCTTATATCAAATCATATTTTATTTCTTTGAAACACGCTCGTTGGAGTACCTTTTGGATTTCTATAGCTCAAATTCCGTCGATGAAATACTGAAAAGAAAAAAAAATATCCACGTTACTTCATCTAGATAAACACGACAAGCCAATTAACTGAGTCCCTTCTCGTGCATGGCGAGTTCTTGCAACCAGATTTTTGGTACCAGGACGTGAGCTATAGGTCGCATATTTCCTTAGCAAACGTCTAACTGAAATGGAGTGTACTTTCTAGGGCTTCACATTTATACCTTTGTTCATCGGAAAATGTCTGCAGGATATCAACCTGGTTTTTGCACAAGAATGCTATTAAGTACAGATCGTTTTTGTCCAATCCTATTCGTTCACTTCCGCTGTAATCGAAAATCAAGTATTGTAAATGTACTAAGACTCACAGTAAGGTGACACTTTTATCAAAGCTGTTTGAGTCAATATTGCTCCACACTTTCATTCTCCAGGCATATTTAATTTTATTTATCCAGACTCTCGAATTTCTTATTTAAGCAGCTAATTTTTCTTTCAGCTGTTCTACGATATTTTTCACATATTTTTTCTTAAGATATTTCTCTATTTTCTTAAAAATGTTTCCTCCATTCCCTTTTAAACGATTTATTCTATTCTGTTGAAAAAGGTTTTACTCTATTTTTGTGTCAAATGTTTCTTTGATATTTTTCCGAATTTTTCTTACATTTTCAAGATAAATATATCTTCCATATTCGGAATTTTGCGTTCCACACCGTAAGATTTTTTGACATATCTGCTACTTTCTCTTCTGGTTTATCTTACACATGTGAAGGGTCTTCATTTCCATCAGCTCAGATTTAATTTTATTTTTAAATTGACTTTGTTCATCTGTCATGTTGTTTAATAAGACTATAAAATAGGGCAGAAGATTCTTCATTGGTTCCTCCCTCCTGTGCTAGTTGCAAGAGGAATACACTCACGCATGGAGTATTTTAATTTTATGAATGGCATATGTTTTTTCTTTTTATTTAATACCTGCTTTCTGCGAGCCAATAAGAATTTATAGAACATGCACTTTTACATTAACACTAGTACAAAATAATACAAAAATGAAATTTAAATTAGAATATTTTTAAAAGGAACCTCTTTAAATAATAATGGAGAATGATATTATTATATCATTCATAATCATTTCATCAATTAGATTAAGGTAAGGGATAATTCATCATCCAGGTGAAGTACCTCTCCAGTCCATTTTCCATCTCTGGCATGCACAATCCACGCCCATGATTTCCTTCACGAATAGTTCACGTTTGCTTCTAGTTTTATAGGAGATAAATATTAGATGTATAAACTTTGTTTAATTATGTTGTATACATTCATTAACGCCTTGGGGACGAGCAACACGTATACCACAGAGTAGTAACAGAGCCTCAACTCGGCTTGAAAAGCGCGCACTCAGTGGATCACTTAAAAAATAAACCATCGCGTTGGCGATTTTTATCCTCGTGATTTCTGTTTAACTGTAACCTTATTCTGCTTGGCGCTTCTTGCTGAATGCTGATTTGATTATCTTTGCACTTGTGCTTATGCTATTTGATCTTAGATTTCCGCGCTTATATTGATTCGCAATTATTACTGTTATTATTCTTGAATTTTCAAATTTAAATTATTAGATCGTTATGTTACGAAGAGACACATGCATTGTTTGCAAGACGAAAAAGTCAAAGTTATTTCATAATTCTTTCAAAAATTTCAAAACCAGAAGCAGCAAGCCGTCGCTATATTTTTTTTTCCTTATCATTTGCCGCCAAGGAAACGATGTTTCGCCGAATTAGCAACCTCTCTTATGTTATGATCGTAATTTCAAAGTGGTCCGCTCGTGTCGCTACTGTCTATGCGTAATCCCATGTTAAACAAGTTGCCATTACAGTGTATGAAAGTTGATTCTCTGTTCCGTACTCTGTGACGTATACGTGAAGCAAAAAGGCTTAATAGTTCTTGTTTATCCGCACCAGTAACTTTTTACTCCAAAATTTGTATTATTTAATCGAAGCATTTTCTCGATTTAATATTGCACGAATTTCTGTTATTAAAAACCGGTGACAAAACAATAATAATTTTGTAAAAGGCTCCCGTCGCGAAGAGGTTAATGGGGAAAGTGAATCTTCTTTATTCATAATGGATTTATTTCTAGATTAATATAATTATTAGAATTATAAATGTATATAGAGAGAGTAAATTAACGCTCTTCTCTTACATATGGTTTTTACCAAGGCTACCTTATCATAATAACAAGGCTTGTCATTCGCCAAGTTTCCTTTGTCTGCAGTACAGGTGGTCAAAAACCACATGATTTTCCCGTAGGTAGCGCCATCTAATGTGAGAACCTGAATATTTTCCATTTTTTTCTATGAATTTGTGCATGGAATATTAGCAGTAGTATGCACCAGGTGGCGTTACTTATGAGACAAAGTCATATAATAACTTGGAAATTATAGGGACAATTTCAACAATAGATTTTCTCCTGAAGCGAGGCCTTGATATTATGATAAGATGGCCTTGGTTCTTACATTACAACTAGAGAACGCGGGGAAAAACATTGAAGATCCAAGACTCATTGCAATAAAAACCGCAAGGAAATCACAAAGCTGTCAGATATTACATTTACATTAAACGCTAGAAAATAAACAGTTATTGAAGGTAACAAGATTCTATAATAAAGTCGGAGTTCTTTTTAAATCTATAAAATTCTTTTTTTTTCAGAGGATTCTCATACACAATTACAAAACATATTACCTGTTCCATGAAAATGTTCCATCATATCCAGGTTTCACTGAACAGTTTCACCTCAAAGGGTTAAATCTTTAAAAATAATTATTGCATAAAGATGCTAAAAAGAACACATACATTTTATCCCTAAATATTTATTTTATTGGCAATATTAAAGAACCTAAATAGTCGGCATTTTCTAACTTTCAAAAATTCTTGATATTCAGAAAATTTATCGCCACGTCTTTTCATTATTGAATCTGTCAGAAACATTCTTTGGCGATTTTTTTTCCTTCAATAGAAAACGACAGAATGTTTTAAAATTACCTTTGGCCAAATGGATTTCTTTTTATATCAAGAAAGTTTCCTTATTTTAAAATCGAAATTCACGACTTCCCTTTCAAAACAACATTTTTTATTAAATTAAAGACTGTAATTATTTTTGAGAAACTATTTCAGTTTATTTTTTATAATAATTGTAAGTAGTTAGTTTTTTTTCGCTCCTACATTTTCCCTTTATTATTTGTTTACATCTGTACGTCATTCTGATCGACACTTTTCAAAATATGTTTAGTCCAATTTGAAAATACCTAAAGTCGTGTGTAATTTCTGGGTAGTCATTAATGATACGCTTTGAAAAAAAGTTTAACTTTAAAAAGTTTAATTAAAATAAAAGTGCAATCGACTCTCGTTAATTAGAAATCGGAAAATTCGAATCTTCGCTTAATTCGAATTTAACATGAAGTCCCGAAATTTTCAAGGGCAGAATAACGTTAAAAATTTCCATTTATTCGGACGCATTTTTCTTGACTTCGTTTTATTCGAACTAATGAGAATTCCAATTTTTCATTTTTCCTAACTTTCACACGGATTTCAGATCTTTAAAGTAAATTTCTTTTTTTCATTTTTGTCAGAATTAACCTGAAAATGGTATACATATAATCTCCAGTGTTATAATCGTAAAAAGTCAGAAAATGTACGTTATATGCGGAGGGTATACCTTACGGTCATCAACATTCATGGATACAGTATACGCCAGTACCTTATTTAAAAAAAAACAGAGGGCATACTTAGCTTCTAAAAATCCAGAGGATATTCACTTCCAAATACCATCCACTACATCCCTGATAATCCCTTCTATTTGATCACGCTTTCTTAATGCCCCGTTTGTCCGTGAATGACACCTCCAACCCTTTTTCCATTGAGCTTGTTTCAAATACCGTAATTAGTTAATGTATTTATACCTTTTAATCTAATATTAATTTATATTCTAAAAGTAAATGTCGAAATAAATTTAAATAATACTAAGGTACCCTGGGATAATAACGCCACGTTAAGGTTCTACCAATTTTCACGGCTCAGTTTTAGATTGTATTTTTCAAACAAATATAGGATCTGATACAGCAACTCATTGACTATCTATATAAAATAAAATAATTTAACAGATATGTATTCATAAAATGTAATGGCGTTTTTTCTTGACCAATGCTATTTGGCGTTATTACCCACCTATATGGGTAATAACGCCATGCAAACAAAACTATGAAATAAGATGGAATAATTGCATGTAGATAGCCCAATTCTAAAAATACAAACTCTATAAACTTAGAAATTGACAAATTGCATTCTAAGCTATTGAAAATGTTCAATTTTTTGTGAAAGTGTAAGAAAAATAAAGGTATGGTGTGGGAGGAGGGTATGAGGCAAAAGAATATCAGACCGTGAGCTTCTTTTTGCTTAAAAAGGACCGCTTAAATAGAAATATGAGAAACATTGGACAGTTTTAACTGTGTCTATTTGAATCATCATTTAGGATGTAGCTCGGCCACTGTAGGGAATCAACCGGGGTACTAAAGTCAAGGATTGGCGTTATTACCCCGGTATAGTTATTGCGCAGTACATTTTAAATTACAAATTATCTCGAAAAGATATCCAAAATCTTCAACAACAATTTAAAAGTACATGAAATGCACTACAAATTTATGTAATTAACAAAGTATTTCCGGATAAAAAGATAGTCTTCACATCACAAAACGTATCTCGAAAATTTTAGATCAAGCGTTAATTTTAGTTGTTTGTAAAAACAATAAGACCTAAAAATGAAACAAATTAACTTGAAGCTGTTCTTTGCGACTTATATGACTCAAAACCCTTCTGTGCAGAGCACATGGGTGTCATTTACCTGATTATTTCATAATTATGCAAAATATAAGCACTTGGCGTTATTACCCCGCCTGGCGTTATTACCCCAGGGTACCTTATAACATTAATTCCTTTGAAATAAAACCCCTTTAAACATGTTTTCCTCTCTTACTTTCCATAATTCGAACTCTGGATAATTCGAATATTTCCTGTGTCCTCGACTAGTTCGCATTAACGAGAGCCGACTGTACTTAATTTCCTGTATGTTGAAACCTGTATATTTAAAACGATTAGGTCACACTGCAAACTCATAAAACATTTTTGCAACGCTAACTGAACATAAAAATCAACACTTCAAACTAAAATCGTTTTTCTTTGTCCTGTTTCGATTATGCATGGTTGTGTTCATTGAGGGTGGGGTCGACGGGGCTTGGCGGGCCGCAAATTCGCAAACACTCAACATCCCAGCGCGCTTGACGCTAACTCCTCTAGCCAAGGGCTTTGGCGAAAAATTGAACTTCGACGTGCATATTTGAATACTGCTGATATCGTAGTTTGAAATTTGCATTGCAAATATTTATATCCACTTTATATGAATATTTTAGGTACGCTTACAGAATTCAAAGATATCTTTTTTTTCTGTAGCAGATTAATTCAGTCTACACAAGTTGTGCTATTGATTACACTAGTTGAATACTGAAGCTGTTACAATAGGATTACCGTTAAAAAGCTAGGATGACGCTATAAAATTTAAAATGCATGTTTTTAGCGTTATGAAGGTATAATAGTTGAAACAATAAACCGCATAGTTAATCAAGATAGATCAACGTAATTCAAAAATATTTAGAAACTTGGTTTGTCTTTTTTTTTTCTAGACTTACTTTAGAACTTCAGACTTGCACGCACATTTTAATTTTCTCCCGAAAGCGCTTGGCTATAGAGGTTGGCATGAAGCGCGCTGAAACGTTGAGTGTTTGCGAATTAGCTGGCGGGCCCTCCTGCTCATGGTGGGACTTGAAAATTCACCCAGACTTCTTCCATCTCAAACCTAGGAGCACGAGCGGCAGTGGGGTTGAATGTGACAAGTGTGAGACTCATCAAGAACAAACGCAGGGCCAGATTTCAGTCTCTTCGCAGAAGTTCTAAGTAGTAGGAAAAGGACAGTACGGGCTCATGCGGCGGCGGGACGGCGGGACCGTCCCGCAGCCGCCAGTGCCACCACCGTCCCGCCACCATCCCTCCTGCCCCCACCAAGCATCTCCCTCCACGAACGCCCCCTAGCGGAAAAAAGGAACATTCTATTATAACAGGATAGGTGAACAACCTTCTCTATTCAAATATATTATCAATCACATCTCAACTCGGAATCATACTATATGATGAAGATTAAATTTATATTTGAATTTTGAACAACCATAATTTTAATGAGTATTATTAATTAGGTGAAACAATGAAAAATCTCAGTTTTTAACCATTTTATTTAGATTTCTTAAACTACAAGATGAGAATATCAATTTAACACAAGAAAGTTAAACATATATTTGAATTTTGCTTGATAGACATCTTAATGAGTAGTATTAATTAAGTAAAAACAATGGAAAATATCAAGTTTTATAGAAAAAGACTGATTTCTTACGATTTTTATCAACTTAAAAGAGAAAACATAAACGTACATTTCAGTTTTTCAACAGCTATAACCTTAATGAGTATCGTTAATTAAGTAAAAAACAATGGAAAATATCAAGTTTTATAGAAAAAGACTGATTTCTTACGATTTTTATCAACTCAAACTTCAGAATAACAATTTGAGAGAAAGAAACTTAACCATGTATTCCAGTTTTGAACAACCATTTCCTTCAAGAGCATTTTTAATTAAATAAAACAACGGAAAATATTAAATTTAACCAATTTCTTTAGAATTTTTCAACTATAACATCAACTTAAGAAAGGAAACTTAAACATTTATCTTAGTTTTTGAACAGCAATCCCTTAATGAACATTGTTAATTAAGCAAAAAACAATGGAAAATATAAATTTTAACCGATTTCTTTAGATATTTTCAACTTAAAAACGAAATTTAAACATACATTTTTAACATTCGAACAACTATTACCGGAACGAATTTTAATAATTAAGCATTTAACAAACGAAAATAGTGATTATTTATTTATTTTTTTATTTTTTTATTTTTTTAAAGCAAGAAGGCCAATTGTATAAACTTTTACAGTAATTTCACATTTTAACATACTTTAAAAAACACTAGTTACATAAGATTTTAAACTTTAGGTGACTAAATCTCAAGATATATTTTTCTCGAAAACAAATATAAAATACATTTTTTAAACTAATTTCCTCAATCTTACGAATTCAACAGGATTTTTACCGATGCAAACATTAGAAGTGAACAACAAATTCTCTCCCCATCTAACCTCAAAATTCCTAAAGGGGAGAGTACAATGGGTTTTTCGACGTCACACTTCGTAAGGTTTTCATTCAAGAAAATATCTTTTACGTTATAAAAGTCGTTTTCTTAGAAGGATATAAACTTGTGATTTTTGTTTTTGAACAATCATTATCTTAATAAATATTAATAATTAAGGAAAAACAATGGAAAATAATATTTTTTAAGGAAAAAGACGAATTTTATCGAATTTGATTAATTTTTACACTAGTATTTTCAAAAGTAACATGGAAATATCGATTTTTTAACTGAAGAATTTAACGCATGTTTTAGTTTTAACAACAGAAACTTAATAAGTATCACTAATTAAACAAACAAACAAAAAAACAAAATGCTGATTTTCAAGAAAAGACGAATTTTTATACAAATTTTCAACACTTTACCTTTCTGAAATATTTATGTTATCAAACACCAAGTTATTTAAAATATAAATATTATGCTTAATGTTTAGATAGTACACATGACTAATTCCACTTATTCTTTTCATATTATTAATTAAATTGACACTTGTTTCGCTCTACACTTTAATAATTTCTGAGTTTTTACAATACTCACCACCAATTTTCTAAGATTTTTCGATTATACATTCCTCAGAAGTACATATTCGAAATGCTACAAACACTTTACATATCTAAAAAATATCATTGAAGTAGCTGTATTTAATATTTTTAACACCAATTTTCTAAGATATTCTAACATTTTCCAATTATACATTCCTCAGAAGTACATATTCGAAATGTTACAAACACTTTACATATCGAAAAAATATCATTGAAGCAACTGTATTTAATATTTTTAACACAAATTTTCTAAGATTTTCTATCATTTTCCGATTATACATTCCTCAGAAGTACATTTCTAAATGCTACAATCACTTTACATATCGAAAAGATATCATTGAAGCAACTGTATTTAATATTTTTAACACGAATTTTCTAAGATTTTTTAATGTTTTCCAGTTATACATTCCTCAAAAGTATGTATTCTAAACAATAGAAAATATTAATTTTAAGAATAAAAAGACGAATTTAAACAAATTTTATTAGTTTTACACTATTTTTTATACGTATTATACGTATATTACGTATGAGGTTATTAAATATTAAACATCTGTTAATTTTCTTTACTGTTTCATATGATAGTAATATTTCTGAGGAACAGGTGTGATAACTACTAGACTTTGACTTATTTATCTAATAAACTTTTGAAAAGAGTTGTAAGTGTGTAATGATGAAATATATATATACTATCGAGAGTCGAGATTGATGTAGATAACTATTGGAGTAATAGTCAATTCTTTGTTGAATTTCAAGAAATTGTGTGAGAACATGGTTTTTTACATTAAGTTTATGTAGTTTCAGTTACAGTTTTTCGACAATCAACCTAAAAATGGATAATTATCATAGTTAAAAGTTATGATGAAAAGATCTAAGCAATATTGATGTTAAAAAGTTCGTCTAATGTTTGCTCTTATGTTGTGAAAATTTCGAATAGTTTGGTTTGAAATATGAAATGTTTGTAAAAATTAAACTTTGTATTCGTGTATGTTTTGTATTATTAAACTGTAAAGATAATATTCATATTTGGAAAATGTTGTTGGGTGTTTTAATAAGTTTCTGATAAGTAGATAAAAACAGATGTTAAAATTCTGTACTGTTAAAATATATAGGATCAAGAATAAAGTTTGATGAAAATAAGTATTGTAAAAATTCAGCAATTTTGAAGTATAAGATGAATCATGTCCTAATTTGATTAATTATATGGTAGAATATCCCAGAGTAGTTTTAATATGTAAAGTGTCTAAAGCAGCAAGAAATGACTTTTTAGGTTTTCTAGAATAATAATAAAAGTATACTTTTGTTGTAAGATTTCGAATGCAGTCAAGACGTGAAAAATATAAATATGAACCCTTTGTAAAGACATTCAAACTTTTTAAAAAGTTTAAGTTTAGTAATATATTGTAACAATATATGTAAACAAATGTATTTTAAAGTTGAAAATTTGTGTAAAAAATTGTCTTTTGTTGAAAATTGATATTTATTTTTTGTTTAATTAATGATACTTATTACACTTTTGTTGTTAAAAACTAAAATATACGTTTAATTCTGTTAAAATTGATATATCCGTGTTGGAGATGAGAAAAAATAGTGTAAAACTAATAAAATTTGTTTAAATTCGTCTTTTTATTCTTAAAATTAATATTTTCTATTGTTTAGAATACATACTTTTGAGGAATGTATAACCGGAAAACATTAAAAAATCTTAGAAAATTGGTGTTAAAAATATTAAATACAGTTGCTTCAATGATATCTTTTCGATATGTAAAGTGATTGTAGCATTTAGAAATGTACTTCTGAAGAATGTATAGTCGGAAAATGATAGAAAATCTTAGAAAATTGGTGTTAAAAATATTAAATACAGTTGCTTCAATGATATTTTTTAGATATGTAAAGTGTTTGTAGCATTTCGAATATGTACTTCTGAGGAATGTATAATCGAAAAATCTTAGAAAATTGGTGGTGAGTATTGTAAAAACTCATAAATCATTAAAGTGTAGAGCGAAACAAGTGTCAGTTTAATTAATAATATGAAAAGAATAAGTGGAATTAGTCACGTGGACCATCTAAACATTAAGCATAATATTTATATTTTAAATAACTTGGTGTTTGATAACATAAATATTTTAGAAATGTAAAGTGTTGAAAATTTGTATAAAAATTCGTCTTTTCTTGAAAATCAGCATTTTGTTTTTTTTGTTTGTTTGTTTAATTAGTGATACTTATTAAGTTTCTGTTGTTAAAACTAAAACATGCGTTAAATTCTTCAGTTAAAAAATCGATATTTCCATGTTACTTTTGAAAATACTAGTGTAAAAATTAATCAAATTCGATAAAATTCGTCTTTTTCCTTAAAAAATATTATTTTCCATTGTTTTTCCTTAATTATTAATATTTATTAAGATAATGAATGTTCAAAAACAAAAATCACAAGTTTATATCCTTCTAAGAAAACGACTTTTATAACGTAAAAGATATTTTTCTTGAATGAAAACCTTACGAAGTGTGACGTCGAAAAACAAATTGTACTCTCCCCTTTAGGAATTTTGAGGTTTGATGGGGAGAGAATTTGTTGTTCACTTCTAATGTTTGCATCGGTAAAAATCCTGTTGAATTCGTAAGATTGAGGAAATTAGTTTAAAAAATGTATTTTATATTTGTTTTCGAGAAAAATATATCTTGAGATTTAGTCACCCAAAGCTAAATAAATCTTATGTAACTAGTGTTTTTTAAAGTATGTTAAAATGTGAAATTACTGTAAAAGTTTATAAAATTGGCCTTCTTGCTTTAAAAAAATAAAAAAATAAATAAATAAATAAATAATCACTATTTTCGTTTGTTAAATGCTTAATTATTAAAATTCGTTCCGGTAATAGTTGTTCGAATGTTAAAAATGTATGTTTAAATTTCGTTTTTAAGTTGAAAATATCTAAAGAAATCGGTTAAAATTTATATTTTCCATTGTTTTTTGCTTAATTAACAATATTCATTAAGGGATTGCTGTTCAAAAACTAAGATAAATGTTTAAGCTTCCTTTCTTAAGTTGATATTATAGTTGAAAAATTCTAAAGAAATTGGTTAAATTTAATATTTTCCGTATTTTATTTAATTAAAAATGCTCTTGAAGGAAATGGTTGTTCAAAACTGGAATACATGGTTAAGTTTCTTTCTCTCAAATTGGTATTCTGAAGTTTGAGTTGATAAAAATCGTAAGAAATCAGTCTTTTTCTATAAAACTTGATATTTTCCATTGTTTTTTACTTAATTAACGATACTCATTAAGGTTATAGCTGTTGAAAAACTGAAATGTACGTTTATGTTTTCTCTTTTAAGTTGATAAAAATCGTAAGAAATCAGTCTTTTTCTATAAAACTTGATATTTTCCATTGTTTTTACTTAATTAATACTACTCATTAAGATGTCTATCAAGCAAAATTCAAATATATGTTTAACTTTCTTGTGTTAAATTGATATTCCCATCTTGTAGTTGAAGAAATCTAAATAAAATGGTTAAAAACTGAGATTTTTCATTGTTTCACCTAATTAATAATACTCATTAAAATTATGATTGTTCAAAATTCAAATATAAATTTAATCTTCATCATATAGTATGATTCCGAGTTGAGATGTGATTGATAATATATTTGAATAGAGAAGGTTGTTCACCTATCCTGTTATAATAGAATGTTCCTTTTTTCCGCTAGGGGGCGTTCGTGGAGGGGGATGCATGGTGGGGGCAGGAGGGATGGTGGCGGGACGGTTGCTGCGTGCTGCGGCGGGACCGTCCCGCCGTCCCTCCGCCTCATGAGCCCATACTGTCCTTTTCTTACTACTGTTCTACTTTGACTGTGAGTAGGTAGGGATCTTACAAGCTGAAGTTGATCTGCCTCATCTCAGTAAGAACTAACGTCGTTAGGTTATCTAGGGGAGGTAGCGACCCTTTGTTGAAGAGATCCGGTTGCCTGAGGGTCGCCTCTCATAGTCCGAGGGCTTCCGCAAATGTGCACATCTGATAGACGGCCAAAGTGGGGCACATAGAGCGCCGTGGCGGCTCCGATCAGAGCACGGTGTGATGACCAGTATTGGTCGCGTACACCCACCCATTCGCTTTAAAATTGTGTAATTTTAAAGGCACCATCTTGAAAATATTTTGAAAACGTTTTACATGTGTTGTTTTATAGTGTTCTGAATTGTAAAATTTTACAATGTGTTGTTAATTAGGGGACAAAGTGTTGTGCAGCGCAACATTATTTTAAGCTATATAATAAAAGCTATAGAATAAAACTATTTTCACCAACACTATTTACAATACTATTTCCACACAATTAGCAACACATTCTTGGAACTAATTTTCAGATAACAATACTTTACAACACATTAAGAACACATTTCTAGATAGCAATACTTTCGCAATATATTAAGAACACAATCACACCACAAAACACGCTTCATAACACATTTGAATTTGTGGACAAAAAAGGTTCCGAAATGTGTTTATTTTTGTGTTTGAGAATCTGCGCTGTATTTTCTCTGAAATGAATCACGCGAACTTTATGAAAATTTGTTTGCGTTTGCAGTGCACTCATTTAAAAAGCAGTCACAATGCACCTCATTGCACAGAAGGGTGTAGCATAGAAAAAGAATTTTCGAATTCTTGATGTGGGAAAGTTACATATTACATTGCTTTAAAAAAATTGCCGTCCGAATCCTCATGGGTTACAAAGGGCGCGAAATTTCCGAACTTTACTAAATTGCACAAATTTTCCCGAATTTTAATAATAATTAACAAATTTAATTTGTTATGGACTCATTGTGGATATAATGCAATTATGTCATCTTATCATATGAAAAAAGTTTCAAATCTCTTTAACAATCACATTCATGAGTTCCAATAGGGTTAAAACATTATGAGATTTAACAAAATTTGACTTATTTTAGGTTTACTGGAATATTCTGCCACATAATAAAAATCAAGATGTACGGCAAATGTATGGAACTTTTATTAATTTTGACTACAATATGTTGTATGTTTCTTTTCCATGTTTATATTTAATCCCTCATTTTTTTTTTAATAAGCACCAAAAATTATAATAGTTAAGAGTAATACGAGTTTTTAAACATTTTGAATTTGTAATTTGTAATTGCATTTTTTATCATTAGTCTTCATCATGAAAAGTAACGCTATATTAGCAAAATTATATACTTAAAAACTCTTTTAATGGGATCTTTGGCAGAAAAATCTTCATATTTTCTAAAAAACTTTTATTGCCTTAAAAAATTGACTAATTTTTATACTTAAAATGTCGTTTAAATCATGTTTCTATCTTAATAAAAATAGGAACTATTAGTTTTTTTCGTTTTGGTTTGTTTCTAAAATCCGGTTTTCAAGCAATGGTTGTCATGAAATGAATTCTTGTCTGTGCGTTTTACTTCATGATGGGTTTTTTTTTCACAATTTTTCAGATTTAAATTGTTGTAATTTTAAAACCGTTTAAGATAAATGCTTCAAACTAGGGAAATGTCTTTTTTGATTATTTTACTTTTATTTTGATTCAATAAATTTGAAAAAATGAAATTTATAATTAGTTACAAGAAACTAACAGGTTGAGTTTGTAATTTTAAAACTTCGCGAAAAATGTTAAGGCCAAGATTCAAACCAGGGATGTCTCGCTGAAGCAGATAATGCTCTGCCAACTGAACTATCCCGGACAAATTTGGAGAAGCAAATTCACCCAGCTAATATTACTGATCATGGCATCTAGTACATGTAAATCATAAGAAAAGCAAATTTTGTTTGTTTGATCCCATAAATGAATGATTAATGCTTTGCACCCCCCATTTTTTAGAAAGCGTGTTTTTACACTGTACAGAATAAATAAATAAATAAAATAGATTATTAAATTTTTTCTATGAATCTGAGAATTCTAATACTTTTTATGTAATGGCAACAACAAAAACGCATTTAACAGATACAGATTTGTATAATAAATCGAGAAATCTGTAAGGTTACTGAGGTTTTTTTTTTAGGAATCTGCGATGCCTACAACTTTTTATTTAACTGCAACCTGGGCTACAGATAAAATTTTATAAAGATTACTGTATTTTAAGCGATTTTCTTTTGTAAAGCTACAGATTTGTTTAGCTTTACAAAAACTAGTTTTGTAGATTAACACCTTTTTGTGCTGTGTTAGATAAAATTTTTATAAGCATGTATAGAATTCGTAACTTCACTGCTGAATTACAAATTATTTTTACTGTGTAGTGCACCTCAAAATTCATATGAATTTCATTATGCATGTAAGATAGTAACATAAAATAATCCACAAAATGATGTTTCATCATGGAGACTATATAGTAATACTTTTGAATTCTCCTATGCGTACTGTAAGTGCTACACATAACGTATTTCCATAGTATCCATCTTCTAGTGCGTTTTATTATTTTATATAAATATCATTATATTTAAAATGCTGTAATAATATTTAAAATACACCGCAAATGATATTTCCCTGTAGACCACAAGGTAACGGAATAGTTTTGAATGCCCCTGTAAATGAACTATGAATGGTACATACTTCATTGTCAATACCAAAATGTCATGTTCAATCAGAATAAGTACATGAATTGCAAGGCAATCCGAATATACGCGGTATACAATATTTACCTGAGTTGGAGCACTGACTGACAGGCAAACAAAATTAATTCTTACCCAATCTATATACACTTTTCAACTGAGTTGGAAAGTGTTAAAACATAACCACAAATATAAAACTTAAATTAGCAGTTGAATTTTTACAACCGAAATATAGAGCTACAAAAAAAAGAGAGATCAATAAAACATGTATGTTAAAAGAAGCCTAAAACAATTGAGTTAACGGATATGGAAAATAAAAAATAATTTTAATTCTGTTTTTATACTTAAATTTACAGGTTTTTAAGTAAAATGTAATCCGCAGAGATATTTTATTATAACAAGTAAAAATATATAAAAAAGAACGCATGAAAATTTCTTTATATTCTTTTGAGAGACATTTCATTTATCAGCAGTCATAAAACTTTACACAAAAGTAAAATGCTAGACTGAATTTTTCTGCAGGCTTTACAAAACTAATTTTTGGACTAAGTTCAAATCAGTATATTTTGAATTCAAACGATGACGCATCCGGTTATCAAGTGATTGATGACATAAAGATTCTTGAAATTATTCTTGAAAAGGTACAATAGACCTGTCACTTTAAATTAATAAACTCGATCCTTTAATGCAAAATTTAAGTGGACAGATTGCGTTATCGATTAAAAAAAGAGATTTTTTACAAATTTC
This sequence comes from Maratus speculifer, assembly GCA_964019185.1. Taxonomy (NCBI): domain Eukaryota; kingdom Metazoa; phylum Arthropoda; class Arachnida; order Araneae; family Salticidae; genus Maratus; species Maratus speculifer. The sequence continues at coordinate 400,527,972 of OZ025291.1, forward strand.
AGAGTGGGTACCTTCAAAAGTTACAAATCTACTGCTAAAAGTATTTTACAAAAATAACACTTAGTACAAAATTAACAGAATTTTTGGCTAAAAATATCTTGCTTAAAAGCATTTGATGTAATGGTATGAATCAACTTTGAAGAAGTTTTTCTAAAAAATGATTTTTTGCTATTTATTTTATTTTATTGCTCAGAAATTAAGGATCACTCTCTATTGGTTTCAATAAGTCATTTTTGAAGCTTTCAAGTTTTCTATATAACTTTTCCAGAAAAATCTTCCCTTGTAATAAAAAAATTAAATTTTAGGAAATTTGGAATTTCTTTTATTTTTAGCATCAAGTCGCGTTTTGCGTTTCTCGGAATTACTAATATATATTTTGCCTCAATAAAAGGTTTAAAATTCTCGGAATTTAGGCCATACGGTACAATGCAGGTATCCAGCGTCAAATAGTTTATGGGTGAAACAAAACGAGTTCACTTTGTAAAAAAATATTTCTTGTGATATAGAATTTACAAATAACCAAAATTAGTTTTCGAGAATGTTGAAATGTTCCTCATTTTTCAATTCGCGAATGTTAAATCCGCGGATTTCAACGGATTAGCGTAAGTGCACAAAACGTCCTTCAAGTACTCCTCACTGTAAGAAAATGGACAATTTTACGGAAGTATTACTGGTAATCTGGACGCTAGTACAATTTACTGTTTTTAACGGAAAAATTACTGTAAATTCCGGAAGATGTTCCGTTTTTTTCAAGTTTTTTCTGGAATTTCTAGAATTTTTTCCGTTAAAAAACAGTAAATTGTACTGGCGTCCAGATTACAAGTAATACTTCCGTAAAATCGTCCGTTTTGTTCTACAATGTACCGCTCATTAACGACACCCATGAAACGTTCTCTGGATACTACCTCCGCTCTATCTAAAACCAGTATTTACGAAAAGTTATGTGGGTATAATGGCACTCTAATCACTATAGTAGTACGCATTACTCTATGGCGGCTTTGGAAAAAAGCACCCCGAATACAGCTCTGGACAAAGTTGAACTACTCTCGAATACAAATCCATTTTGCCATGTTTTCGATAACTTCTTCGGTGTTGATTTAAACGATATCATTATAAAACGTTAAGTGCAAATCCTGTTTTGTCCGTCTTTCAATCTGATCCGCGAGATAAGATTCCATCGAAATTGTCTTTTGGTTGAATATTGGTTTATGTTACGACAAAGTAGTATAAACAATATAGGATTTTTTTTAAAACACGATAAATACTGCGTCATTCCCCGATGAATGCCGTGGTTCGAAAGCAAAGTTTGTTGTCAATCAGGCTCGAGATTTCTATGAATACCGCAAAACACATTTTACACTGCCATACAGTGCAACCACTCTTGTGGGAAATTTCCTCGTACCATGAATGCATAACTGCGGTCAGCTTTTCCGTACCGGAATTGTTAAAACGTCTAAAATCACAAGTGACAGATGATAATTGGCCACATAGTGTATTTAGAACGCATTTTAAATTGGCTTATAATGAACGAGTTTCGATCAAATAATCTTAAGAATAAGTTTTTATTATTGTCAAACTCATATATTAATATGTATGTTTATAAATATATTGCAAAAAATCCGTAGATGATGTTTCTATTCTTTTTGGAAAAGAAAAACTAGTCAGATGTGGTATTTTATACATATTTACTTCAGAATTGTATTTAATCTCTACTTCAAAATTCACGATCATAGTGCCAAAACTAATTGACAATCTAAATTCATCTTCATTTGGCGATTCTAAAGATAAGAATTCATTGCATTGTGTGCTTTTTAAAAGGAGAGAAAAGTATCGCATCTTTTAAACAAGTGATTGGAAATTCGGTATAAAATTCTGTATATTAGTTTTTAAAATGCAATAACATAAAAATCGTTAAAATGTAGAATAGCAGCGCCGACTGTTATAAGATTTACACAAACAACTAATCAGTACCAACTTATGCCAAGATAAAACATAATATAAAGTTTAATGAAACTTTATACATGAGTTATTGAAATATGACTATCTCCAAAATTATGTAAATCCAGAAAAATGCAGTATAGCAGCGACAGCTATTGGATGATTTACAACAAAACCTAATCATCAATAACATGTGTAAATATCTATTCATGGATATATCATGGACTATATCATGGATATAGTGAATCGGAAATTTAAATAAAATCCTTGCATTAGTTCTTAAGATAGAGCTACGAGAAATCAGGAAAAACGCAGCATACCTGCATCACCTATTACGCGATTTACATTAAATGCAACAGACAATAATATATGTCAACGTCTAACTGAGGTTGAAGTTTCATGAAAATCCGTACATTAGTTCTTGAGATAGAGGTACTATGAAAAATCTTAAAATCCTCCGTAATATCGCCAACTGCTAGAAGAATTAGAGCAAAAAGTTATGAGCACCAATTTATATTACGGACTAAGAGTGAATCTGAAGTTTGATGAAAATTCGTGCATTTGTTCTTAAGATAGAGGTATTTCGGAAATTGCAAAAAAATGCAGCATAAAAAAACCCGTTGAGCGATTTACACTAAAATAAAATCAGCAGTCAACACCAAGTTATATCAAGGACTAGTTGAATCTGAAGTTTTATGCATGTTTTAGTTCTTGAGATAAATCTATTTCTTAAAACTTGAAAAATGTAACATAGCAGCCCAGTGCGATTCACACCAAAATACAATCAGCACCAAGATATACCTAATACTAGCTGGATTTAAAGTTTCATTAAATCCCGTGAATTAGTTTTTGAAATAGAGAGCCCAGAAAACATATACAGATAGACTCGCAGTCACACATTTAGTTGAGCCACGTGCATTTTTATCTCTGTCAAATCAAACGTGTAAATCTGTCGAAAACCGGAATTCGAAAATTAAACGAATCCAACATTTTTTTTCTCGTAAAGATAGTAGAAAGTAAAAACGATAAAAATTACACGAATTTTAGATCATAGACGTAGAATCCTGTCCTTCAAAAAAACTTAAATATAAAAAAAGTTCTAAAACGCGTTTAGTCAATTACTTGAATAAATAAGACAATGAATATTCAAGACCAAAACGTGATAAATAGATTCCTTTTCATAAAACTGAATGGTAGTTTCTAGATTTAATCAAACGTTGTGAGTAAAATTAGGATAGAGAAAATAACAAAACGATACGACGAAAGGGAAGAAAACTTAACTAAGTAGATGCTTTTTAATGAATGAATTTCATGCAGTGTAGGTTTCTATCTGCATTACTCATAAGAGTTAATGATACGTACCTTTTTTCAGTTTTTTTTTTCCTTTAATTAAAAACCTCCTAAGTTCTTCGAATATTTTCTTACGGAACAAATATTCCTTACTGAAATAAACTTTTTTGTAATGGAATATTTTCTCTTATGAATTAAACAAAATAAAAGAATATACTTAAGAATTAAGTTTTAAATAAAATAAAGGAAGATTCATCATAGTCCAGATGAATACTTTATTGAATTTTGTAATTTAACATAAATAATTACTTTGCACACACAGCAAATTTATAAACCGATCACGTGAAATGTACCAGCATTCAATTTATTAGAAACTAAAATGAAAAATCATTCGCAAATCATAGATTATGTAACACTTTCCAACATATTCAGAATATTGTAAAAGAACTTCACAGTTTATTAAGTTAAAATATGATGCATAAATGGACAATTTGAAAAACTCATAACGTGTTTGAAAGCAAACAATTTTTTTTTATTACATTCAACAGTCGGAAAAATACCTTTTAAGTTGCGCGGACTGTATGATCTACGGTGTTGTGTATAGTACAAAGTATGCTACCAGTTAGCAGCATTCGTCAATATCATGATATTTTCAACAAAAAAAATCAAAAATATTTTATATTTTGATATTTATCAAATATTTCCGTTATACATCCGATATTTTCATAATAGCCAATTTACTGTTGATAATAAATGTTTTCAAACATAATATAAATTAGAAACTAAAGTACATTAAACCGGAAAACCTAATCATACATTATTCTAAAAAGTTGGAAATTGAAAGTCCTGTGTAGCAAATGAGGTACGTTTCTACTATAAGGAAGTTTATAAAATATTCGGAAATTCGTGTAATATTATACAATACTTCGAATAAAGTAGAGTATCTGAAATCTTTTGTGTATCCCTGTAAATACTACCTGCTTTCTATTATTCAGAAGTAATCCTCAAGTACAGTAGTAATCCTTAGTAACGTATATCAGTTAAAAAGTTTAATACAATTAAAACGCTCACCGAATAATGCTTCCATCCTATATCATTATGTAATGGCATACTTTTGTGTATTACTTTAAATTAATAACAAATATTCTTTGTACCACAGATAGTACAGAATGTATATTTTAGTATATACGTCATAGATGCACATCAATTTTCTAATATTCGAAAGAGTGCAACAATATTAAAGTGCACTTTTTTACATAAGTACGAAAGGACTTAAAATTCATTACTCTTTTCCTTTTCTTATTTTTTACTCAAAACAGAACAAAATTGAAAATCAACTAATTAGAAACAGAAAGAATTTGTTTTATACAATTATGAAAAAACTAACTTATAGGACATAGTTTATAGTATAAAGCAATCTAAAATTTATAAAGCTAAATTTTAGACCCAAAATAATTTTCTTTAATTAAAAAAATTAACACAAAGGGAAGCTTTTGTTATTTTGTATTCCCTAACCAGTTACACAGTTTAAATTCAACAGACCTAAAACCAGAAAATATTATTTCCTAATTAAAACTGATTATTTAAATCAAGACAATTTATATTTCAATGGCTGATCTGAATTATGTCTTACATATTAGTTCTATATTTTAAAATAAAATCTTCAAATCTAAAGCTCGTAAAAAAAAATATTTTTTTTTTCTTTGGTTAAAAAAGTCACTACCAGAGAGAAAAGTTTTGTATCTACATTATGATATAGTCACAGTTAAAAATTTCTTTTATATTTGTTTAGACTGAAAATATCATAAATATCTTTCAGAGTGATATTTTGAAAATATCTATCAAATTTAAAAATTATCAATAATCTTGATACATTAAGAATAAATGTTAAATATGTGAAAATACCGAAAGTATAAAACACCTTGATATTTTGAAAATAAATTGAAAATATCAAAAATATCAGAAATCTTTATATTTTGAAAATAAATGTGAATATATAACGTTATGTCACGATACATATCTTTGAAAAAAATATAAATGTATGAGTTCTGATAAAATTTAGGGCTATTATAAACTATGTTTCATTTGTATTTATATTTAAGCGGAACTCCTCAGTGGATGCAAATGACGACATTTTATAGAAATTAAAAGCTTGTAATTTAAATCTTAAAACGAAAGTTTTTTTTTTTTTTTTTTTTTTTTTTTTTTTTTTTTTTGTACTACACGTGTTTTTTTCTATCGAGAAAGACATTAAATTCTGAAAAAAGCAGTAATCTAGTTACTTTTATTTATTTATCTATGTATTTATTATAGCAGATACTCCTTTAAAATTTCAACTACCAAAAACAAAAATTGTAAAAGCCAAATATATAAAGTAATGTTAATAAAAAAGTAATTCGAAGAAATCGGATAAAGGTAAAAAAAATCTGCCCAGAGCAATGGAATTTTTTACTAGCGTTATTTTACTTTTTTTTAGTAGAATAAACATAATTAAACTTCGTCGAAATAAGCGAAATACATTTAATCTGTTATGAGATTTTAAAGTTTATTCGAGACTCTGTTATTTTTTATAGTCTATATATCTTTTTTTATCAAATCCTTTTAATCTAAAATGTTCTGGAAAAGGAAATTGCCTTTTTTTCCGTGAGCGTACATTTAATGAAAAACGAATCCATAAAATCTCACGTTCTTAGTGATTTATAAAACAAAAATTTTGCCTAAAGGTTTATGTATTAATTCTGAAATTTATTTTCTTAATTCCATTTGTAACTCCCATAAGGTCACTGATTTTAAAAATAAAATGCTAAAAGGTACATAATTTACCTAGATTCATTCAACGTTAAATGCGTTCCATTATCATATTAATTTTTATCTTAAAATATTGAAATTTTATGCTACACGTACAACATTTTTTCGTTATGTTCAATAATCCATTAAAATTTTCTACTTTTCAAGTTTAAGTAATGTTTAATTATATTTCTTATGGATACTTAATATTTATAGCTTCATAACTATAGTTAATATTTATTTTTGTCTAAAAACTAAATTATTTATTTTATAGCGATAAGCTTGCTTCTTTGTAAAAATATTATCTAGAAATCAATTTTTTCACAAAATATTATAAAAGGTTCAATTAATAATCTACAGAAATAATTTTTATAGACGGAATCCGAAATCGCAACCAAATTTCCATAATATTTTTATTTTCGACAAAAAACGAAAACGAAATGTCCAAAAATAGTTATTAATTAATGCATAAATATATATAATCATCAATTAATTATGCGTGTTTCTTAAATGTACATAATTTATTATACATGTGGTCCAAGTTTCCTGTCTGTCCCTCAGACCGAAACTTTTTATTTTCATGTAGAATAAAATGTAATTAATTTATCAAATACACAAAATAATTTTCTAATGATACGAATTTCATTTAATTAAACAATGCTTTATGTATACATACCTCTACATTACATACATTTACTACTACTACATGCCATTACATACATACATATATACATATACATTACATACATACATTACATACATTACATTATACATTACATACATCTGTTTGAGAGATTTCGATTATAAGAGTCATTTATGGGTCATGATGGGTCATAACGGGTCATATCAAGCTATATCTAAAGAACATGTGGATCAATTTTAACGGGTATATACATTACATACATACATACATACTATTTACCTACTACTACATACATTTACCTTTTATAACTATTTCTATATTTGATCACCTGTTTACATTAGAACTTTTTCACTGAGTAATCGAAACACTTCTGTGGTTTCAAAATATAAATTTTCTATTACTGTAAGGTCTTCTGCTTTTAATGAGCACGTGAAAAGCATATTCAAAGTTTAGTCATGCATGCATTCATAATTTGGACTCACGCCCTGAGTCAATGAGGAATGATAAGCATAAACATTGAAGTTCATAGCGATAAATAAAGAGTGTCCCATTTGAACCGATACAGCTGAAAACAAAGAGTAATGTTGTTGTGTTAAGTGAGAATAAGATGAAAATATTTCAGAAGAAAGAGGCTAGATTTTTGGAATACAAAGAGTTTCTACAGAACTCCGGTCCAAAAAGGAATTTACGGCTAAAGTCAAATTTTGGGCCGAAAACGGAAAAAAGGGTTGAGTTTCCGGAACATCTCTTGTTACAATTCCTATTTTTTAAAATTAATTTTAGATAACATACAATGTGTTTCAGAACTTATGAGTAAAACTGTAAAGGAAGGTAAAGTACATTTAAAGAAGTAAAATAATTAAATAATTTAAAATGGCACAAACATCGCGATTATAGCATCCCCTTCAGGCGAATTTTTTTCAAAATTATGGAGGATCTGTTGACCATAGCTAAACACTTATGCAAAAAATTTGGTTCAATTGTATGCAAAATTACATACACTTTTATGTTCTACAATATTGAAAATGGCATAAAAATCGTTATTACAGCGCCCCCTTCCGGAGGATTTTTTTCAAATTCAGAGAGGACCAACTAGCCATAGTCAAACACTTACTCAAAAAATTTAGTTCTATTCGATACAAAATTTCCTATACTTTTAGTCGGTACAATGTTGAAAATGGCAAAAAAATCGCTATTGCAGCGCCTCCTTCCGGCTTAATTTTTCAAATTAAGGGAGGACCAACTAGCCATAGTCAAACACGTACACAAAAAATTTGGTTAAATTAGATGCATAACTTCATACACTTTTAGTCGGTACAATATTGAAAATGGTATAAAAATTGCTATTTTAGCGCCCCCTTTCAGCGGAATATTTCAAAATTGAAGGAGGATCTCGTTGTTACAGCCAAAAACATTCACAAAAAATTTGGTTCAATTCTATGCATATCTTCATACAATTTTTGATGGTATAATGGAGACATACGGACACACAGACATACGGACAGACAGGCATTTTGTAAAAACATGTTTTTTGGAATCTCTGACCCCTAAAACGTGTAAATCCGTCAAAAACCGAAAATTGAAAAAAAAATGATTTTTTAAGTTTTACGGTAGTGTTAATTTTTTATAAATTAACTTCTAGATTAGTTAAAATAATTGAAGACGGTAAGTTTCAAAATTCTCTTTATCGAGAAAATCAAATTTTTGGAAATCGCAAAAAACCTTTAAATGCGTCCATTGGTTTTCATTATAAATTTGGAGGTTTTTAGTTTTACATTAGTGCAGATTGGCATAGACTGATACACAAAACAAAGGCGATAAGGCGAGTTTTGAAATTCACATCCTCAATTGTATTTTTACATATGTTTTATTTTGTAGGTAAACGAAGTTGTTTCTTTTCATGATTTTATTTTAAAAAGGTGTGTTATTTTGATAAGCTTTTTTTTTTTATTTATAACGTTCGTATGTATGTTTTCCTTGCTCAATATTTGTATTGAAATTTTAATTCACTTCCGAATATCCTATCGATGCTCAATTCGCATACTTATTTATATTCAATGACAATGTAATGTTAATACGATTTTAGGTTAATACCGTTTATTTATTTTATAGGACTGCACTAAATTCTATTAGGTTAAGTATTCTTATAGAATTTTAAGTATGTATCATTTTGTAACGAATTGTGACATAATTTAATTTAATAAAATTTCTGTTATTTTTTATTTACATTTTTAGCACAAGTTATTTATTTTGCTTTAATATGTAAAAATCAACATAAATTTTAATATAATATTGTAAAAATTATTTTACTCTGAGTGTTTTATGTTACATTTTATAATTGACGTTTGTTTTTAACCGACTTCCAGAAAGGAGAGGAGGTTATCAATTCGACGCGTATGTACTTTTTTTTATGTATGTTCACCGATTACTCCGAAACTATCCAACCAATTAACTTGATTTTGGTGTTAAACGAGAGAGCTTGCTCTCGGATTGGTACCACTTCCGTTTTATAGAAATTGGTTCAGTACTTTTTTAGTAATTAGGCAAAAACTAATAAAATTAGTGATTTATCGCAAATCAGTAGTAATATGGATGTCGAATCAATTTACCGATGCCAGGATGGCCGAGCGGTCTAAGGCGCTTGATTTAAGATCTGGTGTTCGAAAGGCAGCGTGGGTTCGAACCCCACTCCTGACGTACGTGTATACAATAATCTTTTCCGTATTATAATTTTTAAATATATATTTAAAAAGTTAAATACTAATTATACTATTAGAAATATTTTGTATTTAACCGTTACCACAGAGTATCTGAGATTTTTTTATTAACTCAATACTTTATCAGTGAAAGAGTACTCAAAAAGGAGAATAGACTTGCAAAAAGTAACATGACATGGAATAAGTTCTCTGAAGAGAATGAAGTCCGTACAGCCGAGCGGTCTAAGGCACCAGATTTAATCTCTGGTTTTGAAAGAGAGTGTCGGTTCGAACATCACTCCTGACATATGTGTATAGTATACAAAAAAAAAGAAAATCCGTGATCTATATTTTTTTAAGTAACTTCAAAAAAGGAGAGGATGTTATCAATTCGGCGCGAATGTATTTTTTTTCTATGTATGTTCACCGATTGCTCCGAAACTATCCAACCGATTAATTTGTCTTTTTGTGTTAAATGAAAGAGACTACCCTTCCATTGGTACTTCTTCCATTTCATTGAAATTGGTTCAGTACTTTTTTAGTAATTAAGTAAAAACTAATAAAATTAGTGATTTCTCGCAAACTAAAAGTAACATGGACGATGACTAAGCTCGCCGAATGGAGTGCAGTCAGGTGGCTGAGCGGTATAAGACAGCAGATTTGATTTCTGGTTCTTGAAAGAGAACGTGGGTTCGAACCCCACTCCTGATATACGTGTATGGTTTACAGTGATTTTTCCCGTATTATAATTTTTATTAACTGACTTCAAAAAATCGTTAACTTTTAACTAAAAAGAGAAAAATAAACTTTTCTACCAAAAATTGAACCGACTTCAAAAGCTACTGCAAAGTGAAAAATAATTTTTTTACAGAATAGTATTAAGAAATTAAATTAAGAGCGTAGTATTTATCATGCGTATTATTATATTTATGTAGATTAATTTGATTTTTTGAAGCCGGTGCCAGCCAAGCCAAGTTCAAAATTAAAATTAATTATCCAATGCAAATCGTAAAAGAATAAAGTTAAAATTTTAACTAAATATTAAATCGCAAAAAACTCGTAGATACTTGGATGCGTGTCTATTGGAAAATTACGTGTAACTTGGCTTGGCTGGCACCGACTTCAAAAAATCAAATTAATCTACATAAATATAATAATACGCATGATAAATACTACGCTCTTAATTTAATTTCTTAATACTATTCTGTAAAAAAATTATTTTTCACTTTGCAGTAGCTTTTGAAGTCGGTTCAATTTTTGGTAGAAAAGTTTATTACTTCCAATAAATTCATGATTGACCCCTTTTTACAGCAAAAAAGATGTTTCAACTTTAAATAGTTATTACTCTGTCAGTTTTAATAGCGGAGGAACGGGACTTTTTGGTCTTACTTGTTAAAATAATGGTAAAAATTTACTATGTATCACTTATTATAGGACCAGGAGACCGTATAAAAATTTAATGTTCATAATTTTTCAATAAAAAAAATTTTTTGATCTAAATCGCTTAAAAATACTTCTTTACTTTTAAAAAACATTTTTGCAACTGAAACTATATGTTTATGACTAACGGTTTAGAAATTAGCCATTGACCACCGGAATGGACACACTGTATATTTATTTATAAGTATATACAGAGAGAAAGGGGGAGAATTTTGGAAGACGATTAAAATGAAAAAATAAAATAAGTGGAAATTTCAATGTCTATAACCTTTATAAAATACTGAGAATGAATTTAAATAAATTTTAATGAATACACTACATCATGTAGGACGTCTATTTCATGCTGGTTAAAATCTAGTCTAATAAATGTATTAGGAAAGAAAAAATCATTTAATTGCTGTGCTGCATGAAATTAAAGGAGATCAAGTTAATCGCCAAAATCAAAATGTACTTTTTTTTTTTTTTTTTTTTTTTTTTTTTTTTTTACATCGGCATCTGATATTTACTTTTTGATATGAAAACTACATTTTGATCAGTATAATAGGTATTGAGTAATCACATAATTACATTGTTTCTTAGGTTAACATTTAATTTTGAGATCTACGGGGGAAATATTTGTATCTCTTAAAGATTTCATGAACCCATTAATGTCAAATTCGCTAAACCATTTCATTCTATTTGATGCATCACTCAATTCTTGTTAATAAAATGCTTCAAATATTATTTCATTTTATTGCCTTCATATTAAAATTCATCACATTCGAATCGTTTTATTTTATTGCCAGAAACAAAAAGTACTTAAGCTCTAAAGCTTTTCTAAACTTCTGAAAATTTATGAAATTCTAAAATTTACTGTCCAGCCTTCTTTTTTATTGCATTATCAGAAACAACTGTCTGAATCTGAAATTTCTTTTTGCACCTAAAGGCGACAGATTGTTTAAAAGTCACTGTCGGTTAAAAAAAAAGTTCTTTCTTTTTGAAAAACTTCCTAATATCTGAAATCAAAGAAGAATTCGATTTATAATTTTTTTTTATCTCATTGATTCCAAAAACTTCTTCAAGTAAGTTTATTTCAAGGCAATTTTTTACACGATCTCACTTTTTATTGTTTCTGAATTCTAACAGACATATGTAAAAAAAGCACTATCATACTCCATGTAAAAATAGCGATTGATTCTTTTAGATTTCACCTAATTAACTAAAAGAAACACGATAATGAAATTATTGTGTCAAATAGCAATTTTTAAAAGGGATGGGTTGTTTTAAAAGTCAAAGTAATTTATGTCTTATTAAAACATAAATGAACATGGCATAAACAAAAGATGTACATATTAATATGTCAATAACCTATAAGTAAATGTATATAAATATCAGAAAAGATTGTGTGACAAAGGGAATTTAAGTATGTTTTTTCGAAATTGCTGGTCACGAAAGAGGGGAGACAAGAAAAAAATTCACGGGACAAATATGAACAAAATATATTTTCAATATATATATATTAAACACATTTTTGATATGTCAACTTGCATCTAGCCTTATAAATTATTACATTAATCCTTATGGTTTCGTATTACAGTAATCCCTTATTCAGGGATGTAATGGAGGGTATACGCAAGTATACGCCGTATACCTCCTGGAATTTTTTAAGGATCACCGTAGAGCCTCTGTTTCTCAAGAAAGTTATGATAAAGATACTCTAAGGTATACTCTCTGCCTTGAGCGTATACCCTCTGCTTAGAGCGTATACCCTCTGCTTAGAGCGTGTACCCTCTGGTTTTTTTACGACTACACCACTGCGAATAATAAGAGCCTTATTATTCGCGAAGGTTAGGTTTGCGAAAACTTCCGTGAATGTCAAAGTCGCGCATGTTGATATTATATTCTTGCATATAAAAGAATTTAGGTTTTATGATACTTTTACATGGAATAAAAAGCATTTGACACGTAAAAATATACTTATTAAACAATAAAGTACACATTGAAAATATATTGGAATATTTATAGACATATTGTTCAAAGTTTAATAGTTGGTTGATGTCTAAAAATAATTACCCATATACCAGTTTGGCAGAACAGATCTTTTGTTTCTGAATTTCAATATAAGGAAAAGTTTTAGTTTCGATTTCTCTCTTCAGTTTTAGAACTAATTACGGAGTAAAATAGAGAAAGGAAATTTTATAACTAGTTCATTCGTTAAGGATCGCATTCTATTGCTTTTTCCACTAGTTGTTCTTGAAACTTTAAAATTTCAGTTACAGATTTTTAAGAAAATTTTTCACTTGCAACATAAAATTTGAATCTTTATACAAATTAGGATTTTTTTCTATATTTAGCATCAAGTCATGTTTATGATTTTTCGGAATTACTTCTCTATATTTTGCCTTAATACGAAGGTTGAAATTTGTGGAAATTAAACTACACAGTACAAATCAGCAGTCCATTGTAAAAAAGTTAATGGAATTGATAAAACCAAGCGAGTTTATTTTGCAAAAAAAAAATCTTTATAAAACAAAATTCGCGAATAATCAAGTTAAATGTTCGCGAATGTAGAAATGTCCTTTATATTTTATTTCGTGAGTAATCGAAACTCAATTACACTGTAAAAAAACCCCGTTAAATGTACGGTAAAAACTGCTGACAGCAATGTTGCCAGCAGCTTTTTCAGTAAAATAAGATGTAATTTTATTTATTACATCCAATTTTACTGCAATTTTTACGGCAATAACTGCTGGCAACATTGCTGCCAGCAGTTTTTGCCGTACATTTAACGGGTTTTTTTTTTTTTTACCGTGTACAGTATTGGAATCTGTTTTTCTGAAAAAATAGTACATGTTAGTTGAATATGAATTCTATACTTATATTTTTGAATGTCAGTTTTATGTAGTTCGCACATTTTTTTCGCGGGGAAACAGAATATTTATTTTTTAACCCTAATTTAATATTACCGATTGCAGCTGTATAAACTTCTGTTTTATAGTCGACCCGTATACATATATTTTTATAAAATGCAAAAGCATTACGCACATTCATTCAAATTTCAAATAATTTTCATACTTAATATAAAAAGCATGCGAAATTAAATGCGCTTTCGATTTAAAAGTGAATTGATTTAACTTTAACGGAATACATGACTCTTTACAGATAAAATTATGTAACATTTAAAAAAAGCTCTATTCACTGAAAACAAGTACTTTCGATAAATATTTGTGGCGAATCTAGTACTTCTATGCCCTGGCTTTTAAATAGATAAGTTATTGAGAGAAAACTTTCCTTTACCATTCAAATGAATTAGCATCTATATTTAAAACCAATTAAGTGCTTTAAATTTTGAGTTTAGCATGGTGTTAATCCCAGAAGTTAATAGAACTATTAAATGTCCTAATGATAAGTATGTTATTTTAGGCATATGTGCTTCGTTAATGAATTTTAAAAGGCCTACGTTGGAGAGACAGACACAAAACTGAATGTGTTAAATTAATTTTTAAATAGAAAAATAACTATGCGTGATATTTCGAAAGCTGCAATTGCAAGTAAAGGATTTTCGACAGGATATTATTGAATATACGATTTATGGTTAGTAATTTTAATTTTGAGTACTTGTCAACATCTACTCATGATATATTTGAAAACAAATTTATATTTAATTCAGAGCATAAAATAATATTTTAATGCATAATATGGATTGAAAATATTTATATCAAATTAATGGCTTTTATTTGATTTCACGAACATTTTTTTTCATCTAAGGAGTTTAATTTTTAAAAATTTATAGAATATAGTAGAACCTCGCTGGTCGAGTACTTGTCGATATCGAATCATGAAATATCTGAAATTAAGTTCATATTTATTTCACTATATAAAATAATATTTTAAAATAAATGTTTAAATCCACAGATAGGAAGCATTTATGTATAAAATTAGTGAATTTATAAAATTTCACATTTTTTTTTTATTTAATAAGTTTAATTTTATTTGATTGCAATGAAACAACGCTTGCCGAACGTCCGCTAGTAATTCATTTTTGCACAAAAATTCGACTCCAGATTTGATAAGATTTCGTCACAAAATAGTCGAATGGTACATTTTGCAAAACCTTTTTTTTTTTTTTCATAGACGTGAAGCACACTTTTATGAAGTATACCAATGTTAATTAAATTGAGGGATTGTTACTTTCCTCCAAATCAATATAGCATAATCCACGCTCTTTTATAATTTTTCTTCCTTTATGGAGTCACAGGTATGGCAACCCCTGATAGAGTTTTGTTAATAGAGTGCATACCCTGGCGATGGAATGTGACAATAACAGAACACGATTCTGTTAAAATTTGGGAAATTTAAGAAGGCGATCTGTTTTAAACTTTAAGATAGTTTATAACACATGATTAAAAATTAAAAAAAAAGAGAGAATGGCGGGTCACGCAATGGCGCGAGAGAGGGGGAACGAAAAAATTAGGAAATGGAACAAGGTGATCTGTTTGAAAATTTATGATACGTACTTTATAACACATAATAAAAGCGAAGGTGCGTAAAAAATTGGGGGAGGGTGAAGGAGCGCGTTTTTTTACCAAGTGAAATCTAAAAATCGAGCGCATAGAAAATAAGGAAACACGAAGCGTCTGGGATTAGTTAGAAAATAGAGAATTCTTCGCCATACCAATCGGTAATGCGAAACGATTACGAGGAAGGGGCTGGGGAGCATATCAAGCAAGAGGGTGGAGACTCCTGGTATTACATAAATTTATAGTGTATTTCATGTACTTTAAAAATGTTGTAGAATATTTTAGATGTGTTCGCGAAATAGTTTGTAGTTTAAAAATTAATATATTCACCATAATAACCGCTATGTTATTATCTTAGTTGATTCTTTTCAAAGGTATAACGATATTTTAATGCTGCTATTTTTTTTTTATTTTTTTTTTTTTTTTTTTTTTTTTTTTTTTTTTTTTTTTTTTTTACAAGTCATAAGAATAAAATATCCAATGACTATTACTACGTCCTGATATCACCATTCATGGTACGTGGAAGCAGTATGTCATTTTCAAGAGATGGTGAGTTTGAATCTTTAGAATTGGATAACTTATATACCATTATTCCATCTCATTTTATAGTTTTGTTTGATGACGTTATTAGGTGGGTAATAACGACAAATTACATTGCACAGTGTGGTATTTTGCTGAAAAACCTGGCCAAAATTATTTAAAATATTTTGCGCTTTATATAGGAGATAAAATACTTTAAGAAATCGTAAAATATATTATTATGTTAGAAACAAATCATTTTTCGAACAATTTACGCAAATTAGTGCCCTACTACCCATCATTCTTTCGAGCATAATCTTCCATGTCATCCTCTTCAGAATCACTCGAAAACTAGATTCTGGCAATAACAACTGTAATGACTCCGCAGAAGTTTATTTTTATGTTTTGTGCAGTTTTTTCACATCTGCAACTTAAATTAAGAATGAAACAAAAATCAAGTCATTAAGCACATTTTCATTGCAGTTTATGAGCAAGTCTTGAAAAGTTTTGACTATAAGAACGAAAATGCATGTGACAGGCTACAGCCGCAGTCTCAGATAGCGGCCGAATTGGGTGGCATATATGTTCTTTAATAGTAGCTCCGTGATTCAAAGTTTTGTGCAATGTGTGTGACACTGGGTGCCAACCGTAAATATTTACTTAAAGGTTAGAAGTGTTATTCACAATTTCTTGAAGTTTTTAGTATCTATTTTATAACCACTAGATAGGGGAAGATGGGGATACCAAAACCACTTTTTAAATTTTAATTTTTTTAATTTTTTTTATCAATTCTTAGAACAAAATAAAATATTGAAAATGAAAATTTGATATTTTTTCTTCAATTGAAAACCCCTTTAAATTAATTTGGAACTATTTTTCTATGTCTAATAAATTTTTATTTTTTGTTTTACATTGTGGCTAAAGTATCCCCATTAGGGGGATACTTGATACAAGTATTTTACAGAATGATAAATTATGATACATAAAGTCCTTCAAAACAAAATGAGACTGTGTTGAATATGTTTGAAAAATAAATTCAGAATGGTTGTATCACCACACATCTTTTTAACTTTTAACCTACATGGTAAGTCAGTAGTGGCCTCTGTTGGGGAAATTAAAAGTCATTTCTTTGATTTACCGTAACAGAGGTTACAATTTCTATATAAAATATTAAAATTAATATATTATATTAAAAAATAAATATTTTAATATGTTGGATCTAACTAATTAAAGTATTGGAAATTATGGCCTTTAAAACAATTTTAAAAAGATATTTTAATGTAATAAATGTTAAATTGAAAAAAAAATCTAAACAGGCTATTTTCTTAGTCAAAATGAGAAATAAAATGGATATTTTCATTTAAAAAATTTACATTTTTTTTTTCTAAATCATTATTTTTTTAAGAAAAAAAATATGCTCCCTTTCATCCAGAAAAAAATCTATTAGTGAATATAAGGACGTAATTTTATTTTTTGTTTGTTTCACCCATGTCTAATTTTCTAGTGGGGATGGTTGAGCCATGGCTCAAGTATCCCCAATCTCACTGGCTCAAGTATCCCCATGACCACTATTTTTGTTTATCAGAGTTTTACTAAGTAATACATGCAGCTATTTGAACTATTTTAGATTCAAAATACAATAGAAATTATACTCATTAAATTTATATATATTGTTGCAACTTTAAACAAAACTTTGATTAAAAAAAGATTTAAAAAAAACCATGCACCTAAATATTTATTTCAGATAGGGGAAAAACAACTATTAATCACCATGCTTTCAAAATGGTATCAAGGTATGTGATTTCTTTTTTACATGTTCAGAACTATAAATATTTTACCATATTGCCAGTTTTAGAAAGAAAAATTTACCAACTGTAAAGATAATAGGGGTGGCTCAAGTATCCCCTATGCTCAAGTATACCCACTCTCTCCTACCACTTCTAGAATAGTTTTTAGATCAATAATTTTATTTCAACTCCTGTAATTTAATCTGATGTTTCTCGATCTGTGAAAACTTTTTTGAGGTATTTCCGAAACCAGCTTTTGAAACGTGTACCAGGATCGCATCTCAGTTTAAAACATGCCTTGTATTAGTTTTTATCTTTTATTGACAATCTTTCTCATTTTTGTTTCTTGATAACCATTTTATTTATTGGAAGCTTTTTTATTACAAGCAAGGTGTAAAATTGACTCGAAAAATCTGATTCTAACATGGAATATTGAAAGACCGAATTTCAAAGAATCAGGATCAATGTCTTTAATTATTTTTAGCTTATTAAAATCTTTTTGATGATTGTTTGCAAATATAGCATCGCATCAATGAATTGATTGCTAGTAATAGCATTGCAAACTTTAGCATCGACATTAGTCAGCACTAATCTGAATAGAACTTGTAATAAACCATAAGCTGCGAGGATCTCTGTATTTATTAAACTTTGTGCTTGCTGTTCAATGTATTTTACTTCCTCTGGGATCATGTCATTATTTTCATGAATAAACTTATAAGTATGAGAAAGCAAAAGCTTGGATATGAAGATACAGGATTCTACCACCATACTTTTGAAATCCATTTATTTGCTTATTAATCTCAAAGAAGCTAAAGAGTTTTGGAAAGTGTTTGAGTAATTGAAATGTTTAAGTCATGTTTGAGTCAAAAGAATTTTCAGACTTTTGTTTAAATATTTGTTGTGGAGATCTGTCACAACCCCATTTGCAGAGGAGTTCGAAACTTATTAATTCTGCTTCACTTGCTGTTGTGAAAACTTTTTCTATGTATTTACACAGTGTTTGAGTAAAGTGATCTAAAAGATTTTAAAGTTTTACTTCCGCCATGTTTTCAGTAATGAAGTTATCTTTTTGATAAAATTGATCTTTGCCTCTCTGAATAAGTATATAGCAAGGACATATATATTTATTAAATGTTCGAGTGATACTATATAGATTGTATGTAAAATCTGCTGCAAGAAACATGGCCAAAGCCTCAGTCGGTAATAACTTCTATATACTGAGCTTTGAGGTCTACAATAAAGAATTAAACTTTCTTCGATATTTTGCTGCTTTTGTTGGCCGGAATGCAATGCCTTTAATAATTTGTGAAACATCTGCATGCCCTGCAGCTTTTTTGCTCAGTTGAATTGCAAATGTTCTTGGCTAATTTTAGATTTTAATTGTTCCATTTTATATCGCTAACCAATTTTTAAACTATTTTGCTGGATGACCGAATTTCTCTACTATCCTTATAGAATAATAAGGCGTTCCTTTCAGCATTCCTCATTGTTTTCACAAAAACATTGTTTCGTGAATCCCAAAGAAGCTCATTTTTGTTTATAACTATGTTTAAAAGATTTCATTTTCTGACGTAAGCAAATGTATTTTTATAAACATTTCGCAATTTCGAAAAGTTTCTCTTTTAGAAACTTTAACCTGTGTCACAATACTTTTATTACATCACTAATGTTTTTTGATATCGCTACTGATTTTTTTATTCAATAGAATAAAAAAGTAATATATGTATGTCTAGTAAATTTCTTTTTAATAATATAAAACTCTCTTACCTCGTTAGTGAGTAAAGAACGCAATTCCTTATGATTGATTTAAAATATGTTATTCAAAAAGATAACAGATAATTCACATATTACAAACACTTGTTACAAAACAAAAATGTCACATTATTTACAAAAAATCATTTAATCCACGTTATGGATGTATGATCAAAAAACGTTTTACTTAAAGATAAAAAAGAAGCATCCAACTACTTAAAAAAAAGGATTTTTTCCCTTCAATTTGCTGATTTATCATCTGCACATTAAAGAGTATCCAGTAGGAATAAAAAACTACAGCATATATTAAATGTAAACAGTTAATAAATTTTAAAAGTTTAATAAAGTAAAAAAACTGCTTTTCAGAAACTTTTTTTAAAAATTTTGTTTTACTTATTAAAAAAAGAGGGGCAAATCGGGGCAAATTTTATTTCATATCTTTTAATTAGAATGTCTATACCTTATGAAAACACAAGAGTTCTTACTGAACTCAGTTTAACTCCCTATTAAAATTATACTTTTATCTAAAATATTTAGCCTAAAAAAATCTATGGTTTCAAACTTGAATATCATAATGAACATGTACTGTACTTACAAAAATATTTATGTAAAAGAGAGTATATACCTTCATCTTTAAAAACTGTAAAATGTTTCTGAAGTTCAACTAAAAATAGTTTTTTAGACGTTCGATAAAATGATGCACCAATCAGAAGCATAAAATAAGCATTAAAATTTTGACTTTTGGCCAGCTTTTTGAGCGAAATACCACACTGTGCATTGGTCGAGCAATCACGCCATTACATTTTATGATTTCATATTTCCTAAAATATTTTTTGTTGTATGCATAATCAATAAGTTGCTATATCAAATCTGTATTTGTTTGAAAAAAAATCTAAAACTAAGCCTTGAAAAGTAGTAGAACCTTAACGTGGGGTTATTACCACAAGACACCTCGCGAAAAGGGACTTTTTCTCTGAAATTCAGAAAAAATATATCTGTGAATTCAGATTATTTTTAACAGAGTACATATGATAACATTTAATAGAATGGAGAAATTGTTTATTAATACCTTTTAAGTTTTGATTGGATTTTCATAAAATTTGAAATGATTCGACAGAATTCTGTAAATTATGTACGTTAAATTTCAAAGCATTCAATTGAGTAGTTTTTACGATGTTTTAACCCCTTAACACATGTAGATTTTTGGTAGAAATTAAAAGTCTTCATATAGAAAGGGAGCATAAACATTCACCTCATCGAGTTCACGGATGAAAATCTAGGATTAGTTAAATTTCAATTCGCTTATTAAAATGCAATTGGTCTGTCAAGTCATATCTTGGTGGAAAACACGTAAAAATCCGATTTTAGCGGCTGACTCATGAATTTGCCATCGTGCTTTACTGTACCCAAAAGTATGAAAACATGGAGGACTGGGAGGAAGAAAATATAATGGTAAATCTACGAATCAACCACTAAAATCGGGTTTCATGTGTATTCCATCAAGATATGACTTGGCAGGTCAATTGCGTTTTAATATGCGATTCGAGATTTAACTAATCCTAGATTTTCATCCATGCTCAATGAGGTGATTATATTTCATGCGGCCTCCCGGTCTAGTAGTTAACCCTAATTACAAACAAACAGCTAGCTCAAAATAAACACCTACAAGCAAAAGGCAAAACAGTGATCAGATGGCTTATAAATAACATAGACCTAATTTTGCACTAAATTGTGTCAAAACTAACCAAGCCTCTCTCTCCATCCACACATCATTACGTGAGAAAATTAGCAAGTTAACCTAATGCAGAACATCACAAAAAATTAAAAAGCAATAAATAGAACCCTGTGTTACTCAATTTCGCCATCCCCGAAAAATAGGGGACATTAGAAGACCATTACTTCCACTGAAAACAACAACAACAACAACAACAACAAAATAAATAAGAGAGCATTAAAAGAAGTTTACTATCTCTGCAACAAAACAAAAAAGGGCTCTAAAAGAACTTTACTTTTTCTGAAAAAAAATAAATAAATAAATAAAAGGGCATCAAAAGAACTTCACTTTTTCTGAGCCCCCCCCCCCCCAAAAAAAAAAAAATGGGCATTAAAAGAACTTTGCTTTTTTTTTAACCAAAAAAAAGGGCTTTAAAAGAACTGTATTTTTTCTGCACCAAATAAAAAAAACACTGTGTGCACAAAAAAATTTAAAATATAAATAACTGGTATTCAAATGCACTATAAAAATCGAGCTATTTGCGCTGTAGTAAAGTGGTAGTCTTTTAGAGATGAACTGATGGCCCATGAGCCCATTCATGTATACAAACGAAGTGATAACAGCCATCATAACGAATTAAATGGATGAACTGATAGCCCTCGAGCTTAATATCACAGAAATAAGCAAAATCCAACAAATAAAAGTGTAAGTGCTACTTTATGTGAAAACAGACATCTCTTAAAAGAATAGACGAACTAAAGGCCGACCAACAGGCTCCACCCAATAGCGCTCCAAGAAAACGATATCTTACCAGTGAACAAGTAGAAAATATCAACTAGTTGCAACTATTAGAGAAAATATCAACTGGTACTCCCGATTGTGTCTACAACAACCAATATATGTGACATCAACTTCCAAGATATGAGAAAATGAATATGAGACAAATAGGAATATATGGACAGCTGTGGCCCAGATGGAGAGCGTCATGCTTGTAGACGTAAAGATCGTGGGTTTGAGGCTCATCGCTAGCTAAAACCGCCATGTACGCTAAGGGCAGGGCACTTGGTGCATGTAAAATCCGTCATGGGTGCAAAGTCCTCCAAGTTACCTGTGAATTATACCTCTGGGGGTGCCTTGTCAGGTGAAGATCTCGTCATCCGATCAAGGCTCTAAATTACGAGATCAAACTCGAGTATCGGTTGTCGTATAGCAGCTCGTATGAGCTCTGTGGAAGAATTAGCGTTACCCCCTTTCTTTTTAATCCCTTCCAATTACAAAATCGTACGAATGAACACAAACAGATAGTTAAAAGTAACCTAGAACAGGCCAGGATAGTAACTAATATTATAAAAATAACAGCGAAACAGCCACATTCAGGTAGATCTCAGCTTGTGACAATCAAGCGGCTTCTGCCCCGCAACCAGGTAAAAAAAACTCATTAAGCTAGGCATATTGCCCGGCAGGCAGGGGCCTGGTCTGCGGTATAATAATAATAATAACCCTAATTAATAAGATCATATTGGATCTAAATAAAATCTTTAAAAAAATTCCGATGGTTGATTACGTCAAGGAAGGATCTGCATAACAGTATGCATATATAATCCACCCGTAACGAGAAAAACCCTGAAAAAATATCTTTCTCCCCGTGGTCACTATAGAAACGGACTCGTCCATTTTATTGTAGGGTGACCGCAGTGTTGTTGGCTTCTTTTGTACGTACTAGGAGCAAAAAAAAAAGGGGAGATTATCGCAGTCTACTTTGTGTTTTTGCCATTGCTAGACAGTTATATTCTTTTCTCCTCATTATTTTGCATTTGGTGATATATTTTTCCAGTGATTAAATCTTTAATCGTTGCTTGTCATCTGACACTGTCATTAAAATGACATCTACTTTTAAGAAAGGAAAAACACTGCATTCCCAAGCACGTGAAATTGTAAATAACGTGACTAATTTCTTTAAAGAGGAGGCTGCTGCGAAATCTTTGAAAATACCGATTTCCAAAGCCACTAAAAGAGCAGCTGCAGCAACAGGAGTGTCCAAATTTTGTGTGAAAAAAAATTAAGCGTGAAGTATGCAAATTAGAGCAGAGTGATGATAATATTTTGTCTACTCCAGAAAAACACCGGGAAAGACCAAAAATTCGGAACTGTGTAACTGGTGATTTAAGCTTGGGAAATCTGCATTCATTACTGGACGAGGCATTTTCGTAAATTACTTCAAGTGAGTGGCAAGATCATTTCAAACATGTTGAGAATATCGAAAATGAATACTGGGAAAACGACGGACTGATAGAAGATTTCGTTGATAAGTTAATTATTTAAGTGGACGATAACGAGTCTGATTCTGATATCTACACTGATGAATCGTCAAAGTGATTTCAATGACATTCGACCTCTAGATTAACCGATATCATTTTCATAAGAAAAACAGTCCTTCTTAGGATTAAAATGGTCTTTTAAAAGACCAAGCTAAGCTAACTACTAAGCTCTTTCAATGGCTAAAATATTTAAAAAAGAACTACACCAACACACATAATTCATTCTGTAACTTTCACATCTATAGCACATTTATTCTATTAAATATAAACGCCATTAATAATTTTTTTCATTCGGAAGAATTATATTTTTTTCTGAGTTTCGCCTAAGCAGTTTCAGGCATCCTAATATTGTCATATTGGTTTGAGAAATATCTCCAAATGCCCCCCCCTCCAAAAAAATAAATAAATAAATATGCCTTTCTTGCCCCTAAGTAAAAAAATGGCACCCTTATTGTCATTTGGATCTAGAGAAACCCTTGCTTTATTTGATAGAACATTAAATACTATAATGAAAACTAGCAAGTCAGATGTGGCAATCCCCAAACATTTTTTTTTTCAATCGGATACATGATAATAAATAATAAATTGACATAAATAATCAACTGAAATAACCTAATCAACACCAACTTATGTCAAGGTCCATCATAATGTGAAATTTGAGGAAATTCTGTGCAATAGTTTCAGGGCCCGACTCATGCAAGAGCACGTGGGTCAATTGCTCCGGGCCCTCCTTTTTAGGGGTTCCCCATGACAGTGATAAGGATTTTCATTAAAGAGTGCCAGATGTTTGAAATTTAGCTAAAAGTGACCAAAATTAATACATTTTCAAACATTTAGGAAGAAAGTGTGGTCCCCCTTTCCCTCCACCCACGCAAAAAACAAATTATATCATTAGAAAACTAATGATTAAAATTTTATTACAACAATTTGGTATTCTTTTGTTGTCGAAATAATTTTTTATTAATGTTTCCTAGTAACAACATAAGTTAAAACCATTAATTTTTGATTCCATAATTAATATTTTTTAGATAAAATAATTTTCCGTTTTAGTGGACAACCTAAAAAATATTCCATGTTAAAAATTTATTAGACTTTAAAAAAAGTTTTTCACCTACATTCTGTAACACTGAGAACACTGGTACGACTTTCCTTATTTTTGTTAAATTCGATATATTCGCGTTGTCGAATAGAGAAAATAGGGGGGGGGGAGGAGAGCATCACACGTATGCTAATCGCGCCAAGACTGTCAACTCCTTGGATTTCAACCCACCTCTTCCAGTTGGTATCTTCCGAAGAAGCAACCCCTCTCAGAGATTTTCTCCTGACGGTAGGTCAGTATCCTGGGCTTTAAATCACACAAAAATAGGAAATCGCTTTTTCTTTTTTTTAGAGTCACCTGTACAATGTGTAGTTCAAGTTTCAAAGGGATATGGGGACAAATAGCCTATTCTATATGCTACGTATTTATGTAACGACGAACATACTTAAAAATCTACATATATTATTAATTTTAAAGGATCAATCTAAAACGGATTTTTTTTAAAGCTAATTTCGAAAGTGCGCCATACCGATTACTTGCGTCAAGTCGGACAAACCTGTTATACATCATTTCAGATATTTTGCAGTTCAAGTTTTAATAACGTAATGAAAAAGTAGTAAAAATTTTATAGTTATCAGAAAAGTTCACAAACAATTTTTAAAACGATTGCTTTACAAAAGAATTTGGTTTTTATTTTAAAACACAAAGTCTAATTTATTAAATCATTTATCATTCTTTATATTTTATTAATTTTAAACTATCATTCTGAGAAGCTGTATGAAAATTAACTAAATATACGATACACCCTAATATAAATAAATATCTAGGGAAATAATTTTAAAGACTGTATGCATCGTTGACTCAAACTTTTCGGCTCCAATTACTTTAAAATTTATCGATAAAGTAACGAACTCTGAAGTTTCTGAGCTTAGAAATAATTAATAATATATTCTCCAGGTATGCATATTGCTTCCATGCGATAACAATGATATCGAAAATTTTTGCAGTTAATTTTTGATGCAATTCATATATTAAGTAAAGTTTCGAAAATGTGCAGCAATTCAGAAATTATTTATTTAACCTTTTACCATTTCGGCGGAAGTTTGAAGTATATTATCAAAATAAAAATTGTGTTAACATTCATTTATTTCGTCTATTAGCGAAAAGTAAATTTTAACATATACACGACATATTTTATAGTTTTGTTCTTATGAATAATTTCTGAGAAATTAGGAAAATTAGAAAGTGCATTAGAATGTATGTTTTACAGTTTGTTAACATTTGCGCATTTTTTTGTGGAATAATATGTATTGGATTGTATAGGTAATATGCAATACACATACATTTACCGTCTGAATTTAAAAAAAATTATTAATTAATTTATTTATTAATTTTGTTTTATTTTTAAAGTATAAATTTTATTTATTTTTTAAAAAATATTCAAGTCTGTCTTAGTTTCTATTATTCAATCTTTAATATTCAATCTTTAATAGTATAGGTAATGTTTATCAAACTGTATAGTAAACATTAGGGTCAGGAGGGGTAATTATGACCACTTTATACATTTTCAACATTGTTATTTTTTCTTCTACTTCTATTTGTAAAAGTGGTGTTTTTAGTACATAGGAATTAACTTTGACCTTTTAAGAACACCTTTTAAAAGTTTTAATTCTCATACCCCCCCCCTTCCTTCCTTTTTATTAAGTTAAAAGAATGGTTATAATTATTCCATCAAAAACTCACTACCACAAAAGTTTGGGATAATTAAAATCACTAATGGGGAAATTATTACCATTATATCTCTTCTTTATACTTGCCTACATACATTTGTTTGGGGCATATAAGACCATTGGAACACCAAACTGACAAATCCATTCATCAAAAATTTTGGTGGAGTTAGTACAAATTGCTATTTGGATCTTTAAAATGTTTCAAACTAGTGATAAAGATCTATAATGAAAAATACATTATGAGGTTAACAAAATGGCGTGAAACAAAATTTTACCATACACAGTTTTCTCCATTATGCCAGTGGTGACAATTGCCCCAGGGTCAAAATTATCCCACCTGACCCTACAACTAATATGGCGCATCACATAAATATATCTATCGAACATAGATCTTATCAGTATTTTTATAAATATTATTGCCTAACAAACAGACATACAGACAAGATTTTTTTTTCATTTTAGATCTGGGGCTTCCAGTGGCATTTCGGAATAATTGCTAGATATATGTTTTTTACAATTTTACAAATTTCTTCTTTTGTTGTAAAAAAAAAAAAACATTCATAATCAATTAATTGATTATGAATGTTTTTGTTTTTCTTTTATAATGATCATGATGATCTGAAATTCTGTTCGGAAATTCTCTATGCTCTTGAAAATAAAGTATGCGGCGAAATACACTGCTCAAAACAATTAAAGGATATTGCAGTTTTAAGTGGATTTTGTATCTGGGAAACTTTTTAGCTGATTGATTCATGGTCGACAGACATAGTAGGTTATATGAGAATAAATTACACATGTTTGGCAGAAAAAAATGCATTTTATTGCACATTTGTGTACAAAAGGAAAAAAACACAAAATGAAAAATGAACATATGAAAAAAAAAGAATAAGAAAAGGTGTTTTCTTCAAAGAAAATCATTTTCAGTAGGGGGTATGGTTTCCACGGGCGGCCAGCAACGTTGAACACCTTTGAGGCATGGACTCAATGAGGCTATTAATGACGAGTTGGGGTATTCTGCCCCACTCTTCCAGAAGAGCTCTTTCCAGTTTTTGGAGAGTTTGTGGGGGTTGTTGGCGGCCAGAAACTCGCCTTCCTAGATCGTCCCAAACGTACTCGATTGGATTCATGTCTGGAGAACACGCTGGCCATTCCATTCGAACAATTCCTTCCTCGAAAAGGAAATCCTCCACCAGGTTTGCACAATGTGGCCTGCAGTTATCGTCCATTAAAATGAAGTTATCTCCGATTGCTGCAGCATAAGAGACTACAATAGGTCTGAGGATCTCATCCCTATATCGGCGACCAGTCAGAGCTCCATCTCGAATGATGTAGAAGTCAGTGCGCCCATCAATGGGGGAACCATACACCTACACTCCTCCACCGCCAAATCTGACACTTTCGTGCACGAACTCAGAATTAATCCTACTGCCACGATCCCTCCAGATGAAAATACGCCTATTATCCGGATGCACAGAAAAACGGGACTCGTCAGAAAACAGAATATTGCTCCATTCATTTCTCCTCCAGTTGACATGCTCGGTTGCCCACTCCCTGCGGTCGCGACGATGCCTTCATGTTAATTTAACACATACCATCGGTCGGAGAGCATACAGACCTACAGCATGGAACCAGTTTCGGACAGTCTGAGTTGAAATCGTGGTGCCTGTAGCCAAGCGAAGGTGTTGTTGGAGAAGGGTAGCGTTCATGTTTCGGTGTCTCCGAGCTGTTAACGCTAAATACCGATCTTCATTGGGCGTTGTTGCCCGTCTACGACCTTGCTCTGGTCTTCGACCTGCACATCCACTCTCCAAAAAACGGTTCTAGATCCTGGAAATGACACTTTGTGACACTCCAATGGCTTGCGCTACTTCGGCTTGAGTTCGGCCCCTTTCTAACCTACCAACAATTCTCCAAGCTTCTGAATCTGTCAAATGACTTCGCTGAGACATCGTACTCATCGAAACAAAGCAATCACTGAATGCCGATCATCCTTGTCTTCATTCTCTTTTATCCAGTTGAAAGTCAAATTTCATTCGCTGCCGCTGAAGCGACGATTTTGACGTCGAACTCAAAATTTGCATATTGCACAGTTTGAAAACCAGAAAAATTTGCATTCGTGATTCTCTTCCTCTGTTTTCGGCAAAAAAAAATTTCGTTTATATCTTTATTTTGTATAAAACTTCAAATATGCTTTAATTGTTTTAAGCAGGGTAATTCTATAGCTAAATGAGATGAGCTCAAAACCAAAGCAAATCAAGACAATTTTCAAAAGAAAAAAAAAGAGATCGTCTATTCAGAAGTTGAATAAAATCTATTTTATCTACTCCCATAGCAAACTAATCTGTAAACAGGTGACATATGTGAGCGTATGTGAAGTATGTGAAAACAGACTTGTTTCACTCTGGGATAGAATAAAACAGGTTTCATTCATCTTCTAAATCGACTACCTCATTTTTAGCACCTTCCAACAAAGTTGAAAAGTGTTTATGCATTCGGTTTGTCTGTCCGTCTGTCTACGCTCCAACTCTTGTAAATATACTCGAATTTTCATGCAGTTGATAAAGCTTATTTAAGGTGACCAAAGCATGTTTGGTATTGCATATGAAATGTGTTCGTAATGGTTCAATTTCAGAGACACTCCAAAGTATTAGATTACATTATAGTATATGAAGAAAAATCGTTTAGAGAGTATTTTAATGGCATTATGCTGTTTCAAATGTACTGAAACTGATATAAACCACTGAACTTACATTATAAAATATCTTGAAATTACTTTTAAATTTAATTAGTTTTTTTTTCTTTTTTTTTCTTTTTTTTTCTTTTTTTTTCTTTTTTTTTTTTTTTTTTTTTTTGCATATTACTTTTTATCTATGAATTCTACAACTCATATGCAGGGCTGCACAAAAGTATTCTTATAGCATTCTCCTTATTAGAGGAAATGACTGATGGGGAAATTTCCTAAAATATGTGTATCTCTTAAATGAAGTAAATTTTTGAACATATGTTGTTAAGAGCCCTTGAAATTCAGACAAAAAAGTGATGTTTTGATAGTTCTATTTTTATAATTGCCTTGATATTTTTTTATGTTGAAGTAAGTAAATCATATTAATCATTAGTGATTAATCTGCAATTTTGAAGCTCTGAAAAAAATTTCTCTTCCCTATAGAAAATATCAAAGTTCACGTTTGTGAATGCCATTTTTATAAAAAATGAAATCCCAATATGTTTGGAGTGGTATATCTCTGGCAAGCAACACCATCCCAAAATTCTTTTGGCATAAACTTATAGTATAACACTACCTGCTTATTAAAATTTATTTGTTTCCATGGGGTATTGTTATTTTACATTTTTATGTTGCCACAAAGTACAATCAAAATGACGTTTTTGTCCATTTTCCGCTCTTAATATCTTATTTAAGCTATAATACCCAAAGTTTTTCTTATAGAATATGAATGTGCACTACTAGAACAAGCTAAATAATATAGTACTGCACGCAGATATTGTTGCTGTTAGTAGCTATAACCTGTTAAATATTCAAAATTTCCAAATCTGCAATATTTAAAGTAGTTTATTTCAAAAAAGTGCCACAGTTGGATGAAAAAAATATGTCACGCAACAGTTGAATATATGTACAAAAACATGGAAAAGAAAAAGAAGTGGGGCCTCGTGATATTATTTTGTAAAAAAATGACAAACTTTATAAGAAAACCAATGTCTATCATCACATTTTTTTTCCTAAGAGAAAATGAAACATCCCGTTTCTCTTTCGGAAGAGGCGACAAAAAAGGGATTTTCATTTACTCATAGGGAAAAATCATAGAAAGAAGAAAGAAAAACCTTTGACTGTCTGTATAAGTAAACCATGCATTCTACTTTCATAAAATTTGAAATGACTAAACAAAATTATATATTTTTAATTTCAAATGATTCGGTTGGGTAGTTTTTGTTCTGTTATACGCGGACAGAAGTACGGATTGAACGGCGACTATGTATTTACATATTTACGAACGCACCGAAAAAGAATTTAAATTATTCTGTAAAGTTACGGTAAAAAGGAATAATGAAAAAGAAAGTGTTTAAAACTGATTAAAGAAAAGTTTGAAATGCTATATAAGCAAGAAAAACGTTTATGGGCAAGAAAAGATGTTGGGTAAGAAGTGTTACTATTTAGAAATGTGTTCTTAATATTGTTGTAAAAGCGTTGCTATTTAGAAATATGCTCTAAAGTAGGGTTGTTAATTGTGTTTAAATAGTGTTGATGAAAATATTTTGTTACAATAGTACTCTGCTGCACACCACTTTGTTACCAAAATTAACAACACATTGCGAACATCACATAATTTAGAAACATTATAAAACAACACATATAAAACACTTTCAAATCACTTTCTACATGGTAACTTTAAAATTACACAACTTTAAAAAAGAAATAAGAGACAGGCTGCTTTATAGATAAAAATTGCCGGAGATTACAGAGTGGGTTGACTAATTTTGCATACAAATATCAATAACTGCATTTCTGGAAAAATCATTAAATTTTTAACAACACTTTTTGCACAATATTTTTCTTAGCACAACACATTCGCAACTTAATCGAAAGTGATTTTAGTTAAAAGCTTTAATTATTATGTTCTGTTAGCGTTGTAAAAGTGTTTCACAAATTTGCTGTGTGCGCGTTATACGTCAGATATTACGGTAAATTTATTTATGGATTTTGGAAGCTGTGCAAAATAATCCAAGAGCCGACCGCACAAAACCGTATGTCATCGAGCATAAGAAAAAATCCATTATTTTATGGAAGAGTAGTAATAGAGGAATCTATTGATCCATGTCTGCTGGAAGTGAAGGGGTACATAAGTCAAAAATTGATACCACTAGTGGTTGATTTGTAGGTTTAACATTGTATTTGTCCTACAATCAAAAGTATGAAAACATAGAAAATTGGATGCAGGAAAACACAATGCTAAGCCCATGAGTCAACTGCTAGTGGTATTAATTTTTGGCTTATGCACCCCTTCGGTTCCGGTACACATGGATCATTAGATTCCCTTATGACTATTCTTCCATAAAATAAAGGATTTTTTCTTGTGCATACGGCTTTGTGCGGTCTGCTCTAGGACTAAAAGTGGAATGCTAGACACTTCTGATGACGAAGATAAAAGTTCGTTTTGAAAGAGAAAGGACTTTGTCGCTAAACATTCTTTCTTTAGTTCAGTTGCAAAACTTCTGTTTCACAAGAATGAAACTTCAAAAACATAGAATTTAAAAAGAAAATCTACAGTTTTCCGTTTTTGTTTCCAGGAAAATGTATCTTGAGTTGTGGCCATCATTTTAAGTCCCGCGGGAATAAAGTGTACGAACTAAAGGGGGATACTTTCGATACAACTATCCGAAAAGTTTCAAATCCACTTAAAGTTGAAAATCGAAGACAAAACTTTTCTCCTTTGCCGTAAAACTTACCGAAAGACATTCTTCGAATATAACTCTGAGCATCAGGAAAGTTGTCTTGGGAGAAAAAATCAAAAGGCATGATTTCTCTCTACTGGTATTCTAAAGTTATCAAGTGCTAAATCTCTTTTTCAGCATTTTAATTTTTATTAGACCCTCATCGTCTTTTAAAGTTATCGAAAAGTTTTCCTAGAAGTTGTACAGGGCGAATTTTGTCAATAAAAGAACAATGTAACATAATGGGTCTTTAAGTTCTTTAATATAACCTTTTTCAAACCATACTTAAAAATATATTTAGCATAAAATATTACTTAAGTCTTTCGTTAATTAATAATGTAATTTTGTCTAATAATGTATAAAGAAAAAGAAACAGAAAAAGTAAACACCCTCTACTAACTCTGCAACTAACTATGGCAGAATGTTATTAATGCCAAACGATTGGAAATTAAGTAAATTTTTAAATGATACGAATAAAATTTGAATTGGGGGCCATCTACAAATTAACACCAGGCCAAACATTGTTTTTTTTTCTATAACAATACTTAATTTTGACAATATATTTTAAGTCATCCACTCAAAGTGGGCTTAGAAATTAAATTTTAAGTCATTTAAAAATTTAATTTTTAAATCCTAAACATTCAAAATTTGGAGCTCTAAATGTTAAATTATATTCTCATATTTTTATTATTCTACTCTGAAATTATAATCATAATGTAATAATTGTTTGGGTGATAGAAATACTAAAACATTCAAAAATAAATACCGTATTTACTCGTGTATAAGGCGCACTTTTTTTTCAAAAAAATAGGGCAAAACTCCTAGGTGCGCCTTATATACGGAATAATTTTTTACTGTTGGATGCAGTCGAACTATATACATATGAAACAAGTAATTATTCAAAGAAGATATTAAAACTCGGAAAATGTTACTTTGAAGTATTACTACATATTTATTTCAATCCTTGCAGTTTTTTTTTTATATATACAACAGAGCTAGTGACATTATCTAAACGCTAATTAGCAATTCTCTTTACCGTCACTCATTCCTATTTCCCGACATTCTCTAACAACCCGAAGTCTAAAAATGCATTTTCGTCTTGTTTTCTGGTCTGGTGTAATGTTTGTTTCGACTTTTTTTTTACTGAAATTCATTTGGTCATTCTTCATGAGCGTATCAAATTTATGGTGCGCGTTATACACGAGATTTTAAGAAATCGCCATTGTACGTCGTCGATAGCTTGCAAAAGGACTTCTGAATACGTTGACTAGTCGTAAAGAATAACTGAATCACTTAGTTAACACATACAAAACAGAACAATTTATTTACATAGTGCCACGTACGATTGGCAGCGGTTGATGCGCTGCGCTTACATCCATTCAACTGGCGGGAAAAGGTCCCGTACATCAACAACATTCTGCGCGCAGTTGCGCCCTCTAACGACAATTGCTATGTGCGGAGGAAACACTCCCCCGGCGATTGAAATGACAGTTTCAATATAATTAAACACATAATTTTGCAAAAATTATCATACAAGAAAATTATGAGACATAAACAGTTACATACACAATAATAATAGGATAAATGCACTATAATACTAGGTTAAATACAGAAATAATATTTTTGAGAGTTTACTTAAGATAAGAAAGGAAATTTGTTACTCAGCTGGTAAAATACAGATATCTCTGACATTTCTCTTAAGAATTCGACGATCTGGTAACTGTAAATTTACCGTTCTCACTATGTTATCCCGTCCTTTAAAAACTTCAACTATTCTACCAACTACCCATTTGGTAGAAGGTAAATTTTCCTGCCTTATTAGTACCAAAGTTCCTTTCTGTACATCATCCTTTTTAAATTTCCATTTGCTTCTTTCTTGAAGCGTGTTTAAATAGTCTCTTTTCCAAAGTTTTACAATTCGCTGGCTAAATTTGGCGATTTTTTCCCATTTTGATAGCCTGTTTTCATTAATATTGTCTAATTGTGGTTCAGGGATCGAAGTAATCGGTCTGCCAATTAAAAAATGGGAAGGGGTCAGAGTTTCAAAATTTTCAAAATCTGTGGACAGCGGGGTAAGGGGGCGGGAGTTTAAGACGCCCTCAATTTCAGCTAGAATCGTTAAAAACTCTTCCAAAGTTAATTTTTGATCACCTATTACCCGTTTTAAATGAAACTTAAATGACTTCACCCCCGCTTCCCAGATGCCACCAAAATTCGGAGATTTGGGGGGAATAAATTCCCATTTGATACCTTCATGGGTTAAAAAATTACATAATTCCTCATCTGGGAAGCAAACTAATTTATGCAATTTTTTCAACTCGATGTCAGCTCCAATAAAAGTTTTTGAATTGTCCGATAATATTTTTGCACATTTGCCTCTTCTCCCAAAGAAGCGTTTTAGACTAGCTATAAAGGCCTGAGTAGTGAGATCTGAAACAAAGTCTAGGTGTATCGCCTTGGTAGACAAACATACATACACTACGACATAAATTTTATTCAATACACCCTTCCTTTGATTTTTAAATTTAATGGAAAATGGGCCACAATAATCTATACCGGTTACCCCAAATACATAATTAGGTGTTATACGTTCCCTTGGCAAATCAGCCATCATTTGGGAGCTGACTACAGGTTTGTTTTTGAAACAATTCACACATTTATGCACGATTTTGCGGCAATTATTCCTGCCATTAAGCGGCCAAAAATTCTGTCTAACATGAAAAAGCAAGGGTTGTGGACCTAAGTGAAAATATTTCAGATGAAAATAATTCAATATAATATCCGTTAACTTATGATTAGAGGGTAACACAATTGGAAATTTTGAATTAAATGGCAAGTCTGAATGACTTAAGCGCCCCCCAACTCTCATCAACCCGTCTTCTCCTAAAAATACATTTAATGAAGCAAGTTTACTTTTACTATGAACTGTCTTACTCTTTTCCAGACATTTTAATTCCTCTGGAAATTCTTGTCGTTGTGCTGAACGAATTATAACCGATTCAGCATATTTTACCTCATCCAGAGTTAATGGTTCACTTCTTCTCTTCTCGGGATTGGAACAGTTAAAATAGAATCTAAAAATAAAACTAATTATACGAATTAATTTAGTAAAATTGTTAGTTAATGAAAAAATGTTATTAATAATAGAATGTTCAGCAGACAAATTTAGAGTTTCTAAACTATCACTAATAATGTTCTTTCTTAGTTCTTTACTATACATCTCTTGATCTGGTATGATTAAAGATTGTTTCTTTTTGCACATATCTAAGTCCTTCAGGAAATTTGGACCAGTCCACCATATAGGATTCTGAACAAGATTTTCGGACTTTATGCCTCGTGTCAAAAGATCTGCCGGATTCTCGGATCCTGCGCAGTGAAACCACCTAGATGAATCTGTCAGTGGCTGTATTTCCTTAACACGGTTTGCCACAAACGACTTCCACTTATTTGCAGATCCTTTGATCCAGTACAAGGTGATCTGCGAATCGGTCCATAAGTACACAGAAGAGGGTCCCTTGCTATCTAATACCTCTTTGACTTGACAAGTCAAGCGCGCTGCGAGTAATGCACCCAAAAGTTCCAATCGTGGAAGTGATACCTTTTTCAAGGGTGCAACTCTACTCTTAGATGTGATCATATTAATGAAGGATTCATTTCTCGAATTTACTTGTAAATATACGACAGCACCGTAAGCCCTTGGACTGGCATCAGAGAAGGTGTGCAGGATTAATTCGTAATCAGAGTTTTCGGGGAACTGAAAAACATTTCTTGGAATTCTTAGATTTGCTAAATGAGGTAGTTCGGAACACCATTGTTCCCACGTCTTTATAATATCAGGGGGTAATTCTTCATCCCATGACAAATTCCTATTCCAAATTTCTTGTTGTAAACATTTAACTCTAATAGTAAATGGTGATATTAGACCCAGGGGGTCAAACATTTTGCCTATTACTTGTAAGACAAAACGTTTTGTATTTTTTGTCTTGCTCAAAAATTCTAATAAATTTTAAGTTTCCATCAAAAGTATGTCTTGTTTAGGCTGCCACGATAGGCCTAAAACCTTGTATGATTTATTGGGTTCAGAGGACTGAGGTAGAGTGCTAAACCCATTCTTTTCCCACGTTTCCATTACTAGTTCGTTATTCGAAACCCATTTCCTGAAATTCATACTCGCCTTCTTCATAATTAGGTTTGATTGTTGAGAAATTGTCAATGCATCTGAGACAGTGTCCGTCCCGGTCACTAAATCGTCAACATAAATGCAATTTTTTAGTATTTCAGTTACTATTGGATATTCTTTTTCAAATTTACTAAGATGTTGTTTAATTGTAGCTGATAATAAAAAGGGGCTTGAATTCAAACCAAAGGTTAGTCTTAGAAATCTATAAATAATAACTTTAAATGTATCACCTGTGACAGGATTGTCGTCTACAAACATAAATCGTAAGACATCTCTGTCTTTTTCATTTATACAAATCTGCAAAAAGGCCTTTTCTAAATCGGCCAAAACAGCAATTTTGTTGAAGCGAAAAAAAATCAATAAATGAAAAATATTTGGGTTAAGATTGATTCCGGCATCCAAACAGTCATTTAATGATAACTGTCCCGCTTCATGTGAACTCGCATCGAAAACAATGCGACATTTTGTGTATACACTGTCTTGTTTAAACACTGTATGGTGTGGTAGGTAGAAAATCGGATTGTTAGAAAATTCTTCGGATTCGGGAACAATTTCAATAAAGTTCATTTTTAAATATTCATCTAAAATTTTACGATAATTGTCATATAAACTTGGATCACGTTTCATTCTTTTTATGAGATTAGAGAGTCTAATTTCAGCTACCTTATAATTATTTTCAAGATTTTCCCAGTCCCGTTTCCACGGGAGACTAACTTCATATCTATCATTTTTGAAACGCAAAGTTTCCCGGAATTTTTCCATTATTTCTTCGGAATTTACACTACTTGGTTGGTCTTTTATACCCAGTTGCTCTAATTTCCAAAAAACTCGCAAATCTAAATCTTCGTTTTTCTCTAATAAATGACACTTATATTTACTTGCATTTTTCTCACAAATTTGGCCTCCTACAATCCAACCTAGCTGTGAGTTTTGCAAAATTATTGAACTATTAGGTATTTTGATTTGACCAGATAAAAGTAATTGGTAATAAATTTCCGATCCCAGTAAAACATGAATTCGTTGTGGTTAGAAAAAACGTGGATTTGCATAATTAATGTTTTCTGGTAACTTGAGACTAGAAATGTCTACTTCAGTTGAAGGGGTTAAACCCGTGATTTTAGAAACCAAAAACATTTTACTCGAATTTTTGAAACTCCGATCCTTATTTGTTATTTCTACATGAATTTTCTTTTTTATTTTACAGATAGAATCATTTAATCCAGTAATTGTGGAATCAATATTATACTTTTTTAATCCCAATATATCAGCAGCATACGTAGAAATTAGTGAAACATTGCTTGCAGTATCTAAAATAGCAACGAAAGAATGATATGTATCATTAATTCCCTTTAAATAAATCACAGCTGTTGAAATTAATCCATAACTTGTGTCAGACGAATTAGTTTGTTTATTGTTACTTTGACAGTTTAATGATGAAATATTTGTCCTACATTCTAACTGATTTGAATTTACGTTTTCCTCCGTTTTCTATTCTGATTGATTTACGATATAATCACTTTGTTTGTTTTCATAAGTAATTTTCGAAAAATTGGCGCCGTGAAGGCTACTATGGTGCGTTTTACAGCACACTTTGCACTTTTTATTTAATTTATTGCTCCGATTGACACCGTGCATGCTTGAAAGACAATTAAAACATAAATTAAATTTCCTCACTTGAGTTAATTTGTCTTGTGGTGATAATTCCAAATAACTCTTACAGCGGTATAAATAATGGGACTGGTTGCATAGCTGACAGTTAGATTTTTCGTTCGCTAAAACAAAACTTTTTTGTTTATGGGCAATATCAGGTTTCGATTTTATAACAGAGCTGTTTTTTTTAACATTCTCGAGTGCTTGCGCTCGTTTCAATAAAAAATAAATAAATATTTCCCATTCGGGTAGTTCATTACAATCAAGGGACATTTCGAATGCTTTTCTGGTTTCATCATCCAATCGTTGTAAAACAAAATGCATTAAAATGGATTCGGACAATTTATTGGCTTCTAGGCCTAGTTGTCTGAGTGCTCTTAAGTGACTCATTAAATTATCAACTAAACTACGGATCTCTCTCGCGTTCTCAATTTTCATTTTGTTGTTGCTTAATAATTCTAAAATGTGACTGTTTACAATTAATCTTTTATTTTCAAACCTTTTTTTTAAAGCTTCAAATAAAGAAGTATATGAATCATCAATATTCTGTAATTGTTTAACAGGACCTGTGAGCGCGGATTGTAAATAATACAATTTTTGTGCGTCATTTAGTTCGATATTTTCATCAATTAAAGTGGTGAATTGCTGTTTAAAATTCATCCACTCAGTGTAACGCCCCGAAAATTGGGGTAAATTAATAGATGGCAATTTAATCTTTGCCTCATTAGAACTGTTTCTATCAGAAATAGAATTTCTACTTTCACTAATATCAGATAGAGGTTTTATTAATTGAATTAAACCTACCTCTAATTCTTCTAGCTGGTCTTCGATTTCCATTAACGAGCTTTCGTAATCTTCCAAATCGGCGTCTGCTATGATTGCGTAAGCTTCATTACGCAGTTCGT
The DNA here is from genome assembly GCA_964019185.1 of Maratus speculifer. NCBI lineage: Eukaryota > Metazoa > Arthropoda > Arachnida > Araneae > Salticidae > Maratus > Maratus speculifer. Next base: position 400,566,304 of record OZ025291.1, read on the forward strand.
CGAGCTTTTTCTTTAAGTTCTGAACTGAGTTGAATTTTAGTTCCAATTCTTTTTCGTTAAGCTGGCCCTTTATTGCGTTCTTTATTCTAGTAATTTGGGCCTTAATGTTGCCCCGTTTCCTATTTAAAACAACAGTTCCTGTGATAGGTGGAGTGATAGTCTTTTTTATGAATTTAATACAGAATTAAATTCCGCATCAGATTGAAACTAAATGTCCATAGGTTGGTCGTACAGATTCGAGCTCTGCGGCTCGCGCGGAACAAAAACTTTGTACGTCGTCGATAGCTTGCAAAAGGACTTCTGAATACGTTGACTAGTCGTAAAGAATAACTGAATCACTTAGTTAACACATACAAAACAGAACAATTTATTTACATAGTGCCACGTACGATTGGCAGCGGTTGATGCGCTGCGCTTACATCCATTCAACTGGCGGGAAAAGGTCCCGTACATTAACAACATTCTGCGCGCAGTTGCGCCCTCTAACGACAATTGCTATGTGCGGAGGAAACATATGCGCGTTATACACGAGATTTTAAGAAATCGCCATTTTTACTTGTAAAGTAGGGGTGCGCCTTATACACGAGTAAATACGGTACATTGAATTTGTAATTTAAAAATTTTTATAATATGAATTATGAATTATGAAATTAACATTCGAAAAAAGAGAATTGTAATGAACAGTTTCTGGATAGATTAATATTAATTATGCAGGGCTCTGTCCAAACTTTTCTCAAAAGGTCCTGTTTTTGTGAAATTGTGAATTTTTTCTTATATCTTTGAAAATTCTAGTGAGAATTTTGTGAATTTTAAATTATCAACGTTTTCAGGTTCTATTTTTCGTATATAAAAAGCTTAGTAATATGCTCTTTGGTGAGTTCAACTGCTTATTTACAAGCCAAATTTTATTATTAAATGCTTAAATTTGTGAAAAGTTCAATTTGAAGATGAAAAAATTCTGTGAAAGGTCTATCTAAGAGACAAATAATTTTGTGATGGGTCCTGTTTTGAGATAATATGTTTTGTGAAGGTTCCTGTTTTAAGATAAATTATTTTGTGAAGGGTCCTTTATATGGGACCTAAAATTTTGCTAAACATTTCCCTGTTATGCCCTGTTTTATGCGAATTTTTAATTTTAATTTTTTTATCCAATTAGTTTTCGAATTATGATTAAAAAACATCGAATTTTTTAAGAGGCCATCTACGATAGGCAGAAAAGCGCAATTTGAATATATATATATATATATATATAGATAGATAGATAGATAGATAGATAGATAGATAGATAGATATTACTCATTTTATAGAAACATTAGCTCTGGCAATAGTCAAACATATTAAACGAGAGAAATTATTGTAGCAAGAAATAATACATTAATAGAAGCGACTTTGTCATTCTGTAGCATTTCAACAATCGCATACCGAACTTCAATTTGGATACAGCCGCTAAAATAGGCTCATTTTGAGAAAATTAATTTTTCTCAAACTAATTGTACGAATTTCGGGAGAAAAATTTTTTTATTCTAATTGAAGGGTGATAAGTTATTTATCGCATCAAACTTGGACATTAATATTAAAGAAAATAAAGGTTGAGTTTGTTTTGGTATGGTATAGATGGCTCTCTAAGCAAATTTTCTATACATTATTTAAAAGTAGGCTTTATTTATAATCATTTGGTACCAGTATTTTTTTCTACAATATTTTATTGCAGAATTAGTCGGGTGTATTTACTTTTTTTTCCCTCCTGTACAGCCACATTCAATCTTATATTATTAATTTTTTTTATAACAATGGAAGATAAAATTATAAATCCAGCTTAATTTTATTTCATATATACCAATAAAAAAAAACATACAATTACTGGTGGAAAAATTAATGAAAGAGTTGTTAATTGTATCCTAAAAGCAGCTAATTATTTAACATTATGGTATTAGTATGTATGTAAAAATCTGATAAAATCTTTTTTTTTCTAATATTAATACAAATAAAACTAAACTAGTAACATGTTTATACCATGTGCCCATATTTTTATTTGTAGCACTTACACTATATGTCTGTATCTAAATTTATAGCAATTACATCACACGTCTTTATCTTCATTTGTAGCAATTACATCATATGCCCATATCTTTATTTGTAGCAGTTGTAATGAATTTATAATGCAAAGATTATTGGCTATATAACAACATTTATAATAATGATGATTATATAGTAGTGAATTATAATGGCATATTTAGGTTTTGCAGTAACATGAACGTAATTAAGAAATTTAAAGTGCAAACAATCAGACCAAATAACAGACAGACAGATAGAAAGGTAGAAAGCTGAAAGAAGAATTTGATTGCTAAAATTTGTATTTATCTTGTCATGTCTTAAAATTGTGTTGTTATTATTATCGCTATTAAACAATGCTAAATGATGAAATGCTATTTTTAGAATTTAGCTGACCTATAATTTTTTTTGGTCACACACAGACGAGCATTGTACCAAACATTAAAGTTCTCAGCTTATTTTAGTATCTGTGCTTAATTATAAGTGTATTTTAAGCTAGAGATCTGAACGAACCGGGCTCGGGCTTTACTTTTTTTCATGAAGGATCAGGCCCGGCCGGGTCTAACTTATTTTTTCCATACGAAGCCGAGGCCGATTTCATTTTTCCTAATCTTCACATACTAAAAAATTCAATCTCGGTTGAATCATCCTGTATGAAAATAATTTTCTCAAAATAGTCAAGTCTGTTCAAAAATGAATAAAATTTGGCTTAGTTCATTTTTTTTTTTTTTTTTTTTTTTTTTTTTTTTTTTTTTTTTTAAGGCATATACTTTTAAATCTTTCTTCCACAATTAAACATTAAAATTTCTTATTTTTAAAGAATCGTAGATTTCTACGCTTATTAAAATAGAGTTAAATGCATGAAAAAAGAACCTGCCTATGACGGAATCTTCTTTTAAACTGAAAATGGAAATTTCTTTTAAAATTCTTTTAAACTGTTCATCCATGCAAAATGACTACAATAATAGACGAGAAAAAATTTATATGTATTTACACCTGCTAAAAAAAGGAGCTTATCTATAACGTATTTTTTTTCTTTCCAATGCGATTTCGTAGCATTACATACCATATGCCACTTTTTGAATTTTTATGTCACTATTACATGGAATATGGATTAACAATATTAATAATAACTGAAACATTTACAGACAAGAAACAGGGGTTCATTAAAAATATAAATATTGCAGCCTACGACACTTGTGCATAAATGAAGATTATAAACATGAAAAAAAAGTCTTAGATAAGATTTTTGGTCAGAACACTTCCGCAATAGTAAAAATGAATATTCTGTAGAAATTCAATCGGCCGGGCCGGGTTCGAGTCAAAATTTTTACTTTTTCCGGGTTGGGCCGGGTTCGGGCCGAAATTTTAACTTTTATAACGGGCAGGGTCGGGCCGGGCCGAATTTTATTTTCTATAGATCGGGCCGGGTTTGAGCCTGGAAATTTCGACCCGTGCAGATCTCTAGTTTAAACAATCAAATCTCACTTATTCTGATTAATTTTTGCGACTTAATAAATTATTTGTATGTTTTGTTTTCTGAAAAAAAAGATGATTTTTTCCTTTTATTTTTGAACTACAATTTTTGAGCTGAAAAAACCCTAGATGATATAATAGTAACGATTTAATGATGCTCAAAATTCGAAAATTTTTTAATTTGGTTTTGTTAGCAGAAATTCAGAAAACCGAAATTTTACTTATCAATTTTCTGATTCAATAAGTGTGCATATGACTGATATAAAATGGAATTTTTATTGCGTATAAGGGGATGAAAACGAGGTAGCTTAATTTCAGTAGAATAGTAGTAGCTTAATTTCAGTAGTTTAATAGTTAGAAAATTTATCTGTGACATTTATAATGTTCTTGTTCTGCTGGTCACTAATTTTAAAGTTAAAAAGAAACACAATCATGGAAAAAAGGGTAAATACCCCCCCCCCCCCCTACTGAGTCTGCAACAAAACTATAGTAAAGGAAAATTGTTGATAACAAACGATTGAAAATAAGGTCAATTTTTAAACGATGTATATTCAATTTGCTTAGAGCCATCTACAAACCAAAACCAATGCAAACTTTATTTTTTTTAATAGTAACACCTAATTTTGGACAATATATTTTAAATCTTCTGTTTAAACTATGCCTAGATACGAAATTTAAGTCATTTGGATGATACGTGTTTAAATAAATGAACATTCAAAATTTAAGCTTCTAATGTTAAATCACATTTTTTTTGTACATTTATATGCCTAAAAAAACAAACATAAACGCACTGAATTTGTAACTTTTATAATTTTATAATGTGAGTTATAAATTATTAAATTAATATTCGGAAAAATTATGAATTGCAGCTTACAATTTTTTCATCGGTTTATTATTATGTCCTGCGAATCAAAAATGTCAAAATTTTCTTCCAAGTAGTTTTCAAATCAGGATTAAAAAATATCAGGATCAGAATGGTCTATAACTAGGGAATTTAACAGATGAAAATACATTGTTCCATTGTTATAATTCTTTGCAATTTTAACATTCCCGGATTAACATCCCAGACTTTATTTAGTTAAGAAGGACTTCTCACAGATGGGTTAGTGTGATAATTAAAGTGTGATAAGTAAAGAAAATGAGATGCTATCTTTAATTGGCCATAAACTATTAAAAATATTCCTATAAAATTACGGATAGAGACCGACAGCAAAAATTCCAACCAATCCCCGTAAAAAAAAAAAAAAAAAAAAAAAAAAAAAAAAAAAAAAAAATCCATGTTCATGATTTTATGCAACAGGATATACTGCACTTTAAAACACAATAACATTTTACTTAACTGTTCCATGCCCAGTAGCACGCCACATAATTATCAGAATCGCTTTTTTGGAGGGTTAAAAATTACATTACGGTTAAGTTAAATTATTTTTGAAAACACGACTAAAATGAAGGGCTGCACCATAGCGGAGGGGGGGGGGGCATACTATAATTTTTCTAACAGATAGGCTGGAAATGTAACAATATGTGGATTGCCCTTAACCCCTTGGGGGAAGAGCGACACGTATACGTGCCGCAAAAAAGGCTTAAGAATCCTTGTTTATCCCCACCAGTAAAATTTTACAGTAAAATTTCCCTTATTTAATCGGAACATTATCTCGATGTAATAAGTCACAAATTTCTGTTTTTTAAATCCGGTGACAAAATATTAAAATTTTTGTAAAAGGTTCCCGTCGCGAAGGGATTAATTTTCTAAGTGTCTAATGGATAAGACGACTTATTTAGTGGATCAGACAGTTTTTCGTTCCGAATAAAGCTGTTGCCCGTGAAAATTGAAAGTCAAACGCTCAAATTACAGTTTTTTTAAGCTTAAATTTCAGAAAATTTGCCTTTTTTTTTCTGAGTGTGTAATACTGCGATAAATTGAAATTATGAAAACAAGCAAGTTTAATCGTAAAATTACAAAATCCTACATATAAATTCCTACACACTGTTTAAAATAATAATGGACGTAGTTCAGAGGGACTCCAATAGTAATCTACTCAACAATGTTGTGGCTCTCCAGACAGCCGTTGTATACGCAGTAAGAAAATGTTCGCAACATTCATCTAATTCCGCTTTGACAGCCTGTAGAGGCGACAATTGCGGCTGCCAGTGATATCAATGAATGTTTCGCATTGTGCATGTGGTCAGGGTCACCTATTCAATATGGTGATCCGAAATTTTTTAAAAATTGCTTTTCAAGTCTTAATATCGCGGAAAAGTTCAGAATTTGGATGACTAAAAATCGGGAAAAAAAAAAAAAGAAATAAAATCGGTTTATATCTTCAGGTCGCGCATATGCTATAAAGTTTGCATATATGTGGGAAATATTCGCATTATTGCAATTTTTTTTTAAATTAGCGTCTTCACGTATGTAATAGTTGAAATTTTTATGTATCAGAATAATAAAAGATAATGACGAAATATTATTTAAATCTACCAACACCTTTCGATCGCGATTGCGCTCAAAGGTTGGCAAGAATTACATAGCACATGCGTGAATGGAAGATGTTGATGGGTTTTAATAATAGTTCATTATTGTATTTTGTTATTCTAATACATAAGAATTTTCACAACATTCGTGAAGACGCTAACTTATTTATTTATTTATTTACTGTAATAATTGGAATATTTCCACATTTTTTCCGAAAGATCTAAATCGATTTTATTTATTTTTTACCCAAATTTTAGTCTTCCGAATTCGCAATTTTTAAAAGGTATTAAGACTTGAAAAACAATTTTTGAATTTTTCCACCCTATATTATTAACATTACTACATTCAGAGAGTAACAAAAGTAATTAAGGCAAAATAATACTCAATACAGAGACAAGTATTATTAATAGTAAGCCAGAATGATCGGGATAAAAACAGATTTTTTTTAGCATCGCATTTTTAATGGTAAAGAGGAAAAACGTTATTTTTCAGCATACAAATTAAAGCAGACGTTTCTTTCTTTACAGAGCATTAGTATTTTCCGATATTTCAACATGTCATTAAATATTTTCCGCTTCATTATTCGGTATAAATTAATCTTCGTCATTTTGGCATCTATTCATGCCTTACTCATGTCATTAAAGACAGAAGAGCTGCATTGATCAAAGTCTGATGTTGATCGATTTCCTTTAAGAATTTCCGAATGTGGAATTATGCTAATGATATTAATGCTAGGCATTTGCTTTTTTTTTTTTTTTTTTTTTTTTTTTGCTTCAATCTTGTGATTCGCGTACTTTGTATTATTAATGAACATTCTTTAAAGCGTTTTGATTGCATTTATTTTAATTATGGACTCTTTGATAGCTAATTTTAAAATTATTAAAGCTACAATATTAAGAGACAGACTTGAAAACAATTAACAGAATAACCCAACAGGAGCGAAAAAAATAATCGACTCCCAGACTCGAACCCGGGTCCACAGCATATTAATATGTTCCTTTAACTACTAAGCTACCTAGTACGATGCTACGATGCCCCATTCCATAAATTTCTAATAAATTATGTAGGGGAAATATGAATTCAGACGTTAATTTATGTACTATAATATAATGTATATATTTATTAACTTATATGTCAGAGAGGCGTGTTCCAAAAAATCGTGTCTCTTGTTGCTGATGATTTTGAAACGTATATCATTTTTAGAATGTTCTAAAATACAGGGACGAAAAAAATCAAATTAAAACTTCATCAGCAACTAAATATAACAATACAATTAAAATACATAAAAACACAGACTTAACTGACACGCAATCGAACTACAGTCAGTCCGTCCATCTCTCTGTCCATCTATCCTCATTTAATAGAATAAAAGCTACCAAACCGAATTGTTTAAAATTTAAAATATATAATTGTTGCATAATTTTGTCGAGTCATTTCAAATTTTATGAAAATTGGATGTATAGTTTAATTACAGGGACAATCAAAAGTATTCCGTCAAATTACGGCCAATAGGAAAATTCAAGAAAAATTTAATGATGCTACAATCTTTCGAACATAATACAATTGATATGCATGTACGAAGTATATACTAAAATATACATTCTGTACAATGTGTGGTGCAAAGAATATTTGTTATTAATTTACAATACCACACAATATTATTCCATTACATAATGGTATAGGGGGGGGCATTGTTTGGGGCCCTTTTTAATTACATTAAATTAGTTCACATTTTATGAAATTGATGTACGTTGTTGAAGTTTATTACAAGTTACTTCCTGAATATTAAGAAGCAGATAGTATTTACAGAGACATACAAAAGATTTTGGTTACTATACTGTATCAACAAGACTTGAATCTTTTTTTAATTTCGTTATAGTACGTACGCACCTCATTTGCTACGCTTGACGTGCATTTTATGACTTGTTTTTAATTAATTTATTTGCTTGCGCTCGTAAGCAAGCGTAAGAAACAATGAGTTTTCGAGTTCGACGCGACACCGAATTAATATGTTCTAACAGTAGTTTCTCTGAAAATATGCAATCGATTTTTAACTCACTTCCTAATATACTACAATCGTAAAAATTACATTCACAGGTGCGTTTCAGATGACAACACAACATTAACAATTTGTCGTTTATTGCTTTTATACAACTACTGGGTTATGTCTTATGTGTTACACATGTTATGCATTAAAAGTTGCTATCTAGATATTAAAAGCCGATTGCACATAAAATTTAAGCCATCCACATGCTTATATATGTCTATACCATCCGTGTCTTTAAAAATTAATTGATATCTCGGCTAATTACAGTTGTTTCGAAACTATTTTACAACAATCCTTTTACACTTTTAAGACGATAAGTACTTCGAGCGCCCCTCAACACCCTTGCTGCGTGCCCACAAAGTAAAATTTCTGTGAAACGAAAATGCGAATTTCTCAAAAATTATATGAGCTAAAGTAATCACTACTGTTTTCCTGCAAGGTCTAGATAAATTTCTACTGTCCTAATTTTTTCATAATTTGAATTTCAGTATATTTCGAAATGGAAAGGATGGGAACAATTTAGTTTTGCATTACATTTACGATGGTATTTCTAAAAATACAATACCTAACATTAAAACAAATATGTATTTTTGAGTCCGGAGCTACGCGCACTTTCCCACGATGGCCCTTTTCGTAACAAAAGAAAAAAAGGTCTTATTTTAAGTAACTTAATCAGATTTTCTACATTTTTCTTAAATATATTTCCGAATGTATAGAAAACTATAAATATGTCAGTCTATAGCGTTTATTACTTCTGCCAAATTTGAACTTTCTACGTACCAAAGTTTACAAGTAAAACGGCTCAAAGACGGACAAACAGACATACGATTGATCTTGCAATGGTTTTGGTTTTTATTTTTTTTAAGGGAAGTTACCGAGTGCGGAAGAAAAAGTGGTATCCCATATTATCCTATGGTTAAAAATATGTATCATTTTTTTTCAAAAAAGGCACATATAAGTATTATACAGACATGCGTACAGTAAATACATTAAAACCAACTAGATTGAAAAATTAGCCAGAGCCAGGAATCGAACCGGGATCCACAGCACTCAGGCTGTTGCTCTATCCACTGAGCTTCTCCGGCCAACGCACGAGTCTGCAATTTCTCACTAATAAACCAAGTTGGGGAAAGCCCTCAGCCATGATTAAGATAGGCTATCTTAAAGATGGCTGCTGACTTTTATAGAAAATAATTTAAATATTTATGTATAATTGATATTTAAAGATGATTTCCGTAAAACCCGCTGCGTATATCGCATCTGTGCCCTAATTTCGTGGTACTTTTCCGATATTACTTTTACCTTGGCACTTTTATAAATCTTGGTACAGTCTGAGCTCCAGAACCACATGAAATGCTGTATTCTCGGATTCGATTCCTGTCTCTGGCTAATTTTTCATTCCAGGTGGGTTTATTGTATTTATTGTATGTATGTCAGTATATTATTTCTATGTACCTTTAGGTTTTGATGTCAGGCGTTATTTATGTGTGTACGTGTGTTTAAATATTTATTGTGGATTGATGGAATAGTAAATCCATTCATCGCTGCCCCGTCATTTATGGCTATCTTAACACATTCGCTGCCGATCACGCGCCAGCACGTGATATGACGCCAACTTTAAGGGGCCACTCACGCGCCAGCGCGTGATGTGGGGTAATATCCGATAGCCAGTTACGCGCTAGCGCGGGAAAAACTTTTACTGATTCTTTGTTATAAAAAGTAAATCGGCTTCTGAGAAAAACCCATTTCTACAGTGCGGCATTGACTATCATCACATCTTCACGTAAGCGGCAGCGAACGTGTTTATGATAGCTGATGACTATCTGCAACTTGGTATATTAGTGAAAAATTGCAGACTCAGGCATTGACCGGAGTAACTCAGTGATTAGAGCGACAGCCTGGAGTGCTGTGGTCTCGGGTTCGATTCCTAGCTCTGACTAATTTTTCACTCCAGTTGGGTTCATTGTAGTTATTGCATGTATGTCTGCATAATATTTGTATGTACCTTTATAATTTGAATGCAGGCGTTATTTCTGTGTGTATGTGTGCTTTAATGTATCCTTTTTGTTCATTCAATTTTGGAAATTTTAACAATTTTTTTTTTTTTTTTTTTTTTTTTTTGGCATGTAGATAGGAAGGTTTGTTAGCCTTCTATAAACTTCAAATTATTATATATTTTTCTATTTCAAAGTTACAAGTGAGTAAAGAATACCTTTTACACTTTTCGCAATTTTTTGAAACTTCAACACTAATTTTAAAATACCCATAATTATTTTTAAAGTATTGTAACCTTACACAGGGATAAAGAACATTCCTATCTACATTCTGGTAAAACATTTTGCTTAAATTTGCAAATTTGAATGAACAAGAAGGATAAGTGTTTTTCCTATAGGATGACATGAGATTCTTCATTTTTTTCACCGCCACTTTCCGTCCCCCCCCCCTTCCCGCTGTAGTTTTATGTCTATGGACGTTCAATGCTTTCTTATATTTAAAATATCTCCTTGGGAAGTTAGCATTTTAAACTTCGTCTTTTGGTGTTCGTTTCTTAAAAAGATGTCACATTTTTTTTTTCTTAGTTTTCAAAATATTTCTAAAGTTTATGCAGAATTTAATATTTTATGCGATAAAAACTGGCAAACGGGAAGTAAAATTTTAACACTTCATGTAAAATTAAGCATAGACTTCATATATACAAAGAGAGATATAGATAATATTTTGAAAACTAAGAAAAAAAGTGACATCCTTTAAGAAGATAGATCACCAAAAGAAGAAGTTAAAAAAATTAATTTCCTGAGGAGATATTTTAAATAGAAGAAAGCATCAAACGCTCATAGGGAGGGGGGGGGGAGAATAGGAAAATGAGCAACCAACAACTATAAGTACGGAACCCTAAGCATTAAACATTGTATACGTATAAATCAGTCTACTTACCCTTCATGATTTTATTGATTTCTTGTCATTTAATTTGCATCTAAAAAAGCAACATTTCGCGCAGAGTTTGTGAGGATCATTCTTCTCTTTGATCAAGACTGGCGTGTAATTAATTATGACTGGAATAATCATAACTTACATTTGCAGTTTTGAGAATAATCGTGTGTGTGAGGGAGAGAGAATTCTAACGCATGCAATTTCCATTCAGTTGCGTTAGAATGAATTAATAACCGTTTCTTAGTATTATCACAAATAATTAATTGATTAAAATGATATTGAAACACGAAACAAGTAATAGTATTTTTAACCCTTTCGGGTCTGATGTACTATTAATATACATGTCTTTTTAACTCCTTAACTGGTTTGCCCGAACGGAGTTCGGGCAAGACGAATTTGCTTATTGCATCATTTAAAGCTTTTTTATTCCACTATTATTTTTAAGAAAATTTTCATACTTTTGAAAAAAGGAAATGTTTAGACTAAATTTTACGAATATTTTATTTAAATAATAGTGGTGTGAGTCCGCTATTTTCAATTTATTGAACGGAAAAGAATTAACCAGTTAAGGGGTTAATAAGTATTATTTTGGGTTGACAAATACTTTTGTTACTGTTTATGCTGGGCAGATCTGGACTCCTGCAACGGAATTACTTAATCAAATATGCCAGCATACTCCAAACCCCTTAGTGAATTAGGTAAGCCACTCCTAATCACTTAATTTTAGAAGATTATATAAAATTTGTCAATACTTAATAAAAATAAAAGTGATCGTTGAGGGTCCTGGCTAATTCCTTAGATAATATAGAGGCATCAACCTTCACTCTACCCTACTTCGTTGTGTATCTTTTTCGAAAGAGGAATTAACTTTTAGACCTTAAGTAAACACCAGAACTTTAAATCCAAAAACAAACTCTTTAATCTAACTGTAATTGAATTTTAGTAAACTACACTAACAATAAAATAAAATAGGACTCATGGTCGAAATGAAATATACAAGTTTAACAATTAATATATATTTATTTACAACATTATATTTACAAATTTATGATGCGTCACACGAGACATTGGCTTCACATAAGATTAAAAAAAATAACAGTTAAATATTTACTTATACAATTATTGGTGATCTTACTAGAATAAGTAATTATTTTAATATCTTATTAGTCTAATACTTGGGTGCCAATTTGAGCATACAGGCCAATTACTCATCATTTACCCTAAATTCTTGGGAACAATAAATTAAAAATGCACTACCTTTTGATCCTTGGTAGTTGAGAAATATCTGGAACATCCAGTCATTTCCTGCGTCCGTTGAGTTTGCCATGTCATCGGAAGTGGTGCTACTTAGTAAAAATCCTTATGATCGCACACATTCATTTCTTTTAGACTCATAATTTTCGAGTCTATTCCTATTTGTGGAGATTATCACCTCAAAAGCGAGCTTTCTTAAAAAAAAGCAGCTTCATCACTTGAGAGCGCATCCTACATATCTCTCCTCCTAAAAACTCTCAATCTTTCTCTCTTCCATAGCAGGCGGGGTTAACCCCTTCTCCCCTCATTCAATCCGCAAGCGATGACCAGTAATTTTCTCCCACTGATGACCCCTCGAAAGACATTCGCTGGCTCTTCTCCGAGTGGGGGGACTGAGCCCCTTCGTCTGCACTCCCGTCCGATTGAAGGAAAAGCCGCGAATTTAAAACACTTGTCCGTGTGAGGTCTGATTTTATTAGCCGGTTATAAATCCGCGCATAAATCCAATCCTGACATTACCGTCAAGCTATTGTTACCAAGGCGCCAGGCCGGCGCCCTTTAGCCCCCAGAGATGCCATTCGAGATAATGGGTCTGCTTTCCTTCTTAACAGGTAAGTAGCACTAACATGAAATACGATACTCTTTTACAACATTAATACCACATATAAATATATATGCACATCAGAGAATTAATAATATGCTTAATATACAATTTTAGAGCCTGTATTAACAATACTGATAATAAAATTTCAATAATAACTCTATGTACATTTTCTTTTATACATATGAATATCAGTAGATTGCTGGATCCTTACATGTTTCCAGCAGTTTACATGTAGTAATGTTAGTATGTGTTTATGAATTTATTACGTGATTTCATTAATGTTTAGGATTTTAGTAATAATAATAATAAATATTTGCTTAATTCTCTTCGCCCCGTTTGCGGTTCTTTTATTTTAAACATATATTTCACTCTTGAAATTTAAAATAAAGGTTACTTTCCAGAAAGAATTACATCTAATAAAGCGCAAAAAGTATTAGCAAGTTGTATTATCAGTTAAACTTTGTTCTAACATAATATTTTCTAAACATCTCCAAAAACCCTTCCTTAGCCTATTGTGATATGCATAGGAATTTAATAATCCGCAAAACCACAACATTCGTTATGTTTCAGACAATGAAATATTCGTTAAACTCTAATTAATCTATTTAAATAACTAGTGTTAAAGTTATAAACGTGAAAGTGTTTTTTTTTTTTTTTTTTTTTTTTTTTTTTTTTTTTTTTTTTTCTAAAAAAGGAAAAAAAAAAGAATATTTGTATTAAATTCTTACTATTCAGATCCACTCAAAATTTTAAATGTAGTTTCTTTTAAAATTTTACGGAAAGGGTTTTGTTTTGCTGTATATATCTTTAACCTTTCATTCTAACCATTCCTAGAATATTTCTTTATTTAAATCCAGAAAATGTTAAAATAAATTTTTCTTTGTCACAAGTTAATTTTTACAAACTTTAAGCATATTTTATAGCGCTTCCGGAAACAAATATCATGGCCTGATATTTACTTTGGTATCAAAAAATAGAATAAAGAATACTGCCCAGTTAAACTGATGGCATTGAGCTCACAGGCTACAAATACTAATTGTACATTAAAGCCTTATATTTTCAAGGGTTAATTCCGTTCGAAAAAAAATTAAGAAGGGGAAACAGCTCTCCCCTTTCCTCTTTTTTTATACTTAATCATTGAACCTCCTATACTATCAAAGACATGCTTTATCATATAAAAAATCTATATCCAAAATTCAGAGCAAATTAGATAATCCTTAATAAAAACCCATTTAGCATTTATATAATTTAAAAGGAGTTATCCCCTTCTTTTATACTTAACCATTAAACTTCCAAAACGATTCAGAGATTTGAACGAAATCTGAAAATTCTGCTTGAAAAACCTATTTATATAAATTAAGAGGGGGGGGAGGCATTAGAACCCCTGTTGCCCCTATTTATACTTATTCAATGAACACCTAATAGCAGTCACGGAATCGCCTCATCAGAATGATCCTAATCTAAATTTTGAACGAAAACTTAATTCTGCATGAAAATCCCATTTATATCAACTAACGGGGGGGGGGATTAGAACCCCTGTTCCCCCTATTTATACTTATTCAATGAACACCTAATAACAGTCACGGAATCGCCTCATCAGAATGATCCTAATCTAAATTTTGAAAACTTAATTCTGCATGAAAATCCCATTTATATCAACTAACGGGGGGCATGAGCCCCCCGTTCCCCCTCTTATACATATCGAATGAACTCCAAAAACTAATCAGGGAAGCGCCTTGTCAGGATATACCTATATACAAAATTTCAAGTGGATCCGATATTTTTATCATGAGTTATCGCGTTACGCACATACGCACATACATACAGAACGGACGGGCACATAAGCTCTCAGGCTATGATAGCCTGTGAGCTAAAAACTGGAAAGAAATAGGGTAGATGTGCCAGTAATGGACCCCCTTAAGGAATTTCTCTAAAAAATAATTTTTTATTAATAGTTATAATTATTGTATACAAATTTTTTTCATATTATATTAATATTTCAACAATATTTAACTAATCCCATAGTTACATTTCCCAATAGATTTAAAAATTTAATTTTAAATAGTAGAAATATGTCTAAACACCCAAAAGCCCAGTAATGGACGACCTATGTTCCAGCAATGGACCGCCTATGTTCCAGTAATGGGCCCCCCTACAAAAAATAACAGATAATTGCTTTTAGGTGCGTTCGTAATTATGTAAATACGTAGCACCTATAGTTGCCGTTCAGTCCGTCCGTCTGTCTGCCCGTTTGTCTGTCCGTCTATCTGTCCGTTTGTCTGTCCGTCTATCTATCTGTCCGCATATAACAACGCAAAAACTATCCAACCGAATCGGTTGAAATTTAAAATACATAATTATTGCATAATTTTGTCAAGTCATTTCAAATGTCATGAAAATCGGATGAATAGATCAATTACAGGGAAAATCAAAAGTATTCCGTTACATTACGGTCAATGGGGAAAAAAGTTTGAAATGCATTTTAATCGTTTGAAATTTAAAACATATAAATATTACATAATTTTGTCGAGTCATTTCAGATCTTATGATAATCAGATGCATAGATCAATTACAGGGACTATGAAAAGTATTCCGTTACATTACAGTCAATGGGGAAAAAAGTTGCAAATGCATTTTAATGGTGTTACACTCATTCGAACATAATAAAATTGACATGAACCCATGACGTATACATATACTAAAATATAAATTCTGTACAATCTGAAATGCAAAGAATATTTATTATTAAATTACAGGGCCACACAAAAGTATTCCATTACATAATGCTATACGGGGAAACATTGTTTGGGACATGTGTCTAATTATAGTAAACTGTGCCACATTTTATGAATATGATATACGTTGCTGAGGTGTTATGAAAATTACTTCCTGTGTGTTTATAGGAACACAAAGAGTTCAACCACTGTACTGTTCCGAAGTATTGTCTACTATATCAAGAAGATCTCTATATTTTTAAAACTTCGTTGTCGTACGAACGAACCTCATTTGCTACGCTTCACGTGCAATTTTCAACTGGTTTCAATTGTATTTTGCTCCAGAACTTAATGAAAGCATAATAAAAAAATATATTAAAACTTAAGTTAGAAATTCATTACATTAAAGGATTTATAATGAAAAAACACAAAACAAAATATTTAAATTTAAGTTATGAATTTATTATAATCAAGGATTTATAATGTGGATATAAAACAAAATATTAATGATATTATTAACTGTTTATTATTAACTAACATTAAAGGATTTATATTGTAAAGATATACAACAAAATATTTAAATTTAAAGGATTTACAAGATAAAGACAATGTTTGACTGCAATCAAGTTTAGATAAAATAAGGCATTAAAAAAAAGTCTCCAATGTTCATTCATATCATTATCTAAGTGATGTGCTTTGCAACTGAGAAATATAAATAACAGATCTTCATTTTTATCTTCCATTTCCGATAGTCCAAACTGCTCAATATGGAATTTTAGAATGCATTTAAAATGATAAATGTTCATGCACTATCCAACCATTTTCAGATAATCATATACCTCACAAATTTGGTAAAGATTGATTCCACAATTTCCCTTCAGAGATGCTTATATGGATATATTATCACCAATGGAACAATCTCATTATTTGCTGAAAAACATCCCATAACAGTGATTTGTTCTTTTTCGTTATTTGGTACTACATAATACACATCTTTAACTGATTTTGGTCCCAAAATTTTCCTTGTTTTAACTTTATTGAAAATTCTCTCTGTATGCTTTAGAATTCGGCAGAAAATATTAATAATATCTTTTTCCAAATATGATTTTACATTTCTGAACCAACTTCTTTTGTAACGGCACATCTAGATTTTGTCAAATGTTCTGCTAGTGTTTTATACCAATTTTGGATGACTTGTTTAAAAACAACTATTTATTAACAAATTGCCTTTATTAAATTCTAATAGGTAAAATTTAAGTATTAAATTTGATTATTTAGTTTTTCAGTTAAATCAAAATATTTTATCTCTACTGAAATAAAACTTTTTGTACTGGTCACTTGGGTGGTCCATTACTGGAAAATCGCGAAATAAGCAATCCAGTAATGGACCATCCCTCCTAAAATCTTAAAAATAAATAAAATTTTGTTAATGGCCATTGGTACATTAAATTCAATGTTTTATATTGCTAACCAAACAAAAACATTCATTTTTTACGGAAAATTAAAAAAGTTATAAACTAAGTAAGTAAAGTCTGCTCTCAGCATGTTCATTAAGATTTTCAGTGAAAAACAGAAAAACTGTGAAACTTTTTTTTCTGCTTCCTAATTGTTTTGACGAAAAGTGTAAAAAATTAATCCAGCTTATAAAGCATGCAAGGTGGAGTTTAGTAAAAAATAATAAAAGCTAAACTATTATTTATTTTTTTTTATAAACAAAAAAGTGCGAGGTGGCCCATTACTGGAAGGTGGTCCATTACTGGCACATCGACCCTAGAAAAAAAAAAAAAAAAAAAAAAAATTATAGATTTTTTAGGCTATTGTAATCATATTATTTTTTTTTTCTTTCATTATCAATAATTTGTTGCACAGTTCGCATCAGGCGCTATTCAAAAGCCCTTAAGCGAAAATTTCAGAAAATCAGATTTCAAATAATAATATGCTCAGCAAAGATTTTGTTTACATTATGAGTAATTCTGGACAAATTGTGAAATTGAAATTTTTTGGAATTATTTCTTTTAAAGAATGAATGTAAAATAAATTAATGCAGCATATACGTTAAATTTTATTTTGGTATTGCAATGCATTTTATAAATAGTTTACACATGTTTTATTTTCATTTTTTTATAGTATGGGTATCCATGTTAGATAAGTAATTACTGCAGCCCACAACGATTATTTTTTAAACATCAACTTTTTAAAAGCAATTTTGTTGCAAGTGTGTCTTTCAGGCAGATGCATTTTATAAATTTTCGTTTGAGTAATATTTATACCATAAGAATAGGGGAGTTTAATATCACAAATCATAATACACGAACATATCAGGGTTTAAATTTCCCCTTTTCTTTTTAGGGAAAATGGAAATTTAAATTCTTTTTTTTCCCCTTTTTCTTTTCTCTATTCGTATAAATTTTTAAAAAAATCCTATTTCTGCTAATAAATCTTCACGCATTTTCGATGCTCTGGAATAACTATGCATACCATTCTGCAAAACTGGGAAATATTTATTTTTCATATCGAATATAATCAATGATTTGCAGGCATGTAAATCTGGTGGGATCTGGCGGGGCGGCATTCAGAAATCTCAGTTTTTATTAAAGATTTCAGAGTTCGGTGTAGAAGGAAAAGCTTTTATGAAAATTCCATGTGTTTTTACTCTCTTCTAGCTTTACAAGAAGAAAGTATTGGATTCGCGAAAATTTTCGAATTCCGGTTTTTGATCGATTTACATGTTTTAGGGGTCAGATATTCTAAAAAAAAAACCTGTTTTTAGAACCTGTCTGTCTGTGAGTCTGCAGTATTAAAAATTTGAAACTTTTGCTGCATCATCACTTATCATTTTTATAAAAAACGATTACTTTATTGTATTGTGGGGCATTCTTGCTGATTAAACTCGCGATAGTCTATAAAAGCAGTGGAATGACGAAGCAGAAAAAGTTTCAAATTTTTAACAGTGTGTGGTTCTGTCTGTCTGTATGTATGTGGCAGAAATTTTGAGGGTGCTTTATCTCAAGAACTAATGTACAGAATTTTTTTTAAATTTAAACTCAGATATTCCCTGATGTAAATTAATGCTGATTAGTTTTTGGTGTAAATCGTTCAACAGGTCGCGCTGTTATGCTACATTTTTTTTAAATTTATGTAACAGCTCTATCTCAATAACTAATGCACGGATTTCCATCAAACATCAAATTTGATTAGTCCTTGACATGAATTGATGTTATTTACATTCTGATGTAAATCGCTCAACAGGTGGCACTGCTATGCTGTATATTTCCGATTCCTGCAACAGTTCTATTTCAAGAACTAATTCACGAATTTTTTCATCAAATTTCAGATTCAGGTATAGTTTGATAAATATTATTGCTGTTTATGTTTTGGTGTAAATCGCCCAACAACTGACTTTTTTTATGTTGCATTTTTCGCGATATCCACAATATAGTCCTATATCCAGAACCAATGCAGTAATTCCATGCCTTTATAAAATTCACGGTGAACTTATATTGTCATTAAATTTTGACACTGTGGTAGCGACTTTTGAAGTATAAACATGCATGAGATAGAAGAAGGTTTTGGGATTTCCACGTCCGACTAGTTAAATGTGCCGCTGAAAAGATATTTTGCGTGTTTCAATTTTCTCTTTTATTTTCAAGCCTAATTTAACTAATGGTTAACACTTCTTGTCTTAAGAGACGTAAATTTTCCATGTGGGTGAAAAAAAAAAGTCCGGGCCAGGATTCGAACCAGGACTGTATTGGCTGAAGCTGTCAATGCTCTTTCAACTGAGCCATCCCCCACATTAACACAACTTTGTGTTCGTGTCCGGAATGACTCAGTTTTTTTTTTTTTTTTTTTTTTTTTTCTTTTTCGAAAATCATTATTAACGATGCTTTTATGCTTCTGCTACAATAGGTAACTTCAGCGCTCCTCAACACTTTGAATACCCGCATATTGAAATTTGTGTGTAACGGGAAAATGAGCTTTCTCAAAAAATATGGAAAATGGAGTAAGTAAACTATAGTTTTCCCTCAAGGTTTAAGTTAACATCTACTACCGCTAAAATGTTCATAATTTTAGTTTCAGTAGCTTCGAAACTAGAAAAAAAGGGAGGCACATATTTTTTCAATACATTTTCGACAACACCTCTGACAATGTAATACCTAAAATTATAAAAGAAATGTATTTTTGAGGTCAGCATTGCGGAAGCTTTCACAGGATACCTTACACGACATACAAAGATAAGATTTTTTTTTTTCAAGTAACTTAATTTGCTCGTCTACATTTTCCTTAAATAAATTTATGATTGTTTAGTAATCTGTAAATGTGTGGGTCAATAATCTTTACTACTTCCCCCAATTTGAACTTTCCACGTTCAGGGCCTGATTAACGCAGCGCCACCGGGGCCTCGGCCTTGTGCCCAGCAATTTCAGGGGCCCACAAATTATGTGTCTGATTTTTTTCCTTAATCAAGTATTCTTCAAACAATATTGTTTTATAAAATGTTAAACATAAAATTTAAATATTGTGAATGACTCAATAAAATTTTTGGAAGCTTTTAACCTAGGCCGAGATTATCTATAATTTTCAAAATTTGCCTCATTTAGAAAATGTAGCTTGGGGAAAATGTCAAAAAAATTATCTAATGGATTTAATAGAAACGAGGATTTGACAATGTCAGAATTATAGTTTAAAATGATTACTAGACTAATAGAGAAAACACAGTATTTATGATTTTTGGATAAGGCGAGTTTTGAATAAGACGTCCTCATTTATTCTGACACATAAACTGTGAATTATAGATGTTTGTGAATTATATACATGCCTATTTGAGAGAGCGGATGGTAATTCATTTTCTTGATTATTCTTGTAAGTTAAATTTTTTTTGTAAACTTGAAACTTTCACCCAAACAACTTTGTCAAGTTATCCAATAAACCTACTTTTTTTCTGAAAGTGTCGCCGGGAATGGGGGGGGGGGGGCAACTTCAGCTTGATCGGGCTCTGTTCACGTTCCATATTTACGAGTAATGCGGCTATAACAGACAAGCAGACACAAGAGTGATCTTATAATGTTTCCATTTTTAGGTGCGTTCGTAATTATGTAAATACGTAGCACCTATTGTTGTCGCTCAGTCCGTCCGTCTGTCTGTCTGTCTGTCCGCATATAACAACGTAAAAACTACCCAATCGAATCGTTTGAAATTTAAAATACATAATTATTACATAATTTTGTCGAGTCATTTCAAATTTTATGAAAATCGGATGCATAGATCAATTACAGGGGCAATCAAAAGTATTCCATTACATTACGGTCAATGGGGAAAAAAGTTTCAAATGCATTTTAATCGTTTGAAATTTAAAATACATAATTATTACATAATTATGTCGAGTTATTTCAAATTTTTTGATAATCGGGTGCATACTAGATCAATTACAGGGGCAATCAAAAGTATTCAATTACATTATGGTCAATGGGGAAAAAGTTTCAAATGTATTTTATATGTTTGAAATTTAAAATGCATAATTATTACATAATTTTGTCGAGTTATTTCAAATTTTATGAAAATCGGATGCATAGATCAATTACAGGGGCAATCAAAAGTATTTCATTACATTACGGTCAATGGGGAAAAAAGTTTCAAATGCATTTTAATCGTTTAAAATTTAAAATACATAATTATTACATAATTTTGTCGAGTTATTTCAAATTTTTTGAAAATCGGATGCATAGATCAATTACAGGGACGATCAAAAGTATTTCGTTACATTACGGTCAATGGGGAAAAATGTTTCAAATGCACTTTAATGGTGTTACACTCATTCGAAATTAATAAAATTTATATGCAACTATAAAGTACATATTATAATATACATTTTAGGTAACTTGTGGTGCACAGAACATTTGTTATTGATTTACAAAGCCACACAAAAATATTCCATTACAAAATGGTATAGGGAGAACATTGTTTGATGAGTGTTTTAATTGTAATTCACTATTTGCAATTTTATGAGATTGATATATGAGAGTAATATTTTTAAAACTTCGTTATCGTACGAACGCACCTCATTTGCTACGCTTCACGTGCAATTTCCAACTTGTTATCTATTAAATTACGGAACCCTAAAAACTAGTTGAATCTGCCAATCGTAAATCCTCAATTTTATACATGTTAGTAGTTCAAAATTCGCTATCCCCGGGGTAGAATTCAGGGAAATGTCTCGGAACAGGGGTGATATACCCCTGAAGCAATGATATATCCCCCCCCCCGGAATGTTTGCGATTTTGTGTTTACAGTGGTCAAAAAGTGCACTCCCCCCCCCCCCCCCAGTGGATATATGGATACATCCTCTTTTTTTTTTTTTTTTTTTTTTGCTCATTTTGGGAATAATGGATTTTGAGCTTATTCTATTGGCGATCACTTTCAGAATTTCCAAGCTATGTTTTTGAGACTATTACAAAAGTTACTCTATATATTTAGCTAACACAATATGCAAATGAAATTTTGATGGCGTTGACGCATGCGCAATGAAAATTATTTAGTAAACCTGCTCATTTTTCATACATTTTTTATTATTTTTTAATTCTGTTTACAAGTTATTGCGTACAATATTATTTGTCATATTTTCGGAAAAGAACATTATTTTATAATAAAAACTTTACAAATTATAAGCAAAAAACTTGGCAGAATTTGGGCCTTTTTTAAGAAAAATCTTAATTTCTCTAAGACTACCTATGCTATCCATACAAAAATGAACACAGTTTATTACAATAAGCCACTTAAATCATAATCTACAGTTTGAACCATTATGATACATTAGTTTTGACAGGGTTATACGAAAGATATTACTTCTTTTTCAATTTGTTGACGGTTCCCTATGGACTTTCGGGAAAAATTCTTCATGATAATATATGATATGTACTGTTATGCTTACACACCTGAAGTGTTAGGAAAATTCCTTATTTATTATTTTTTTTAATGTTAAACAAAATTCCTAAAATCGCAAATGGCCGGTCACCTTTAGCCATATGGTGTATTTGGGTTGGTCTAGGAAAAGTCATTGCACAGCATAAACCCTTCTCCCAGGACCCGCCGGAAGTTCTAAACCCCGATTTCAGAAGAATGGGCTTTGTTGCCACAAACATTCTCATAAACAGTGTGAGTTTTCGTTGTGAGGCTTGCATAACAATGCACAGGTGGTAACACTGTTAAAAGTGAAGGTGACAAACCGGTGCCATTTGGAACCCTAGGGTGCCATACGGGCTTGGATATGTGGTTGCAGTGCCTCTTACTGGGTGATTGGAGCTAAATAAGGTGCCATGCACTTCGTATTGGCAGCAATGTGCACCTCATCGGGTGACTGAAACCATGCGCATGCTCTGTGACGTGTGTCTTTCTGTTTTCTGTGACGGCAAGTAAAATCTATGGCTATGAGTGAATGAAGATGAGCTCGATGGCCGAGCGGTTAGAACGCTGAGCTTGTAATCAGACGTTGTGAGTTCAAATCCTTTGACGGCCAAAAGTCGGTTTGTATATTTTTAAATTTTTATTATTGGACACTCTGGATTAAGGGTGCCATCTTTTCACCCTAATTAAAGGTGCCAATCTGGCTCCTTTAGGGGTGTCACCAGAGAGACAAGCCTTTCACCCCTAAAAGGCGCAATGTGTCACCATTAGTTTTAACAGTGAACACTCTAGACAGATTTTTCTGGAGATAAATGCTTTATCTCTGATACATGATTTAACACTCCTTTGGTATATCCTGTTTCTTAATTCACAATTAAAACCTTTTCAATATTGAAATCTTTGAATCTTTTCAATATTACTGCATTCTTTCTTCCATTGTAATCTATGCGTCTCTGCCAAATTTCGTGCCAACACAATGATTAGTTCATCAGTTTTCACAGATTTTATGTTTGTGACTTTAACTTTGAACATGAATGTAATTTTTGTTACTATGTCACTTTATCACATTAATAATTGAGCACACAATTTAAACAACTAGGAAATTGCACGTAAAGCGTAGCAAATGAGGTGCGTTCGTACGATAACGAGGTTTTAAAAATATCCCTCTCATATATCAATCTCATAAAATTGTAAATAGTTAATTACAATTAAAATGCGCACCAAACAATGCTCTCCCTATACCATTATCTAACGGAATACTTTTGTGTGGCCTTGTAAAACAATAACAAATGTTCTTTGCACAACAGATTATGCAAAATGTATATTATAATATGTACTTAATAGATGCATATAAATTTTATTATGTTCGAATGAGTGTAACACCATTAAAATTCATTAAAAATATTTTTCCCCATTGACCGTAATGTAACAGAATACTTTTGATTGTCCCTGTAATTTATCTATGCATCCGATTTTCATAAAATTTTAAATGACTCCAAAAATTATGTAATAATTATATATTTTAATTTTCAAACGATTCGGTTGGGTAATTTTTGCGTTGTTATATGAGGACGGACTGAATAACAACTATAGGTGCTACGTATTTACATAATTACGAACGCACCAAAAAATGGAACATGGATCATTTTAGGCTAAATTTTGCACTTTTTTTCTTTTATATAAAAAGTAAAACCATTTTGTTGCTAAAGACTTAATAAAAAAAATGACATTTCATTCGATGTAAAAAGTAGTACTAGCTATTAATTTTATAAAGCTTTGTTCCCTTTTCTGTTATCACGTATTTTGAGCAAACCTTAGAAATAAAAAAATACCTGAGATAAAAATAAACAATTATTTTTTTTTCCAAGAGAAATCAGGAAAAAAATGTTCCCTTTTCTAAAATTTAAGCTGAGATCCTTCAAACAAATAACTCTTAGGTATTGTAACCAAAAAAAACAAACTTTCCAAATCAGCTGATAAATAGTGATTGATGACGAGTGAAAAATGCTCCAAGGAGCAGTGCAAAAGCAGAATATGATTTTAATTGAGCATTAAAAAGTAATGGACAAGTGCTTCTGTTAATTACTGAGCATGAGGAAGGATAAGGGATCCCTTCTTGGCTACAACTCACTTCAATGCCAACTTTGAAAAAATCATATTTGCGCTTTTTCCATACAAAAGAAATTTGCGGTTCTTTAGTAGAATTTTCCACCGTGCTTTAGATGTTAACCAGGGGTGTAGTCATAAAAATAACATAAGATATATGCTCTAAGCAGAGGGATATTCTAGAATGTGTATACTATAAGCTTTCTTGAAAAACAGAGGGTATATGGTGTTCTATTAAAAAGTCCAGAAGGTGTACGGCGTATAGCCTGTACTACATCTCTGATGTTAACTGCACTGTTCACTCTGCACTATACTACAAATCAATTTTCTGTGCAATTATACACTTAGGGTATGCTTGGTGGCAGTGCATGAATGTGATACCTGCAGGAACTAGGTATCTGGCATTATGTCGCCTTCCTTTACATTTTTGTCTAATTAAGCTGCATCTTTACTGGTTACGTCTTTACACTATACATTTTTATAGTAACTGCGACTGATTTGTTTTCACGGAAAAAGCGCAAATATGATTTTTTCAAAGTTGGCATTGAAGTGAGTTGTAGCCAAGAAGGGATCCCTTATCCTTCCTCATGCTCAGTAATTAACAGAAGCACTTGTCCATTACTTTTTAATGCTCAATTAAAATCATATTCTGCTTTTGCACTGCTCCTTGGAGCATTTTTCACTAGTCCTTCTATTTTTCCATATTCCATAGGGATACAGCACAACTTGTTTTGTATTTTATATATGGAAAACAAAATCTTATTTGCATTGAAATTAAAAAAATGCTACATACTCTAATACTCTGGTATTACAAATTTTAAAAAAATTTTAAACAGGTTTTTCTATACCAAAATTCTACGGTGGTTTTCAAAAAAAAAAAAAAAAAAAAAAATCAGTTTTTTACTAAAGTGAATAAAATAATAAATCCTTTCAAAGAATAGATTTTTCATTCAAATATCCATTATTTTTGCCAAAAACAGGAACTTTTTTTATGCCAGAGTAAAGTTTGATACAAAAACCATGCTTCTTTTTTTTCTTAATCCGTATTTATTACGGACTTATTAAAAACGTACTCCACCGCTTTTATAGGAAACTATTGCTTTACTGTGTTATGGAGCATTCTCATTGGCCATAAAGAGACATTCTATAAAAGCTGTGGAGTGACTCTGCAACAAATGGGTCAAATTTTTAACAGTGCACTGTTAAAAATCTGCTGCATTTTGCTGCAACGCCCTCCACCACTTGTATATAATATCTCTATTCCAACCAATGAAAAAGCGCCATTTCACGGCCAAGTAACCGTTTTCTATACAAGCAGGGGAGTGCGTTGCAGCAAAATGCAGCAGATTTTTAACAGTGTGCATATCCTTGGCGCTATAGTTTACAGGAGTGGTACATTGTTCAAAATTTGAAACTTTTGCTGCATCGCCACTCCATCGCTTTGATAGAATATCTCTATTTTGATCGATGAGAATCCTCGATAATGCCTTTAAGTAATCGTTTTCTACTTATCTACTATATCGTTTCCGTATATTTATTTTTTCAATCAGCACCAAGGTGCGCACTTTATTAGAAGACGCGCTCTATTAGAGGGCGCATTCTATTAGAATAAATACGGTATATACTTATAGTAAATACACTTTGTTAAAGTACAAGGCCCCAATATTTGACAGGTATGCCAGGCATTTTTGCCATTGATGCCATTGTGCTAAAAACAAAATATAAATAAATGGAAAAAAATGGATAAAATATAAATTTGGTATGGTGCAAAAAATTCCCTAATTTAAAATTAAAAATCAAATTTAACAGCCACCAGGGCTAGACACCGTGCATAATTATTCAGTAAATGATTCATTAACACTAGAACGCCCGGAAATTCTACTCAAGTTTGAAAATAATATTTCTCACCAGAATTTTTATTCAAAATTATTTAATTGACTTATTTAACGTAAATTTGCGTGGATTAGATTTAAATTATTTCAAGAAAATTTTTCTGGTTCGAATTGAAATTTAGTTACATGATTGGAGTGGAATCGACTCCATCCGGGCGTTCTAGTGTTAAAAAATGACAAAAATCAGCATGTCAAAAATTTCAAAAAAATTCATAATTCGTTAAAAAATTAAGTTAAAAATAAGAGAAAAAAAAGCATTCTGTATTTTTTTATGCTTAATCGAATGGTGTAACTGGTTTTTCTCTCCGATGATCACAAGTACCTTAGATTGATGACTGCCATTCTTTTATTTAATCTTGTAAAAAAACTGTTTAACGTAAAGCTATGAATTTTTGCAGGATTAATTAGCATCGCAAAATCTTTAAAATAAACTTTACCGCAACATTCTATCTGCAATAGAACGTTAGATATACCCATTTATGACCAAGTTTGGAAAATACACAATTTCAGAAAAACCGCCCAGCGAAATAACGTTTTCTCGATGACTACCTCGGGATAAAAAGTTTGTCTTTTGTTTAAAAAAAATTAAGTTTTTATCTTTAGTAGTTTTCGAGAAAAGTGCTGTGACACAAAATTTTTGTCCGATTTTCAGAATACTCTACAGTACACCTACAGTATGCCATAAAAAAAAATAATTTTTGTGCTATGTTGTGCGTCTTGGTCAGACGAACATTTAAAAAAAAATCATCAAAATTGGATAAGTATTTAGTTAGTTATTGCAAAAAGAAAAATTGAAAAATCCGTGTGCACCATCGCTCAATCATATTATTGTAGCGCGCTGCCGCGCGCACAATGATTTCTTTAACAGTAACAACTTTATTTTATCTCATAAATTTCATTAACTGTTGATAACTATTCTAAAAGAAATATAGACGAGTTTTAAAAGTAATCTGTTGCTAGAACTATTTCTATGCTGTTAAAAGTTCAGATATTTGTTGATATATTTCTAATCTATATTAGTATACATGTGTGTGGGTGTGAATAAAAGTATACAGGTAGGTCGGAGAGAAATAAATTAAATTTTTGCTGAACTGAAAGAATAGAAGAAAAAATCAAATTTTACGACGTGTATGTTTTATGTAATATTTTTCAACATTACGATAATATTGTTATAAAATTTTCATTTTTTGGTAGAATGAAAGAATATGTGTAAATAAATGATGCATATTTTACCGAAATCTTGACCAAAACCCTGATAGTTACTTGCTTTTTCGAGTTTTGTCCAAAAATAAGCAAGCAGTTCGAATGGATAATTGGATTATTAAATTGTTATGGCAGCAGAATTCATTTTGTTTCAAGCATTTATGTAATGACAAATTGGATAAAAAATTTCAATATTTTAATGCGACAAAAAGACCCGTTAAAATCCATAGTGTAAAGTTAATAGTACAAATGATTTGATATATTCGTTATTTTTATAGAATACTAGTATAATTATATAGTGTTTATTTTATATCTAGGAAGGTAACCAAACAGCACAAAAAAAAGTCATTGAAAGGGACTGTAAAGTTTTATTGAAACCTTTTTATAGGCTGTGAAAATAAGGTTCCTGTCCCTGCGAGTGAAGACACTCACGAGCTAATGCTATTCTTATGGGGAGTTGACAAATTAGAATATTATAAATTAATTTTCTAATAACTCGTTTGCATTTCGACATTTTTAAATAATGTCTTTTGCATTGGATAGATGAGGTCCCTCTTCACATTGCGCCTTTTTTACTTTTTTCGATTTTGGTTGCAGATACATTTTTAAATGATACTTTCATTTTCGGAACCGGTTGTGAAAGTAAAACTAAATTTATAATAAATATCGATGAGTTCTTTCTCCACATCGCTCCTATTTTACTTTTTCGATTTTTTTTATAATCTTAGTTTCACATTCAAACCGCTTCCGAAAATGAAAGTATCGTTTTAAAAAATATCTGCAAAAATATCGATTTTGTGGCATATATTTTTTAAAACGATACTTTCATTTTCGGAAGCGGTTTTGAAAGTGAAACTAACATTATAAAAAAATCGAAAAAGTAAAAAAGCAGCGATATGAAGAGGGACCTCAGTTATCCAATGCAAAAAAAGCATTATTTAAAAATGTCGAAATGCAAACGAGTTATTAGAAAATAACCTCCCCATAGGAATAACATTAGCTCGCGATTTTCTTCTCCAGCAGGGACAGGAGCCTTAACAAGGGAAAAAGTAGAAAAGCAGGATAGTCGCGTCGAAGTGCTATTTTTTTACATGTTCATCACAGATCAGTTACGAAGTGACTTAAGAGTAAATTACAGACGTCTGCCAAAAATAGCGGGGAAGATATCACTTAACAAAAATTTGGCGATAATGCGTTTGACACATGAAATTGCAAAGTTACATAGTAGTGGTACACAGAGATTTTAGGGTTGCCTGATAGAAAATTCCAGTGGTTTAAGAATGGTGAGAAATGAATTCATTACATTACTAAAAAGACATCTGTGAAATTTTAGACGACAGCCTTTTGGTCAATTTTTTTTTTTTTTTTTTTTTTTTTTTTTTTTTATCTTTTATCACCGGTTTTTAAAAACAGAAAATTATTTATCATTGTTCATCGATTCATTTGTAATTTCAAAGTTATTTCATTTGTTTTTTCTATTCTTGTAATTTTAATTGTTAAAGAAGCAATTGTTAACTTCCAAACAATACACATTTACATATTTTGCTTAACAATAACACTCTTAATGTGTAAGAAATGTACAATTCAAAGATTTCTAACAATGTGGATAACAATATGAAAACAATGCAAATCCAACGAAATCTCTTTAACCACAGTTGAAATAGCTCATGCAACATACAAAGCATTTTCGAAGTACAATATTCTGCTCACTAATAAAAAATATTTCAGATCTACAATATTTTTTCCTATAAGCTTTTAAGCTTCATTTGGTCCCTGACAGAATACAGAAAAAAAAAATGAATCGATTCAGTTCCATATTCCACAAATGCAAAACTAATCAACAAAATAATGTGTTGCCCAAAAATATTTTGGATGAAGTTCTTCAAATAAAAAGATTTAACAAACATAAAATAATTGAGGCAGACCTATTTGGCTATACAATTGCTGTTGAGAATGATACTAAGGAAAAGATGGCCGTGAAGATCATTGCTGATGATAACTTGGGTTCGAATGAAAAGCAATGGGAGACTCTCCATAATCATCATGTGCTCCCACTCATAAATTACGAATATTTGTCGAATATAAAAGTCCATCTGTTTTATACAATAGTGCCAACGTACACACTTAAAGATCTAATAACAGACAAAGAGTTCAAAAACAATCCGGATGCCATCAGAAAAATAACAAAATGGATTAAAGAAGCTGCAGCAGGAATACAGTACATACATGAATCAGGATATAATCATTTAAATATCTCAGCAAAGAATATCGCTATTACAGAGGACGGGAGCGCAAAAATCAAAAATTTCCAGTATCTAGAGCGAGCTAATAAACATCCCACCAGGTAGAACTAACTTTCCTTCTTAACATATTTGTTTTTTGTATATAAATTCATTATTAAAATAGAGTTATTAAACAAAATAAGCTCTTAACACTTAATGAATTAATTGTGAAAGAGCTAATAATTGCGAGAAGTAATAGTAAAAGTCAAACTATAAGGTGATAATATGTATCTCACGTATAATGTCATATTTTGTTTGGTTATGTCTAACTAGGACTTCCCTCAGAGGGATTAGTCTGAGCGATATGGTTGAGAATATAGAATTAATAACTTGCGATAACTGAAGAAAATGAGATACTACCATTAACTGGCCATGTACTGCGATTAAAGGATATGATGAAATAACGCAAATTGAATCACAGGATTACAAAATAAATCTTATATATAAAATCGTATACACTGTTTAAAATAAAGGGAAAGCAATTCATGCATGAATATAAAATTGGAAGTACGTAATACGTTAAAAGTAATGCAGAAAATAAAACATTAAATTATTTTATATTGAAATTTTAACTCTTCCAAAGGATGTCAAAAAAATAAACAAACGCTCTGCTATCATTTGAGTAATTCTAAATTTAAAAAATGAATTATTTTCTAAGAGAATGGTCTATATTATATGTAATGTGAGATCCTTTCCTCTCCTCTCCTTTTAAGTTGTTGAATATCTGTTTTCAACGGAAGTAATGAGGTTGTCGATAAGAGTTAAGCACATATATATATTTTTAGAATACTTATACCTTATACTAATTTGTAATGGAATTTTTTTATGGTGACCTGTAAATGAAAATAAATTTTTTTTGCGCGGCATGTTCTACAAAATATATATTCTAGTGCTCTTGATAAATGCATATCAATTTTATTTTGTTTCTACGGGTTTAACATCATTAAAAAGTACTTGGAATCATTTCATCCCATAGGCAGTAATGTAACAGAAAAATTTTGACTGTCCAAGTATTCGAACCCTGTATCCAATTTTATTAAAATTTGCAATGAAATTCGGCAACAAATAGATATTTAAAATTTCAAACGATTCGGTAGGATAGTTTTTGTGCTGTTATATGCGGATAGACAGACAGACGGACGGATCAGACAACGTCTATAGGTACTAAATATTTATATTAATTGGGGACGCACCTAAAAAAACAATTAAATTTAAAACCAGATGCAAAAATTGAAAATGCATTTCCAGAAATTATTGCTCATAGATAGTATTCGAACCGATTTGTTCTGTGTATCCCTGTAATTGAATTAAAAATGCTATGAATGTCCTGTTATAACGTAATCGTAATGAAATTCATTGGTTAATATAAGTTTCACACTTTTGGAATAGGGACTGTCCAAATATTACGTAAGCACGAAAGGGGGAGGGGGGGTCCAGTGTCTGCTTATTTTTTCTGACAAGGGGGAGGTGGGAGGTCACGACAATTCTTACGTAAGCATTAAACAACGAAGCAACTGCAGTTCAAATTCAACAAGCAAACAAAGTATGATGGGGAAAGAGCGTTCTACAGTTCGTTCGAAATTCGCCGTTTATTTTCGATTTTATCCTTTGCTTATCCATCGGCAGTCGCGTGACCCGCATCACCCACTCGCCCTTTGTCTTCATTGTTGTCTGTTAAGTTGTGTGCCAAGTCAAGTACATTGCAAGACTAGAAAACACAGGAACCGGTGTGGCTGGGTTCTGTTGCCAGGGTAACTGGTCAGTTGACTTTATGTTAGGTAATTCCGGTATTTTCTTTTCTCCCGTTCAATCGGTCATGAAATTCCGGGAATTTTTGCAGAATTTCTGGAAATTTGTGTCTTTCCGCTCCTATTGTCGAGCTTCCTTCTCTACAGGTTTTGGAACTTTAGAAAGCAGAAAATCTACTTGGGGTTTTTCTTGTCTCGGATACACAGCACAGATATTTATTGTTTTAGTTCAGTTGTATAGTGAAATTACATAGTAAATCTTTAGTGAAAGAGTATTGGTTTTAGTTTCATAGTGAATTTAGTCGGATTTAATTATGGATACTAACATTGACAAATCCTTATTATACCAGAAACTTTATCAGAGCTTTAAAAAACCTCGAAATGATACTCCTGCCCAAGTCGTGCAAAAAATGAACGCCAAATTGAACTCCAACATTTATATGATTCATGTCAAAAATTTTAGTTATGATGCCTAAGTAAGTTAGACTTCTTGTAATCTTGTTTTATTGTTCAATGTGATAAATAACAATATATTTAAACGTTATTGTATTCTGTGGTTTGTTTAATGCAACAAGAAACAATATATTAAAACCATTTTATATATTTTGATATCACAATCCCTATATGCCTAGATAAATTTGAAGGATTAATAATGTAATTGGTTGGTAACTTTTTATAAGTCAAGAAGTATTGATGTATAAACTGTCATAAAATCTTACGTAAGCAAAGGGGGGGGAGGGGGGTCTAGCATTTGCTTATATTTTCTTACAAGGGGAAGGAGGGGGTACAAAATGACTAAAAATATGCTTACGTAATACTTGAACGGTCCCATAGCGTAATTTCATTAAAATACTCTGCAAAGGATTTCCACCAATAGACCATAATGTAATGAAATTCTTTTTGGGTTCTCCTGTAGATATAAACTATTAATCCCACATACTTCATATACAATATCAAACACGTATAGGGGACCCTAAATAATGTTTACCTATTTATGTTTAAATAATTGCATATAAATCGGTGTGTATTTACTGGTGTTAGAGCGTGGCCAGACGGAAAGACAAACCGAAAGCATAAACATTTTTTAGCTTTGTTGGAAAGTGTAAAAAAAAAGCCTCATAGGCTGACGATCGCCGCATTATCAATTCATTTAATCCAAAAAGAAAAAAAAAAAAGCTTGCCAAGGAGTTTAGAACAGGATATGATACACTTTTTATATAAATGGCGCCAAAATATCGTTATTTACATTGCATGGTAACCCGGCTGTTGTTGCTTGTCTATTAATAAATTGTTTATTTATTTTTTCTGTATTCATTTAATCTAGACTTAATCCTGTTTTTTATTGTTACTTCCTTTTTAAAATTATTGAAATTAATTTAAAAATATTTTCGCCAAATTTGCGCCAAACCCGATGTTTATATGATATCTCTGCCCGAATTTCATGGTACTTTTCCAATACCTTCACCTTGGCGTTTTTTATAAATCATGGTCCAGTTTGGCCTTCAGAAATTGAGATTTCAAACCTGATGACCGTCCATGTTTATTTTTACTCATGACTGTGGCACAGATGTCATATTTATGTGTAAAAATATAAGCTACCCGATAGCGCGATTTTTCCCCCGCCAAATTGGTGAAAACGTTGTTTTTGAATATTGCTATAAGTATTTTACGATTTACGATTTATTGTGATATTCTTTATTATATTTATTACTATGTTTGTTATTTATAACTGTTTATTCATTGCTTCAAATATTGTTTTTTTAATTACTTGATTATCCCGTCGCCAAAAGAGTAATCCCAAATAATATGATAAAATGCCAATAATGAATTATCGTGATTGTCGCATTCAATCGCATTAAATACGATACATGTGTTTAAAACATCATCAAGTGATTTTTTATAACGCTTTTTATTTGTATTTTTATCAATATTTCACTAATTTATTTCTTCTTATGTTAAAATAAAAACTATGTCAATATGTGTAATTTGGAGAAATTGATCAACGAGATAACCAAGTAATGCCAATATTTTATTTAAACACGTATTTTATTTAAAAATAGCAGAATTGTTTCTAATTTGCATGGGCGAAATATATAAGATGCTAATCGCGGTTATAAAGTGCTATTATAAAGAATATCTCAAAATCTTAAGTACTAAGTTACTAAGAATTAAGGCTTTTTTCTTTTAAATCAACAACAACAAGATTATTTTCCAGTCTGTTTCTTAAGTTTAAGTATAATTTATTGTAATTCAAAATTGCTTGCGTATTTTCCTTGCTCCATGTGCTTAAATATGGGAATCTAATGAAAACATCCAGCCGGTGAAAAGTGACGCATACCAAATTTCTGTGACGTATGCAAATAAATTGTGCTTTTTTATCAGCTCTTTAAATATAATTTTTCAACTATTTGGAACTAATTTTTGAAAGTAGGAGCATTCAGTAGGTTACTCTCATAGGTACCGTTTGGTACAATCAGAATCACAATTTGACATGCATCTTTTTCAGATTTGCTTGAAGAAAGAATTATGCTTGACTTTTAATATCGTTACGTACTATGTGTATTAATCTTCGCTTTGCTCAGATAACTATTTACTCCATGTACTCTGATTTGGTTGTTTTTGAAAATATCCAGCCGGTGAAAAATGACGCACACCAAATTTCTGTGACGTATGCAAATAAATTGTGCTTTTTTTATCAGTTTTTTTTAGTATAACTTTTAAACTATTTGGAACTAATTTTTGAAAGTAAGTGCATTTACCAGGTTACCTTCATAGGTACCTTCTGGTACAAGCAGAATCAAAATCCGACAAGAACTTTTGGAGATTTGCTTGACGAAAGAATTTTTTTGACTTTTAATATCGTTACGTACTCTGGGTATAAGACTTCGCTTCGCTCAGACAGTTATCCAAATTATTAAACTAAATAAAATTGAAATTCAAAGAATTTTATGACAGAGCATATTTTTTAAACAGTAAACGCATTTTAATTTCTAATTTTTTTTTTCAATCTTAAAAGAAAATGGAGTGTTTTTGTTGCCACAATTACAAATTTGGTACTAAAAATTATAAAAAAATTAATATCACAAAATTTAACTGCGATAAACAAACTGCATTTAAAAATACTTTTTTTTGTCTATACGACGGTGTAAAAATTAAAAATGTACGGTATTTAGAAGTGTAAAATTTTCAGTAGCGAAAATTGCAAAACCGAAATTACGTAGAAAAGTAATGTGCATTTTAATTTCTATTTATTCCTTGTTAAATCGAGAAAATGCTCCGATTTAATAAGGTAAATTGTACAGTATATTTTTACCGGTGGGAATAAACAAAGTTTTTTAAGCCTTTTTGCGCCACGTATACGTGTCGCTCGTCCCCAAGGGGTTAAGAGAAAACAGAGTGTTTCTGTTGCCACAATTACAAAATTGGTACTAAAAATTATAAAAAAAAAAAAAATAATATCACAAAATTTAACTGCGATAAACAAATTCTATTTTTTTTTATTAATTTTTTCAATTTTGAGAAAAAATGGAGTGATTCTGCTGCCACAATTACAAAATTGGTACTAAAAACTCTAAATAAATTAATAGATCAAAAATAAATTGAGATACAGCTTTCAAACAAATTGCATTTAAAAGTACATTTCTTTATCTATACGACGGTGTAAAATTTTAAAATGTGCGATGTTTAGAAGTTTAAAATTTGCAGTAGCGAAAATTGCAAAACCGAAATTACAGGGGAAAGTGTTGCCATTCGCAAAATGACGCATGCGTTACCCACAGATATGTTTGGCCTTTATAATATACACTGCTCGACATTAAAAATGCAACACCAAGAAGGAGTGGTGATAAAGTGATGAAATTTGGGAAAAATACAAAGACAGCAAGGAGCATTAAGTGATCTTTATTTCAAAATGAAAGTCAGAATACAGAACGAGAATGGCGTCGGCTCAGTAGTATATAGGACCACCGCGGATAGCGATGCATGAAGAAACACGTCTAGGCATAGAGACAACAAGAGTGCGGATGGTGCCCTGAGGGATGGCTCTTCATTCCCTTTCAACTATTTGCAGTAGTTCGTCTTCTGAACGAGGCAAGGGAAGAATCCGTAAACAGCGTCCAATCACATCCCACACATGTTCGATTGGTGACAGGAGTACGGTGGCCAGGGAAACATCTGTATACCTTGCAGAGCATGTTGACACATGAGAGCAGTGTGTGGTAGGGCGTTATCCTGCTGAAAAATTGCATTAGGCTGCTCATGAAGGCAGGAGATTGCCACCGGCCGCAGTACATTATCCAAGTATTGTTGGGCCGTCATAGTGCTTTGAATATGAACTAGAGGTGACATGGAATTATACGCAATAGCGCCTCAAACCACTATGCTTCGTTGTCGCTCAGTGGGGCG
This sequence comes from Maratus speculifer, assembly GCA_964019185.1. NCBI lineage: Eukaryota > Metazoa > Arthropoda > Arachnida > Araneae > Salticidae > Maratus > Maratus speculifer. The sequence continues at coordinate 400,602,390 of OZ025291.1, forward strand.
TTCCACAGTTACTGCCGGATTCGGTCTGAATCCACGAAGATGCCACAAACGTATGCGGCGACTCCCACTGGATAAACAGAAACGTGACTCATCTGAGAACATGAGGTTTCGCCAATGTGTCATCCACGTCACTCTAGTCCGGCATCATTCCAAACTTTTGCGTCTATGCTGTCGAGTCAATGGCAGTCTTCTTAACAGACGCCGTGAATGCAGGCCATGTTCAACCAATCGGCGGGAAATGGTTCTGGTCGACACAGAAACATCCATAATATCTTGTACATGCTGCAGAATCCAGATACAAGTAACTTGCGGATCCGCCACAGCTTGCCGGCGGATGCGTCTATCCACGCGTGCTGACGTCACTCTAGCTGCACCTTCCCCCCTCAATCTTGCCACATTTCCTTGTTCCAACCATGTTCGGCACAGCCGATGCACCGCGCTTGCATTCATGTAGATATCAGCTGCGATCTGACGTAAGGACCAACCCCCACTTCTCAGTCCTATCGCCATATCTCTCGTAATATCGTCTATCTGCTTGAAGTGCCTTCGTTGACGGCGGCCTGGCATTCTCTTCTGTACACGTATCCTCAGACACAAAAACAAAATTTCTTGGATAATTCGTGTGGAAGAAATAACGACATGATTATTGCCCATTCTGCAAGTTCCTTCCCTTATATCGTAAATCACGTGCGGCGGAGACCTGTGCATTTCACATCATTCACATTACTCAGTGACGTGCGTCTACTCTAAAATTTGCATAAATTTCTGACCACTCCTTCTTGGTGTTGCATTTTCAATGTCGAGCAGTGTAGATAGATAAATTATGATTAATTAGATAAATTATGAATTTATCTAATTAGTCTTGGCAAATGCACTTTTAAATATACATAGATCAGTATATTCAAATTTCAATAGGGTTCGTGGTAGGGTAAACGTCAATAACGTCCTAAAATTTCATGGCAATCCGAGTATATTAACGATTTTTCCCCATAGGCCGTAATCTAATGGGAAACTTTCATTCGCCCTGTAGATAAATTAATCATGGTAGAAACTTCATTTTCGATAGGATTTGCGCTAGGGTAAACGTCAATAACGTCCTAAAATTTCATGACAATCCGAGTATAAACGATTTTTTCCCATAGGCCGTAATGTAATGGAAAACTTTTGATTCCCCCTGTAGATAAACTAATAATGGTAGAAACTTCATTTTCTACAGCGTTCGTGGCCCCACCAGTGGCCGCGAGGTTCAGACCTCCAAACTGGTAGCCGGTAGGTGCTGGGTTCGAACCCAATCGCGACCGTCGGCCTAACCCTTCGGAGTTTTCCGTGGTTTTCTTCGAACCTTGCGTAAATACGGGTTAGGTTCCCTTAGAAAGACCCCCACGGAGGGCATCCCACCCCATAGGGCCTATATCCCATAGCGTAGATAATCGGCCGACATAAATACACCACCACCACCACTATAGCGTTCGTGCTAGGGTAAACGTCAATAACGTCCTAAAATTTCATGGCAATCTGAGTATATTAACGATTTTTCCCCATAGGCCGTAATGTAATGGAAAACTTTTGATTCGCCCTGTAGATAAACTAATCATAGTAGAAACTTCATTTTCTATAGGGTTCGTGCTAGGGTAAACATCAATAACGTATAACAATTTCATAGCAATCCGAGTATATTTACGGGAGTTAGAGCGCGGACTGACGGCCAGACAAACCGAATGCATAAGCACTTTTCAACTTTGTTGGAAAGTGCTAAAAAGCGACACTTAATGACAATTTAATTTCATAGTTGAGATTTTATGAGGGAAAGAGAGGGGCGAGATTGCATATATATTTATATTTTAATTAAAACTTTTGTTTTTATAACTGGTTCTTGCAAAAATGGTCGAGTTTCACTCGAAACATATTTAAAATACTACTTGTTTGCTTAAAGCTAATTTCATATTGCTATTATAACTCTCGTACATTTATAACGATCTTGTTATTATTACTCTTATTTGACGCCAATCTTGCCTGTGTAATGTGTATCTGAATGTGGACTATTTTCCCGTTTTCAAGTACAAAAGTAGTTGTTAGAAATTTATTATATTTGGTGTACCATGTACCGATTATAGTACTGATACTTTTATTGATACATTGCGAATAACTTTTCAAAGCCCATTTATTTCATTATAAATATAAACCTTTCATTCATTTCATTTAAAATACATATTTTTAACTAATTTCATGATACTTGTGCAATATTACTTTGCCTTGACTGTTTGGTTTTTATTTATTTTTTTTAACCATTTTGAATGGGAAATGGGGTTGTTTTTGTTCGAGTAGGGACCCATGTGGTATCCGCATTTTATTTATTTATATTTTTAATTGGTCGAGAAATATTAGTGTATAATCTATAACGTACATAATATATGACTCTGTTATTACGTAAACCACGTGTCGATCCTCATAAGAATGTTTTTACTGATTTTTATTTACTCAATGAAAATTTTTCTTTTTTGCTTTGGGCAATAAATGTCCGTTATTATTATCATTATTTTTTTACGAATATTTTTACATTTAGAAGTTTTATTTAAATAGGAAATCGAAATGTCGTTGTTAATAAAGAAAAAAATGGTAAGCGCAAATTATCAAAAAATCGAATCCAGAAAAGACGTCATATATGAAAGTTCATTTTTTAAACCAAAAAATTAGGTCTTATTACCGAGTACCCCGATTACGAAATGTGCGACGATCACGAACTCAGTATTTTTATTCTATACCGGTGCAGATAATAAATCACCAAACATTATACCTATGGCATTTTTTCGTATTTCATTAATTATTTAAAATATAATAATATAACCCTTTCACTCTTTTCATGCATAATTTAAATCCCATTTCATTTATAATAATTTCATAACTTTAATTTGAAACTAAAAAGTTTAAAATTCATGACTTTTATTTATTTATTTATTTTTATTTATTTATTTGAGTAAAAAGAACAGAAAAAATTAAAAATAATGATATTTTGAAGCTCCATAACTGCAGCAAAAGAAAAACATAAATAACACCAATTGGCCACAGCCTAAATCTTACCAAAGGACTTTTGCACAGTAACCCATAAGATGTGTTTCATTTAGATGTTGCCATAAACAATTAACAAATAATTGTGATTTTTGTGCCACATAGGTTAGAGTAATATTGTAGCGTATATTGGGTTCTTTTGATCTTATGGTTAGACAACTTCAAACTCTTGCTTATAGAAAAGTAGAAAATAATTTATTTACAGAACTTCAGAACAACAGAGTCTTCGAAACTCACAAATATTACAAGATATTCCAAAATAACTGTTTAAATCTATCGAACAAGTACAAATATAGGTCGCAGAGACTCTTTATACAATGTCTCAACACTATATCACATTCAAAACAACGTAGATAAAACTCAATACATCAAGCAAACTTGCTTAAACCTAGAAGTTCACTCTATGACTGACTGGTAAATAATAATCACAGCTCGCATCGCTTCTCTTCTTATATAGGTTTGGAGCATGTGCTAGAAATTTCTAGAACCTACTCGAAAAAATCCACGGAACAACAAACAATGTAACAGTATATCTAAGGGGGGTTACCAGAGAGGAAAGGGTTACCATCGCCAACAATCGCCAAGTTTGTCGCCAACTTGGCGATATATCGCCAAATTTGGCGACCAAAATTAGTCGCCAAAAGTGACGCCAACTTGGCGATATCTTCATTATTTCGCCAATCTGCCGTAGACATACACTGAAAATAATGGACAAGTTTGCTTGATAACAGAGACAATGTAACAAAAACTAATATAAGTAAAGGAATGGAGCTTAATAAGATTATTTACATTATTTTACAGTACAAACACTAACTATTTACAAAATTCGTAACACTACCCCCTCCTCAAAGACTGCACGTCCCGGGCAGTGCAATCCTTGAGTTAGAGGAGAACACTTAAAATAAATAAACAAATAAATAAATAAATAAATAAATAATAACAATAATAATAAAATTTACATAAATAAGAACTAATTACTATTTACATATTTACAAAAAGTGACTTTCATGACCATGGTCTAAAATTCTAGTTTTGAATTTCTAATCACTTTGGCCAAAATAAGGGGCTAGCCGGTTATAGTGTACGACCTTGGGTTTGGCGTGTGGCGATTTTCGTATGCGTACGACGACGTCATTCAGCCTGTTGACGACTATGTAAGGACCGTCCCAGTTTCTTTGTAATTTTGGCGACAGTCCCTTACGACGGATCGGATTCCACAACCAAACTTTGTCACCTTCGTTGAACTCATGTCCTGTTGCCTTTGTGTCGTACCGTGTCTTCATCTTTTCCGTTGCCAGTCCGATTCGGTTCCTCGCTAGACGATGAATCTCCTCAATCCGCGCCTGGAGTTTATCGACATATTCCTCAGGCGATGAAGGAGCATCAGGAAGACGGCCAAACAAAAGATCAGCAGGCAGACGAAGATCACGACCAAAGAGCATTTGAGAAGGGGAGTAACTAGTGGCCTCATGAGTGGCACTCCTGTAGGCAAGCAGGAAAAGAGGCAATTTCTTGTCCCAGTCCTGTTGGTCTCTAGACACCAAGAGAGAGAGGCTATTTAGGATGGTACGATTGAAACGCTCCACCATGCCGTCCGATTGAGGATGTAGGGGTGTAGTTCGAGTTTTGTCCATGCCGAGTAGTCCACACATTTCCTTAAACACAGTCGAATCGAAGTTTCTTCCTTGATCGGAATGGATTTGAAGAGGAACTCCATATCTGGAAACCCAGTGTTGAACTAGTATGTCTGCTACTGTTACCGCCTCTTGATTAAGAATGGCGTAGGCTTCAGGCCACTTAGTGAAGTAGTCCATGACAACGAGGATGTACTTATTGCCATCAGATGTTCTAGGAAGAGGACCCAGGATGTCTAGTGCAATTCGTTCGAAAGGAGCTCCTACATTATAACGCTGCAGTCGCCCACGGGTGCGCCTCTTTGGACCTTTACGTGCTACACAGGTGTCACAAGTTCGACACCACTTCTCTACATCACTGCGAACATTATTCCAGTAGAAACGCTCTCGAACCTTTTGCAGGGTCTTCATTACACCAAAATGACCTCCTGTGGGACTACCATGCAGTTCTTGAAGGACTATAGAAATTCTCGACTTAGGGAGTAGTAGTTGCCATCTACATGTCTTTCCATCGTCAGACTCCCATTTTCGGTACAAGATGCCGTTCTTCAAACGTAAGGAATCCCAGAGAGCCCAATAACGTTTAGTCGTAGGATGGTAATGGGCCATGTCTTGCCAGCTGGGCTTCCTGTTGGACTCCTCTTTCAGCTCTAGAATTGGCTTAATTTCAGGATCAGCAAGTTGATCTTTACGCAGGCTCTCGTCACTCCACGGATCTTGCGATGATGTAGACCCAGTTGTAACTTGTCTTACTATAGGACCTTTGACATTAAATTTCTTCTCAGCCCGGTCGCAGTATCTACAATTCTCTGAGCAGGGTCTTCTTGAGAGAGCATCTGCATTTCCATGTGATGAGCCTTTTCGATGGCGTATCTCCATATCGTACTCTTGAAGCTTTTGTATCCACCTGGCTATCTGGCCTTCAGGGTTCTTAAAATTCAATAGCCAAGTTAGAGAAGCATGATCAGTTCGGATCAGGAACTTTCGACCGTAAAGATAGTGATGAAAGTGGTCTATGGCTTTCACTGCAGCAAGAAGCTCTTTTCTTGTTACGCAGTAGTTTCGCTCGGCCTTTGACAAGCACTTGCTGAAATAGGCGATAACACGCTCCTGGCCGTCGATTTCCTGGGACAGTACAGCGCCAATGCTTTCGTTGCTTGCATCCGTATCAAGTATAAACTGTTTATCGATTTGAGGATACGACAGAATTGGAGTGGATGTCAAGGCCTCCTTAAGCTTTTCGAAAGCAGCGTCACATTCCTGTGTCCACATAAATTTTTGATTGGCTTCTGTTAATTTATGAAGTGGTCTTGCAATCATCGAGAAGCCTTTGACGAATTTTCTGTAATAGGTGCATAATCCTAGAAAACTTCGAAGCTGGTGAACATCTGCTGGACGACTCCAATTTTTCACGGCCGATATCTTCTCCGGATCAGTCCTAACTTCTTCCGCCGAAATGATGTGTCCAAGGTAGGCGACTTCATTGTGAAACAAACTGCACTTCGAAGGGCTTAACTTCAAATTAGCTTCCTTTAATTTTTGTAGCACCCGCCTGAGGTTGTTCAGATGTTCATCAAAAGATTTTCCTATGATTATGATGTCATCTAAATAAACAAGACATGCTTCATACGACAGCCCCCGGAGAACCGTTTCCATAAGCCGTTCGAAAGTTGCAGGTGCGTTACATAGACCAAAAGGCATTACCTTGAATTGCCATAATCCTTGTCCCGTTGTGAAGGCAGTCTTCTCGCGGTCGTCGGGATGGATCTCTACCTGCCAGTAACCACTCTTCAGATCCAGAGTCGAGAACCAAGTGTTGCCCGCAAGTGTGTCGAGAGTGTCGTCGATCCTTGGTAGAGGGTAACTATCCTTTTTAGTGACGTCATTCAGTCGGCGGTAGTCTACACAAAATCTTGTTGAACCATCCTTCTTTCTTACTAATACAATGGGAGACGCCCATGGACTTGTTGATGGTTCGATGACGTCATTTTCTTCCATATCTTTAATTAAATTCTGCACCTCTTCTTGCTTGGCAAAAGGTAATCGTCTAGGGTGCTGTTTAATAGGAGAGTGATCTCCCGTGTCAATTCGGTGTTGTGCCATTTTAGTTCGTCCAAAGTCTTCAGATGTTTGGGAAAATAAACTTTGGAATTCTCTAATTAAATTTTCCGCAGCTTCCAACTGTTTTGGATTTAAGTCTGTATTTTGTAACAATCCTTGACTAAATTATCTGAAGATTTCTCAGAGTGACTGGAATTTTGACTTATGCACGTCACGGGAGCACATGACGCTATCACCTCTCCTTTCTTGATAGTCCTCGTCTTATCACTGATGTTAGCAATTCTGACTGGAATGGTCTTTTTCGAGAGGTCTACCACAGAAGAAGCCACCAATACTCCTGCTTGTGTACTATTGTCTTCTGGATAATCTATATGGCCAAATCGGTAATTAGTTTTATTTTTAATTACAGCAGGAACCAAACATTCTGTTCTTGCATCTAGATTAATGTCTTCTTTGGCTATTACTATTTGTTTACATTCAATTTCGTTATTTAATCCAAAAAGACTTATTTCTTCAAATTTTGAGATCATTTTGTTATTTTTGAAATCAAGTCTGAAGTCAAACTTCTTCAGAAAATCTAGTCCGATTAAGCAAGGATCTGTTATGTCAGCCACATATGCCGTATGGTAATATTTCGTTCCTCCAAAGTTGATAGTTAAATTGGCCTTTCCATATATGCCTATCTTGTCGCCCGTCACAGTTTGCAGGGTAACGCATGGTGGAGTCCAGATGAGTTTACATTTCAATTTTCGAGCCAAATCTTCTCTTATTATTGTCACATTGGCTCCTGTATCGACAATCATACGGCACTGAATTCCGTTAATAAAGCCTATCACATATAATTCATTATCACCGCCACTCATTTTTGATATCTGGAGGATCTTCAGGTGGGGCTTTTCATTCTCTGGCAACCTCCGCCCCGCGAGATGGCCAAAATTTAGTTTCCCTGCTGACTGTTTGAATTTATCTCACGTTCGTGGATTTTGGGGCAATTTCTTCGGAGATGTCCTGTATCACCGCATCCCCAGCACGTGAGATTCTGTCTTCTTGAACTTGTTCTTCCGTATTTTAAAGCTTCAATTTCTTGATTTATTTTCCTAATTTCTTTCAAGACGTCGTTCTCAGTGTCTGAGCTTTTGTTCACCGTTGCCCCTCGGACTGAATGACGATCTCTTCGGCTGGCTTGTGTAGCTGCTTCCAACTTTAAGGCATATAGTAGTGCAGCCTTTAAATCCTGTACATCTGCCATTCGTACCGCTCTCTGCACTTCTGGATCTTTTATTCCGTCTACAAAATATTGCAGTGACAGCATTTCCCGTACATTTGTTGGACAGTCAATGAATGCTAAATTTGCAAGCCGTTCAATTTCCGAGGCAAACTCTTGAAGGGTTTCACTCGATTTTTGATGGCGGCTCTTCATTTGTATTCTCGTATAATCCTTGAAGAATTTTTCGCCGAATCTCATTTCAAGTGCACAACTTAAAGTCTCAAAATTGAGTTGCGTCATATCGGGCAATGTTTGCAGCACGTCGGCGGCTTCTCCTCTTAAAGATGCTGCCAGTTGACAAGCTTTCACCTCGTCACTCCATTTGTTCGCTTCGGCTACAATGGTGAATTGGGTCTTATAAACTTGCCAGGAACTCTTTCCGTCATATGTCGACAGTTTGATGTGCACGGGAGAGGCAGGCGGATTCCTAAATTCTTCATAATTACCACTGGACGCTGAAAGCTTCTTCTCGAGATCTTGTACTCTTTTATTTAGCTTTTCATCTATTTCAACTATTTTTCCTTCCATTTTCGCTTCAACATTTTTAACATCATTCTGAATTTTCTCTTCTACTTCCTCTATTCGTCTCTCTACCGACGAGAACTTTTCTTCTAAAGTTTTCTTCATTTCTTCTTGGCCTATATTAATCTTTTCGGTCACTTCTTCTTGGCATTTGTCAATTTTGTTTGTCAACTGTCCCATTCTTTCTTCGTTTTTATTCATTTTATCCGCCAACTCTTCTTGGCCTTTATTCATTTTATCCGCCAACTCTTCTTGGCCTTTATTCATCTTTTCCGCCAACTCTTCTTGGCCTTTATCAATTTTATTTGTCAACTGTTCCATTCTTTCTTCGTTTTTATTCATTTTGTCCGCCAACTCTTCTTGGCCTTTATTCATTTTATCCGCCAACTCTTCTTGGCCTTTATCAATTTTATTGGTCAGCTCTGTTCTTAATCCGTTAATAGCTTCTAACAGTTCTTTCAGTTGTACGTCCATTGTTCGTGTTTTCGCCATAAGATCCCGACTCCTGACACCAAAAATTGTAGCGTATATTGGGTTCTTTTGATCTTATGGTTAGACAACTTCAAACTCTTGCTTATAGAAAAGTAGAAAATAATTTATTTACAGAACTTCAGAACAACAGAGTCTTCGAAACTCACAAATATTACAAGATATTCCAAAATAACTGTTTAAATCTATCGAACAAGTACAAATATAGGTCGCAGAGACTCTTTATACAATGTCTCAACACTATATCACATTCAAAACAACGTAGATAAAACTCAATACATCAAGCAAACTTGCTTAAACCTAGAAGTTCACTCTATGACTGACTGGTAAATAATAATCACAGCTCGCATCGCTTCTCTTCTTATATAGGTTTGGAGCATGTGCTAGAAATTTCTAGAACCTACTCGAAAAAATCCACGGAACAACAAACAATGTAACAGTATATCTAAGGGGGGTTACCAGAGAGGAAAGGGTTACCATCGCCAACAATCGCCAAGTTTGTCGCCAACTTGGCGATATATCGCCAAATTTGGCGACCAAAATTAGTCGCCAAAAGTGACGCCAACTTGGCGATATCTTCATTATTTCGCCAATCTGCCGTAGACATACACTGAAAATAATGGACAAGTTTGCTTGATAACAGAGACAATGTAACAAAAACTAATATAAGTAAAGGAATGGAGCTTAATAAGATTATTTACATTATTTTACAGTACAAACACTAACTATTTACAAAATTCGTAACAATATATATATAGTATTTGTTGTTCCTATTCTTGTAATTTTAATTGTTAAAAAACAATGGTTAACTTCCAAACAATACGCATTTACATATTTTGTTCAACAATGAAACTGATATAACAATGTACAACTCAAAAATTTCTAACAATGTTAATAACAATATGAAAACAATGCAAATTTAACGAAATCTCTCTAACTACAATTAAAATAGCTCATACAATGTACAAAAAAATTTCAAAGTACAAACTTCTGTCAACTAATAAAAAATATTTCAGATCTAAAATATTTTTTCCAATAAGCTTTTAAGTTTCATTCCCTCCATAACAGAATACAAAACAAAAAATGAACCGATACTGTGACATATTCAAAAAGTATAAAACTAAACAAGAAAATATGCCTCCCAGAAATATTTTGGATGAAGTTCTTCATATAAAGAGATTCAATAAGCATAAAATAATTGAGGCAGATCAATTTGGCTATACAATTGCTGTTGAGAATGATACTGCAGAAAAGATGGCCGTGAAGATCATTGCTGATGATAACTTGGGTTCGAATGAAAAACAATGGGAGACTCTCCATAATCATCATGTGCTCCCACTCATAAATTACGAATATTTTTCGAATATAAAAGTCCATCTGTTTTATACAATAGTGCCAACGTACACAGTTAAAGATCTAGTAACAGAGAAAAAGTTCAAAAAAAATCCGGATGCCATCAGAAAAGTAACAAAATGGGTTAAAGAAGCTGCAGCAGGAATACAGTACTTACATGAATCAGGATATAATCATTTAAATATCTCAGCAAAGAACATCGCTATCACAGAGGACGGGAGCGCAAAAATCCAAAATTTCCAGTATCTAGAGCGAGCTAATAAACATCCCACCAGGTAGAACTAACTTTCATTCTTAACATATTTGTTTTTTTTTATATAAATTCATTATTAAAATAGAGTTATTAAACAAAATCAGCTCTTAACACTTAATGAATTAATTGTGAAAGAGCTAATAATTGCGATAAGTAATAGTAAAAGTCAAACTATAAGGTGATAATATGTATCTCATGTATAATGTCATATTTTGCTTGGTTATGTCTAACTAGGACTTCCCTCAGAGGGATTAGTCTGAGCGATATTGTTGAGAATATAGATTTAATAACTTGCGATAAGTGAAGAAAATGAGATGCTACCATTAATTGGCCATGTACTGCGATTAAATGAAATGATGAAAATAAGCAAATTGAATCATTGGATTACAAAATCATATATATAAAATCGTAAATTACACTGTTTAGAATAATGATGATGATATATATGATGATAGATGAATAAATATGAACAAAACATCCCAATATTGGGACAATACTTTATACCAATATTGGTGCAGTAATTCATACTAATATTTGTGCGATTCCGGAAACATATATTGCTTAAATAAAAGTAAAATTTAAATATCCCAATATTGTGATTTATGTACATGAATTATGTATCATGATTATTGTACAATAATCATGTACTTGCGATACATACATATATATACACACATGAGAGCAGGAAAATGACAGAATAACAGTCACACATGATCTTTTATGATAAATTAACTTATAAAATTTTGGGAATATGTATTACATTATTTTTTATTTTGACGTTATAAATAGAGTGAAACTTTCATTTATCGAGCCTCATCATTACACTTAAACTCTTTTTTGGGATAAAATTTCGTTACATAGAAATTCATGAAATTTGTATAATAAAACATGCTTTCATAAAATTAAAACTGTACGAAAAATGAAAAAAAAGTGGAAAATTGAAATTAATTCATGTAGTAACTTTTTTATACAATGTATACATATGAAAAAAAAATTAATTAGAATAAGGTCTAAAAAATACACACAGTAAAAAAGTGCAAATAAAAACAAACATTCAGTAGCTTTTTTTCTCAGTATAACAAATTCTTAAATTTAAAACAGTCTATAACATTACTTTATTCATGTTCTTATAAAAAATACACTGTTCATAAAAATATTTGTACTTTTGTAAGTATTCAAATAATCCATTCGTAGCATTTTAGAGAAACTGAAATCTTATTCTTATATCGAAGGCTTTTAGCATTTCTTCTTTTGAAAGTCTTTCTATTTCTCCTTCGTTATGATCTCCATCCTTTGCTTTAGCTTCTTGACTATGTTTTATTATATTTTGCATACCTCATCATCAGAATGATATTTAGTTGCTTAAGTAATTTAGATGTGATAAGTGAAATAACTTCCTTAAATAGAAAAAAAAATTCGTAATATAGAGATTAATTTACATGTTAATGTTGCTCAAAAACTAAATTCAGCAGAAAATTTCGTTAATTTGAAAACTTTGTTAAATAGGGGCTCTACTCTCAAAGGGAAGTTCCACTGTAACTTACAGTACAATGTTGTACTGTTCATATAATGTCTTACATAATACTACTTCATTTTATATATTTAATCTTATTTTAAATATTACAATTGTCTCCTTTACTTTGCTTTTGTTTTTCATAATTTTAGCACAACCTCTTTGATTTTAAATTTTTGGGAATAAGAAATGCCATTAAGAATGTCAGATGGATTAAAGAAAATCGTTAACACATATAAACTCAGGATTTATCAAGTTTTTTAGATAATACCATTCATTATGTAATGATAAAAATTAGTTTGTGTTTCAAATAATTCTAAGTTAGCATGGTAAAATCTGCAACTAAGATCCACGATACTTTAAATAGGACAAATATAAACATGTCTAAAAATTAAAAACTATCTTTAAAGAGTAAATATACTTTTTATCTTTATTAGATATGGAGTCGATATTTATGCATGCCCACCTGAGATCTATAAACAAGTTCAAGGAGATGAGATAATTCACGGCCAAAAATTTGATAGTTACACATTTGGGATAATGATTTTGGAAGCCATCACAGGATGCTATGTTAAAAAGAAGCTGTCTGGTACTGTAAAATCATGGTCAGATGATGTGTATCCTGTTCTATACAAAGCATTGAGTGTAAGTAGATTTTTTCATTATTTATTTGTTTATTGTTTAATTAAAAACTAACATGGTAAATATTGCAAGATTAACATCTAAAATTATGCAAAAAAGAAAAGTCCTGAAAATTCTAAATTTTTTACACAATAGCGATTTTTTTAATGTAGCAATTGCTTTAATAATTATTTTTATTATTTTGTAAAATGGTAGTTGTTTTCGGTCCAGAATAGAGCTATCCTGAGGCATATTTAAATTCTTGTGATGTATGCATTTTATTATTTTTATGATTAGTCCAAATATTAATCTTTAATCTATCGTGTGTGTAATACGATCATGTAAGATTTGTATTATTACTTAAGCCACATTTCGATCATCAAAAAAGATTCTTTTGTTGCTTTTTATTTACTTAATGGGGCACATTCAAACATTTTGCTTTGGACAACGAATGCTCGATTTATATTTTATTTTATTATATATATATATATATATGTATATATTTTCTAGATTGAATATAACTGAATATTTGAATGATTTTAATTTATTGAAGGACGAGTTACATATGATTAAAAATTTATTTCCTTTTGTATATAAGAATTAGTACACAATTAAAAATATAGTGAAAAATTAGCTCTAATATTAAAAATTATCAATATTCTGACAAGTGAGGACGATTCACAAACGGTTATGGAACATTCTGATTGGTCAGTAAATAAATAGTCTTTAAAAACAATAGTAATTTTTCAAGATATTTTTTTTTCCCCTATGCAATGTAAATTCTTTTTATGAAGAAAAGTTTAAGCACTAAGTTGATAAAATATATAATATGTAATATAATTTAAAACGCTCACTGTTTTATTTAAAAGGTGATTAAAAAGAATCAAAGATGTTAATAGCTAATTTTATTTAAACTATCTTTTGGGGATTTCTGAATTCATTTCTCAATGTATATTGTATAATCAATCTCAATAAATATCTCAAGGAATGTATACTGTATGTCCATAGGAAACTGTTATTGATTAAATCTTATTTTTTTTAAATATGTGTTACACTCTTTATTATTTATTTTAACTGTTTGGATGGCTTCGACGATTTTGTGATAAAGTAACTTATTATATTACTTTACTTATTAATTACTTATTATACTTTATTATTATTATAATATTTACTTAATTACTTATTATATTACTTTTATAGCGCCTTTTCATAAATAATGTCACTTTCTTTTAATATAAATAATAAAAATGCTTTTTTTTTTTCAGGAAAACAAATTTAAGAAGTTGGTCTCCAAACAATATCCAAAAGCAACCAAAGTTACAGATTTGTCTGATCTGAGAATTTTAATAGCCAGTACTCTTCGTTTCAACATTGAAGATCGTCCTACCATGAGACAGCTATTCATAACTCTTTTTGAACTTGCATTTCATAGTAAATTCTTGTTATTAAAACCAGCAGTAGATGAGATTTGGAAAGATAAAGGTAATGGCATTTTCATATTTACACATTTTGCGAATTACTTGCAAAAATACTGTACAAAATGAATTAAAATCGTAGGCACTGCAAAGCAAGTGCAACAGAGAATCTTTGTGCCTTCCTCTATCTTTAAGTTAAATTTTGATTAACTCTCACTATGTCGAGAAGCTAATCAAATTTAATCTTTGCAAATGACTCTAAATTATTAAACACTAAAACGAAATATGATTAAATTTTCCTGCCATTCTTTTCTGTAAAAGCTGGTTTTATTAGAGCCATGTTATGACAATATTAAAAAATTTGAACCTTCCCCATTCCCACCTTCTTGAGCTGATTTTGTCATTTTCAGTCCCTGAATAGACAAGGGGGCTCAGGGGTTGAAAACTTTTCAAAAAATCGATGCATATAACATCATTATCTTTAGAATGAATTAATATAGTTTAGATAATTTAATATTTTCAGTATTTTTAATTTAAAAAAAAGTTGTATTTTTTAGGAGTTTTTTAAATTTTCGAATTTGAGAGTTTTTTTAATAATCTTGTTTTTGAGTGATAACTATATCCTTAATTCATTCTATAGAGTTAGGTTTCCAGATCATTTTAAATCAAAAATTAGGTTCTTATGTCAATTCAACATTAAGATATCTTGGTGTTGGTGATATAACACATAATTTATTTTTTTTTTGAAAATTGTGTTACATAAATTTTGTTATATTTCTTATTATATTACATTGAAGTACTTCATTTTATAATTTTATAAGACTACAAACATATCTTTAAAATATCAGAAAGTTTAAATTAATTACATTGGATACTTCTGTTTTTATATGGACTCGAAGCAAGAGCTCTGTTTACATGTTTTTCCGTATCGATCAACCTCTGAGCCCCCTTAAGCATATCGATGATTTTGGTGAGTTTGAAGACGATTCGTGCATAATGGCGACTTAAATCGTATAAACAAAATTTAGTATGTATATTACGTGTATATAAATTTTTCAGATGGGGTGGTTTTGGGTTCCTGGGTCTGTATTTCTTGCGAAATCTACCTAAAAAAGGTGAAAGGAATATAATGTTTGATTATTAAAACAATAGATTTAATGGATACTGAAAATGCATTTCTCTTTTTTATGGGGTGATGATGGTAAAATGTTTCAAAAGTTTTAATCCATCCCGTAAAGATTGCAGAGGTGGCTTCCAACTTCATGTTTTCAGCTAAAAGGGGAATACGAGACAAAAAAATATTCAAATTTTCTGAAAAAAAATTATATCACATTAATTTTTTTTTGTTTTTTATGCTTAAATTAACGTTTAAATAATATTTCTCTCTTAATTAGAAGATGATTGGTTCGTTTCAGTTCGTTTGGGGAACCTAGCTTTCAAACAATGGTTGTCATGGAAATGACTTCTTCTAAAAGTGCAGTTTTCTTTGTGATGGGTTTTTCTCCCCAATTTCTAGAAAACAAATTGTTATAATTCAAGTGTCATTAAAGATAAATGCTTCAAACTTGTAACATGTCTTTTTTATGGTTTTATTTTGACTTTGATTCAGCAAATTTGGAAAAAAATTACTTTTAAAATATGATTTTTTTTAATAGTAATGTCCTTTTTTCACAAAATTTTACGTCAAATATTTTAAAAATATTAATTTTTTTACAAATGTTGGATCAAAACTAAAATTTAGATATTTCTGTTTATTTAAATGTAAAAAAAAAATTATAATAATTTTGTAAATAATAATTTTAGGTATAACAATTTTAAACTACCCCACTTTTTAATAAATTTATTTTAATTATGAAAAGTTTTATCATGTGATTTTGCTTACAAATAATATGGCTAACTATCACAAAAAAATTCAAAATTTTAACTCAGTGAATATTTTTTACTTTTAATGTGTCCCGGATCCCTTAAACAACACTGTGTACATTTTTCTTGCGTCTAAACTATTTTTTCTTTCTTTAAACTTTGCAGCAAAGAACCAATAAAATTACTCAATCAAAATTCGTTAGTTCGGAACCATATGTGTAAGAGTATCTGGAACCAACGATAGAAATTAAGCTTTAAATAAATCCAGTGTAAAAATAAATAAATAAAATAAAATTGGACAGGTTTATTACATAGTAAGTTAATAATTGAATTTCTCACCCTGAATTCTGGGCCTGAGCGCAAACACAAAAATAATGGCTGACAAAGGTGAAATTATTTTAGCATGTGGAAGGCCATTTGAATTTTGGTACCAATAATTTTTTTTAAGTTTTTACTATTTTATCTTTTTGAAATTAGACAAGTCATAGAAATCCTTTATAAATGCTAGTGTGTAATTTTAGGGGACAAAACATACATAAAGAAAAAAAAAAACGGCTTTTGGCAACCGCCATTTTTGTCCCAGCACTAAGGATAAATATTCATGGCGAGTGGAATTAACGTATAATTACAATTATTAAAACAAGTCCACTTTTAGTAGTAGATTTTAAGCAGTAGTTTTGCTTTAAATTACAATATCTTCAAAATCTTGAACCGGTCAACCCGGAAAAGGAAAAGAATTGAGAATTTTTGCATTATAGGTATTTCAATTAGTGACATGCTCGTAAAGCTTTGTTTGGAGACCATGATTCTGATAGTCTGTTCTTGAAGTATTTCATTGTACACAAAATTCGTTCAATATATACTGTGCTTATTAGTGCGGTGAATTCTCATGGCTGCAAGCACAGCCTCTAAGATAGAGAACAGTATAAAAAAATTTCTAGCATTGAATAATTTGAATACAGCTTTGAACAGAAATTAAATGGATTACAAAATAGGTATATTGTATAAATGTACGTATTCTTATTCAAAAACTGCATAATAGAATGTCGGTTCTAGTCTTTTGGTTAAGTCGACTGAATTTCCATTAAATTTTGTCAAAGTGAATGTTTTGTATTGAATTTCCAGTCGTGATGATAAAACAACAGAGCAATTTGTAGTCACATTTCAACAATGACTTAACTAATTAATTTATCAAACAGTGGAAAAAACCATTCAATTCCAAACCGCTTCCGTAATCAGGTCTAGCTATTTTATACCTTCTCTACGTCTAAAAATAAAATTAGAAATTTGTTGGAAAGATTTGTGCTCTTAAGGCCCCACAATAGTCACAGAAAAAGTATTCAAAAAACCCGGATGATAATGTAAAGTCTATGAGAGCGTTCTTTTC
Organism: Maratus speculifer; assembly: GCA_964019185.1. Classification (NCBI taxonomy): domain Eukaryota; kingdom Metazoa; phylum Arthropoda; class Arachnida; order Araneae; family Salticidae; genus Maratus; species Maratus speculifer. Next base: position 400,619,834 of record OZ025291.1, read on the forward strand.
AAGTATCTCGCTCAAATTTTAATATTTTTACATGATTTTTTTTGCATAGGCTAGTTGAGGACGATCCACAACCGGCCTAGTTTTTACTTTTTTAATTTTGGTTTCAGATTTAAAAAAAAAAAAAAAAAATTATTTTAACTTTCAAAACCGGTTTAAACCGGTTCTGATATTGAAACTATCATAATATAAAAAATATATGAGCAAAATCGAAAAAGTAAAAACTAGGCTGGTTGTAGATCGTCCTCATCTATCCTATGCAAAAAAATCATGTCAAAATATTAAAATTTGAGCGAGATATTTGAAAAGAACGCTCCCATAGAATTTACATTAGCGTTCGACTTTTACCGCGTGACTAGTGTGGGCTCTTAAGCAGAGATTTTGAAAATCGTCTTAATGGCTAACTGTAAAAAATGGAGGAAGCGAAATTGTTCAGAATAACATGAACTATGTATTTAACAGAGATGCATTATCGATACTTCTCTGTACATAATTTTCGTGGTGCAATTTCAATCAGATGAGTAAACAAACAGCGAATATCACATAGGGCTGCCATAGGTGACTATTTTTCCATTCTATTCGCACCACTACTAAAAATAAATAATTTTTTAAAATATATTTTTCTTGCAAATGTTGTCAAACAGTATGTTAAGGATTTTTGTTTCAAGAAAATGGTGCAAATTAAAATTAAACAAGTTGGAAATTGCACGTGAAGCATAGCAAATGCGGTGCGTTCGTACTTCAACGAAAATTAAAAATATTCAAATCTTGCTATTATAGTATACAGTATAGTGGTCAAATTCTTTTGTGTGTTCCGTTAAATACTATCTGCTATCTATTATACAGGAAGTAAATTAAATAATCTGCAGCAACGTATATCAATGTCATAAAACATGAAATAGTTTAATATAATTAAAACATGTCCCAAACAATATTTCCCCGTTTATTATAATGCAGTGGAATACTTAGAGTAGTCCTGTAAATTAATAATAAATATTCAGAATGTATATTTTATTATCTACTTCATAGATTCATGTTGATTCTATTATATTCAAAAGAGTGTAACATCATTAAAATGTACTTGAAACTATCTTTTCCTATTGACCATAATGTGATGGAATACTTTTGATTGTCCCTATAATTAAACTATAGATCCAATTTTCATAAAAATTGAATTGACACATCAAAATTATGCAACAATTATACAGTCGAACCTCGATTTAACGAATTGATTATGACCCACAAATCCGTTCGTTAAATCAAATCAATTCGTTAAATCGAATATCAAGTTTTTGTGAAGAGTATGGTATAAAAATATCAATACAAAATACCCTTACCTATACAGATTAAAAAAAAGAATGAATATTGTTTACTACGAGCTTAAAAATTATACGTTAGGATAGCAACGTTTAAATTACCTAAATTCTTTAATATTACCGTAATTTCGGGTGTATAAGCCGCAGATCAAACCATTCTTTTTCGACCCAGATTTTTTTATGAAACAAATATAACTACTTAGATCACCGTAAATATTTGTCTTCAATCACTAAATAAGATTTCTGGGTCCAAAAAGAATTGTTTGATCCGCGGCTTATACACCCGAAATTACGGTATTTACTTTTAAAATTTAATGCATAATACATGCATACTTATTGGCAATTTGGAAAGGAATCCTTAATAGTGCTTTGTTTTGGGTTCTGTTTTGACTTTCTAAAGTTCTTCGTCGATATTTTTTAACTCCGTAAGAACATCATCATCATCCTCGTGAGAAAAAAAAAATTTAAATGTTCAATTTGCAAATTGATTCTTGGAATGTCACATTTTTTATTTGAATTTCAGTTTTTTCGTCATCTTAAATACTTTCAGAATCTTTATTCTCTTTCTGTTCACTATCGCAGGTACTTAGCTCCACATCTTTGTATACATCTTTGTCATGTTTCTAGTTGAAAAGGGGAAAAGACTGTCTTTTGAATCCACCAGAAATGAGAAAAAAAATGTAACACTTGGATTAGGATGTGAAAGATTCAAAATTTTATGTGCAAAAAAATCAAAGTTTTAGTTTTATCTGCAAATGCAATATTTTCTTTTCAGCGATTGTTGTTCGTTAATTCAAAGCTAAAAATTCGTTAAATCAGAGCATTTTAGCATCCTTTTTGCTGGGACAGAAAAAATATTCGTTAAATCGGAGAATTCATTAAATCAAAGTACGTTAAATCGAGGTTCGACTGTATATTTTAAATCACAAACGATTTTATTGGGTAATTTTGGCTCTCTTATATACGGATGGACAGACGGACGGACAGACAGACAGAATGAGGACTATAGGTGCTGCGTATTTATATAATTACAAACACACATAATTATATTCAGATGGTCATGGTGTAATAGTGTACAGTATTTCAGATATAGTGGCCGAAATCTTTTGTATGTCCCTGTAAATACTATCTGATTTCTATTATACAGGAAATAACTTGTAGTAATTCTCAGCAACGTATATCAATAATAAAAAATGTTAAATAGTTTAACCCTTAAATGCATATTGTATCCTTTTCGATACCATAAGTGTTCCCGATTTATTGGGGGTTTTATTCACATATTCCGTATTCTCACCAGAAATTTAAAAGAGCAATTTTCACTTTACTTAATGACAGACCATTCGTAATTAAATAAAGAAAATTTAATATTTAGATTTTTCTGGTATGAATTCTGATTCTTTGAATTGCGCATTTTTTTAAACACGTTCTATCCTATGCATTTAAGGGTTAATACAATTAAAATGCACAGAAAACAATGTTCTCCCTATACCATTTTGGAATGCAATACTTTTGTGTGGCCTTGTAAATCAATAACATATGTTCTTTGCACCACAGATTGTACAGAATGTATATTATAGTGTATACTTCATTGATATATATATTTTTTTTTATGTTCGAAAGAGTGAAAGACCATTAAAATGCACTTGAAACTTTTTTCCCCATTGACCATAATATATCAGAATCCTTTGACTGGCCCTGTAATTGAACTATTCATCCGATTTTTATAAAATTTTAAATGACTCGACAAAATTATCGAATAATTATGTATTTTAAATTTCTAATGATTTGGTTGGGTATTTTTTGAGTTGTTATATGTGGACGGACAGACGCACAGTGGAGCAGGAAGCCTCCAAAGTTGGCAAAAAAAGAAAATTTACTTTGAACAAAAAAAGCACATCATGGATTCTTTTGTAGACTAAAAGTAATAAAACTTTAAACTTTTACATAAGCTATAGAGTAATTTTTATTAACTAATTTACAAATCTTTTTCAATTTTTTTTGTAGAAAAATGAGTTAAAAACAAGAATTTAAGATAGTTTTATAGAAATTAAATATTTATAAATCATCCATAATATCGCATTTAAAATTCAACAACAGCAAAAAAAAGTAAATATAATTAATAATTTTAATGATTCTCAGGAAACCTTAAAGTGAATATTAGCCACTCGTTTTGAAGGATTGAATCAACCTTTCTCAGGCAAAATATATGCATTACTATAAAGACAGCAGAAGCAAAACTGTTTCTGCTGTCTTAGTGCTAACACACACTTTTGGTTTTCCTGTCTTTCAGATCTTGTAGAACTAGAATCGTGTTACCATTTCGCTCATGATCTTTACTATCATCTAAAACAAATTCAGACGGAATATGAAGATGAACACCTTTGCTTTTCACTGATACTTCGATTTGCTTTTCAAATCTAGGAAATGAAAGCGATTTGCCAAGCCACTTTTTATTAATTCTAAAGCATTTCCCTTGTCTCGCCAGGCTTTTGCTCGTCGGAATTTATATTAAAATTCAAAACATTTAATCTTTTTTCATTTAAACTACTTGTTCATAATTTCTCCGATTATGGAGCACTTATACCAAAAAATCATATTACTTTTCAAAAAGTTTTTTTCTTGTTAAAACGTTTTATTCAGTTTTATTTAAATACATTATTTTGTAATACATGATATATTTAAATTCGTCTTTAACAAAGAAACGATATATAATCATGCTATGCACACCCGTACACTAACAAACATTTAAGAATGATTAACTATAAAAATGGCCATGAAATTAAAAAAGGAGCAAGATTTTCTGACATATTTATCCTTTTAAAACTCAAATTTGCGGAAAAAATTATAGTTAACACTTAATTCGCTTTAACTCATAACTAAAACCTTCAATGTTTGAAGACATTGTTAATTTTTTTTTTATAAATTTCACCACTATATATTCTAAGTGTCTGTATATCTATAAAAATTGTATTAAAACAAATTGAAGGTTAATGAATTATTGTTACATACTTGTAGTTAAAGTTTTCATAGTAAAAAAAAAATAATTATTATTATTATTATTATTATTACAGCGAAATTAACAAACAAATGTTGAAACAAAGTTATTGATTTTTTTCATTTATTATCAAAATACAATATGCAGTTTAACTTATTTTTTTAATGATGATTAAAGAAACTTTGCGCAATTTTTAATGAGTAGCATATTTTTACTGACATCTGCTCTATTAAAGTGATGTATGCTGGTAGTTCAAAATAAAATTTCATTTTTTCAATTTTTTGCCAGATTTGAAGGTTTTTTTGCCCCACTGTGAGACGGACGACAACTACAGGTGCTATGTATTTACATAATTATGAACGCACCTAAAAATAGTCACCTGTGGCAGCCCTGATAATATGAACTCATTTTTATCTTTAAAAAACATTAATTTCAGAAATGTCTAACTTATTTTGATTCAATTTTATACTGCACTTTTTTTTTTATTTCATTTAGTTCCAGCGATAGAACTGCAGCTAAAGCTCGACACAATAGCTTTAAAGAAAGAAGATCCAGATTCAAGGCAAAATACAGAGATTAAAAACAGCTGCAAATCAGATGGAAGTATTCTTGAAGATGAAAAAAAATCAGTTCTAAAAATACACGAAAGCCATCCGCGTTCACCAACAACTTTAAACAGGATGCCCCAAAGAGATATATTTGTGCAAATAAATGACAAAACAAAAGATGTGAAGTCCGAAATTGGAATTCCACATGAATTTTGTCCAGGAGACTTTAAAGAAATGAAAAAGGACTTACTATCTGAAGTTAGAAAATTGTACAGCACTAAAGGAATGACGGGTGATAGTGATGGAATAAGTACTGATCAAGTTGTATTGAATGCCGAACATAAAGTTGCAAGTTCTTCTGAATCAGATTCAAGAAAAGATAGTTCAACTAAAGAAAATCCAGCATGTTTAATAGAAAAGGATGATAAACAAATAACAACAGACAGAAGTCAGGAAAAGGCAAAATCAATTTTCACCGTCATGGGCTTCTTGAGTACAGCTTGTAGATGGGCTTTGGATGAACACTTCTATACAGGCATCACACATAACGGCAGTTACATCAATATACTGTCGCAGACTTTGACAGGTTAAAAAGAAAAAAAAAATTTCCAGTCAGATCTACAAAATTTCAAAAGGCAAACAGTTTTGAAAGGGCATTTTTTGGATATTGCCTTTAATACCTTCAAAAAATAATTAACATTAATTCTTTTTTTTTTAAAGCAATTCACGTTTAATTTTCAATTCCAATTTTTTTTTCATCAGATATTCAGCAAAGAAAAAAAGGTTACGTTTAATTTCCAAAAAAATTTGATTTATAACAATATTTGACAAATGCTATTGAACATATTACTATAGTTAATGGAAGGAAAGCAAAAATATTTACAATATCGCATAATTTAATTTAATTATTTGGCAAATATAATTTACAAAAATATTTTTTATTCCATCTGTTTTACTAAAATGCTCCTGGAATGTTCAGTCAGTTAAAATATGTAGCTTCTGTGCACCATACAAAAACAAAAAAAATACAACAAATCTTTTCAAAAATTTAAATAAAATTCTAATAAATGTTTATTAATTATCCTCATCATATGACATCGGGGGGAGGGAAATAATCCTGGTTCGAAAGAATTTTGTGAGGGATTCATTTTGAAGGCTACAAAGCATACTAACGTATGTTCGGAATGGTACTTACTTGGGAGGCAAAAATAGTTTGGTTAGGGACCCATTTTTAAAGTAACTGTACCCCTAGATTCTTTAAGTTCAGAATTACGATGCTTAAAGTCAGTGGGGAAATATTCAAAATTACAATTGGGCAAAATTCTATTTTTTGGACAGAGTAAGTACTGACCTTTTGTTTATTTTAGATACATTCTTCAAACTGGAATCTAAATGAAGTCTTTTGGAACCAGAATTCAAAAACTAAAAATGAATTTAAAAAATGGTGCCTGAAGAATGCAGTAAAATAATTTAACGAATTTTTTCTACTATCAAATGAATGACTGAACATTAAAAGAGGGGTGATTACAATCCATTGCAAAGATTTAAAAAAAAAAAAAAAAAAAAAAAAGGGGCTGTGATAATCAATGCGGGAATATATTCAAACTTTTGTTAAGAGCCAGTCTCTCTTCAATTAATTAAAGAACGATGAGAATGATGTGGATTAGAATGATTTTTGAACAATTCTTCTCTCTCACGCCAGATTTAATCTCGTCTCTCTTTTTCTTCCTCTTCCGCCCTTTTTCGTCAATCTTCCTTTCTTGCATTTCCTCCCTTCTCTTCCCCCTTCGCTTCTCTCTCCCTTTCTTCCCTCTCTCATCCTGTTCTCTGTATTTCTGCTCCTGTTCCCTCATTCCCTTTTTTTCCTTTACCCATCCCTTTCCCACTGCCCTTTTGCCTGTTTATCTGACTGCCTTCCTCTCTCTCTCTCTTTCCCTATTTTTTTTAGTATTTAAGTATTTAAAAAAAAACTTAATTACTAAATACTTAAATACTAAAAAAAATAGGGAAAGAGACAGGAGGTGGGATGATAGCAAATGGGCCGTGGGAAAGAGATGAGGTGGGGGAAAAGAGGGGAATGGGAGACAGGAGTGTTGGAAGAGAGAGCAGGGAGAGACAAGGTAAGAAGAGAAAGCGGGGTGAAGGGAGCAAGAGGTGTTTGGAGGAATAAGAGAAAGGAGATCGGGAAGAAGAAGTGGAAGAGAGAGAAGGAGAGAGACAAGAGGGGAGCTAGTGTGAGGGATAATAATACTTCATTTATCGTTCTGATGTAGAATATCATTTGCTGTGAAACTTTGAAGAGAGCATGCAACCTGGGATAAAAACAGGCCTTCTTTAAGGAGGAATAAAAGCCAGGGATAGGATAAAAGGTTAAATGGAAAATGGAAAAAAAAAAAAAAAAAAATACACATCTAAAAAAGAATTTTTAATTGAAATGCTTTTGTACCCATTAAAATATTTAATATGTTCAAAAACTTTCTTTCCAATATTTCATAAAACGTAACCACAGATGCAAGAAATGCAAACATATTTAAAGTATCGCATACTTTAATTGAATTATTTGGCAAATACTAATTTACAAAAATATTTTTTATTCTACCTGTTTTACTAATAATGCTCCTGAAATGTTCAGTCAGTTAAAATATGTAGCTTCTGTGCACCATACAAAAAAAAAAAAAAAAAAAAAAAAAAAAAAAAAAAAAAAAAAATCTTTTCAAAAATGTGAATAATTTAAAATTCAATAAATATTTATTAATTATCCTCATCATATGACATTGGGGGGAGGGAAATAATCCTGGTTCAAAAGAATTTTGTGAGGGATTCATTTTGAAGGCTACAAAGCATACTAACGTATATTCGGAATGGTACTTACTTGGGAGGCAAAAATAGTTTGGTTAGGGACCCATTTTTAAAGTAACTGTACCCCTAGATTCTTTAAGTTCAGAATTACGATGCTTAAAGTCAGTGGGGAAATATTCAAAATTACAATTGGGCAAAATTCTATTTTTGGGCAGAGTAAGTACTGATCTTTTATTTAATTTAGATACATTCTTCAAACTGGAATCTAAATGAAGTCTTTTGGAACCAGAATTCAAAAACTAAAAATGAATTTAAAAAATGGTGCCTGAAGAATGCAGTAAAATAATTTAATGAATTTTTTCCACTATCAAATGAATGACTGGACATTAAAAGAGGGGTGATTACAATTCATTATGCAAAGATTTATAAAAAAAAAAAAAAAAAAAAAAACAATATATGTATAACTTTTTTTTTTTAATTTAAAGGAGCTTAATTTTTTAAAAATATTTATTGAAAGTGATATTATGCAGATTTAAATACTTTTATATAAAGAAAAATGAAAAAGAAATTTACATGTTATCAGAAACACAACAGCTAAGTACTTTTGAACTAAAAAATGTTACTCTATCAATGCCCTTTTAAAAACTGCTTTGCCGAATAAAGAATTCCAAACATAGTATTCAGATATAACAAGACAAGTCTATTGAAGTTATTACAGTACCAAAACCGAAAATTTCAGATGATGCATTTAGTGCCTAACAGCAGAGTATAGAGTAAGACAGATTGATTTCTCCAAATTTGTGCAACAATTGTTCAATAAAAATTCCACAGTGATTTATTGCTCCTTTTCTGTCTGAACAATTTTTTCTGAAAATATCGCTTTTCCTTATAGATAATGGTTTCTAAAATTGATTTGTTTGTATTGGTTGTTTTCAATATACAGCGGAAGCCGATTAAGGCGTGTTTCACGGGAATGGACTAAAATCGCTTACTAAGCAAAATCACGTATTAAAAGTGATTTATATGACATTCAAAGAACTGGGTTTATTTACACAATTCTAAATAAACTCTAGAGCTTTTATTTATACAGTGTGTCCATTCTCAGCGGTGACCAATTGTTAATTTCTAAACTGTTGGTTATACACATATATTTCCAATTGCAAAAATGTGTTTAATAAGGTAAAAAAATATTTTTCAAGCGATTTAAGTCACAAAATTTTTTTATTAAAATATTACAAAAATTAAATTTTTATATGGCCTCCAATCCTATAAGTGATATTTAGTAAATATTTACCACTACTTTAACAAGAATGACATATAAAGTACCATTCACCTGCAATTAAAATTGACTGAGTAATAGCTGTTTAATCAAGCACCTTTTTTGCTTCAAAATAAGAGTCAGTCACAAATATACAGGCAATACAAATAAACATCAGCTTTATTGCTTCTTTTCTGTCTAAACAATTTTTTCTGAAAATATAGTTCTCCTACAAAGAATGGGTTCGAAAATAACTTGATTTCGTACTAGCTGTTTTCCTTATACGGTGGAAGCTGATAAATGCTCGTTTCGAAGGAGTGGATTAAAATAGCATACTAAGTGGGATCATGTATTAAAGAGAATTTGTATGACATTCAAAGAACTGGGCTTATTTAAAAAATAAATCTTCTAAATAAACTCTAGAGCTTCTATTTGTATATTTACAACAAAAAATTGTATCCTTTACGTATATTTAGATTAAAACATAATTATATTCTACTTTAAGTCAGTGTTTCTTTTTATAAGACCGAGTATCAGAGTCTAAATATGAATTCTAATCTCGCTTTCTTCAGAGGTTTTGTTTCAACTAAAAACAAAGCAGTAAAAATAACAAAAATAAAATGTATTTTAAATCATTAAGCCTTATTCTTTGTATAAAAAAGATTGTTAGCATACCAAAAAGTAAAATATATATATATCCAATCGCCGTCGTATTTGTTTTATCTTTACAATCAAATAATTTCAGCTTCAGTAGAGGACAGTGAAACTGAGTGTTGTTTTCTACTAGACCATATTACAGGTGTATTTCCTAGCATAATTATGAATCCAGTTGTAGACTTTTGATCTGAAATATTCCCATTCCAATCAGCATCAACAAAAACTTCAAGTGATGATAGATCTTTCCCAAATTTCAATTTGCTCAGATGTTCTTTTAAGATACCCCATAACTTGTTTAACTGCATTCCAATCATTTTCAGTTGGTTTACTAACTCGTCTTGATAAGATTCCAACAGCCAATGAAATATCTGGTCTTGAAGTATTAGAAATGTATAAAAAAGATGTACTTATTGTTTGTTTCCAACTCTCTTGATGAATCTTCTTTTTTTTTTTTTAATTCGGGATTCATAAGCATATTTTCATTTTTAGCTTCATTTAATCCATATTTCTTGATAGGTTGATCAATTTTTATTTTCATGTTTATTATATAATACCCATTTTTTAGTCATTCAACTTGAACTCCTAAATAATATGACACTTGTCCTAAATCAGATATATCAAACGATTCTTTAAATACTTGCATTATATTAATTTCAGTTTCTTGATCTAATGTACAAATAAGTATATCATCAACATACAAAAGAATATAACTCCAACCATTTTCTTCTTCTCTGATATAGGGACACAGATCCACTTTATTATGTACGCAACCATTTAATGTCAAAATTGAATTTACCTTATCATTCCTAGCTTTGGGTGATTGTTTTAAGCCATATAAACCTTTGTTTAATCTATAAACTTTACTTTTTTTACCTTTAATTATGTAGCCTTCTGGTTGTTGTACATATAATTCTGCATCTATATCAGTATTTAAAAAAGCTGTTTTTACATATAAATGCTTAATTTTCATATTCTTGGCCCTTGCCACTGTTAAGAGGAATCGAAATGTTACATTGTTCGCAAAGAAGCATATGTTTCTTTAAAATCTTCTCCTGGTTTTTGAGAAAATCCCTTAACTACAAGTCGAGCTTTATAACATGGAACATTTCCGGTTTGATCTTGTTTAAGTTAAAAAACCCATTTAGTACCAATTGCATTTCGGTTTTGAGGAAAATATGAAAACTCTCAAACATTTCTTTCTTTGATTAATTTAATTTTGTCGTCTGCAGCTTTAATCCATTTATTTTGTTCATCTTCCAGTAACTTTTTCATTTCAGCCCATCACATAGCTTCATCAACATTTTTAATAGATGTATATAAGCTGTATATACATTTTATATACATTATACATTTTATAATTTATTTCATTAATAAATGTATTTTTTTTTTCATTAATAAATGTATATACAGCTGTATATACATTTTATAAGCTGTAATATATCTTACATGAGGTATACCTTTATTTTTGTTCATTTATAAATCTTTATCTTCTTTTAAAGGCTTTGCTTCATTCTCATCATTTAAATTTAAAGTCGCCTGATTCATGAGCATTAGTTACTATTTCATTTTCTACATCATTGAGACATTTCTTGAAATAATTACTGTCTTTGTTTCTTTATCAAGAATAATATAACCTTTAGATTCTTCTGCATAACCAACAAAAATTCCTTCTTTACCTCCTTTGTCTAATTTTCTTCTCAATACAGGTGCAATATAATATACAACTTTGCAACTCAAAATCTTCAAGTGCTTTACTGTTGGGTTAACAATAGCTGAATTTGCAAAAGCATAAAAATCCAATTCTCTGGATCCATTGCAAAAGCTGTTTGGAAAGTTATTGTAAGTATACATTAAAAGAGTATTGGTTTCAATCTGTTTGTATATATTGCCAAAAATAAAATACAATCAATTGCAATTAAAAAGTAAGTAAAATGTAGGATTCTTATGAGACAACAAAGAACTTACTGTTCTGTGGGTTGGTGCAAGAAAAGTAAAGGGCTGAGCCCCTCAGTGTATCTATATAGACAAAATATAAACAATGGCGCACTCTGTCACAACTGCACTAAAAATATAAAAGTTTTATTCTAAATCTCAAGCAAATGATGCAAATGCAATAGTGAAACAGGAAAAAATGCTATAATTAAAAGAAAAAAAAAAAAAAAAAAAAAAAAACTTTTTAACAGACTTTAAGGAGGAGGTTATGATTTCGACCTGTATGTATTCCTCGTTCACTCATAACTTCCCTAAATATGAACTGATTTTGATAATTCTTTTTTTGTTTGAAAGTATAAGCTACCCATGTGGTCCCATTTTAATTGCATTAAATTCTGAAGATTAGAACTTTTTTTAAATAAAAAATATGTAGATTTGATTAAAAAAAATAATGATTTACTGCAAATTATCTTTCATTGTTGCAACCATTTCAAATCATAAGCATATTAAAACTGTGCATTCATATGTGTAAGCACCAAGTTGTCGCCAAGCTTGATTCTTTTTTTGAAGTCGGTTAGTATTTTTTTTTTTTTTTTTTTTTAAGCATATTTTATAATTTATTATATACTGTATTTATCCAATTTAAATGGTTAAATTAATCTTATTTATAAAGTTTTTTTCTTTACTCGGAACAAATTATTTTAATGGTTTATGCAGAAATAAAATTTTATTGTTTAAAACTTGTAAAATGGTTGAACCAAAGAACACATACATATATAAAAATTATAAATCAACACAAATTACCAAAAACATCTATGCATACAGCTAAAAATCACATCAATTAGATTTCATTATTTTTAAAATGAATGGTTTTAAATTTAAAATGTAAAGAGGTCTTTCAAAAGTATGATTATGCAGAAAGTGAAAGATGACAGTTAACTAACATTGCTTTATAAAATGGTTTGGCTAAAAATTTTTCATATCTTTCTAAAACTTAAATTTGGCATAACATTCTATTACAAGATTTTTACTATTTTAATTTCTAAGCAAGCAATGCAAAATAATTCTTATCAGAAAAAGAATAAAAGGGTTTTAATTTGACTAGAGCATATAAATCATACACATAAACTTAGGTGGTATTTTTTTTCTTTTTATAGTTTAGCCTAAAAACTATATACATGTAAATCTTGAAATTTTCTTTTAAATATACAATAAAGAGCCTAAGTCTGATAGATTTTTTTCGTACTATGATGAAACAAAATTTTTTCCCTTCACAAAGACATTGCAATGATAAAAATCACACTGTTAAAAACAAGTATTAATTCAATAATTCTTAGAAAAGAATAACAGAGTGAAACAGATAAACTAAAAAATAACATTCTTGAAAGGAAAGTTTTGAATAATTAATATGCATGGGCAATTCTCTATTAAGTGGATAATTTCCTTCTGTCATTTAATATAAAAAAAAAAAAAAAAAAAAAAATAATTTACACATAAACAGATAAGGCATAAAGTATACAATATTCCAGCATAAACTTTTTCAAAGGATTTTTCTTTAAACACATATTTTTATGAATTATTATGACAATCAATGTCACTATTGTCCAGGGTAGTTGTTCCATTATAATACAAGATTTTAATAGTTTTTTCTTCTTTTGTTTTTTTTTATAATAAAAAATATATTGTTTGACATTCTATCTGTAGTAAATTTGAATGTGCTTCAAATTTTAAGAATGAAGGGATGGAAGTAACACACTCTTAAAAATATATAGTTTGAACATTTCAGCAATTATAAATTACTCAATATCTATGTATTTAACTATTTCGAAATGGAATGATTTTTTTAGAACTAAATAACCAATTATAAGACAATGAGTTCAAATAAATGAATTTATTCAGAGAAAAAACAGTGTTTAGGTACAGGAAATATTTTTCATTTTGAATTTAAAATTGTAAATATTGATGTAATTCCTAAATTTTTCCATAATATGATACAAAGACAAATTCAAACCTTACATACAAACAAAAAATTACAGTAAATATGATATCCGTGTACATACAATAAATGATTAAAATTCAAAAACTTTAACTATCATTATTAATCTAAAATAGGTATACAATATTTTGTTGTTAATTTAGTATGTTACATTTGCATATTTGCTTTTCATTTTGAATGAAATACATTATTAGCATCATCATTATTATTTATATATGTATAAGTATAAAAAAAATTATTTTTATGCTAAAATTTTTCCAGAGCAGGTACTCAAAAGTACAGGTACACAAAGGTACACAAAAATAAGCCAAAAACTTTCAAAACATTAACTGCACAGGATTTTTCATAAATAATAATGAAGAATTGAAATTTAACTTCATTAACAAGGCAAGAGTATATAGTTTATTAATTATTTGAAAAAGATATATTCCTTTAAAATTCAGAGTTCAACTATCAATATTGAAGAGTTTTTTGCAAATGTTTTTTAATATGAAAATTATGTTGTATATATTTAAAATCAGAACTGCTTAAAAAAGAATAAACAAAAGTCTTAGCTAAAATAAATGAGCTATGGAATTAGAAAAGGACTTACCTATCTAATATAATCATTTACATCTGTAATAAACAACAAATGAAATAAATACTTGATCCTTTTTCCTGAAGAAATATCTGTTAAGTCAAATCTTTTAATTACCTCCAATTTTATCAAAGTTTAAACAGGAATATTAGAAAAGAAGTAGACAAGTGTCAGTTCTAAATTTATCACAAATCTTTCGTCATTCATTTCAACAAAAGCATTTTCCATTTGTACTGCTATATTATAAAGCAATAGATATCCTTCACTAAACCAATTCTTAAAAATTCAGGAAAAAGTTTGTAACACAATACTACAGGCACACCAGTTTCATTAATAATTTAATAAGGATATTTTATTTTCAAGTCTATGTCCACTGCATGATATTGCAATCACATCCACTGAGAGGATTAGTTGTGTATCATTTGGAAAGAAATAGGAACTGGTCACATTGTTGTTAAGTACACCATACTGTGATGGAGCAACTAGAAGAAAATAAAGACAAGTTTTTTCAGCTGACTATGATAGACGTAATTAAGCAAGTTTTATATGTAACACAGATCAACAATATAACAAGGAATTAAATGTAAAACAATTTAAACAATTTTTAACCACACACTACTTTTTATTACATACATAAGAATGTGCATCAAAGCTAATAAGTCAAAAAGATATCTTCCTTTGTCAAAATATTGTGCGCAGGACTATATATCCTAAGATAATAATAAAGAAATTCTTAAATATTCAATTCATCACTCGAATCTAATTCCACTAACACAAAATTCAAATCATGATTTATAGTTTTTCCTCATAGACTGTTTATTAATACCTCTTTTTTTCTGGGGGGGGGGGGTGTTTTTATAATGATAATACTTCAAACAGCAAATATTCCTTGGCTTGAATGCTCTAATCTGATTATATTTTGCATGCGCAACCTCATTTTCTAAGATCGGTAGTCAAGGGTTTTTGGCACTCGACAGATGATCTGAAGATCGTAAAGTCCTGATATGGCATGCTTAGGTTTTGGACATATTGCCAAACTCTTTTATGACTACTGAATTTGTGCAGTTTTCTTGTTATTTTCTACCTCCCACCTTCCCACTGAAGTTTCTTGTTTGTTTGCTTTTGTGATTTGCTAGCCATGAAAATAATACCTTTTAAAATTTCGCTTTGTGTTAAAATTAATTTATAAAGAAATACATTTCTTTTTATGTGGATTATTAATCTGTGATATAGAAATAAATTTTTTTAAATAAAACATATACTTAAGTGATTTTCTGGTGAATGTAAATTGCTCAGCAAATTTTCTACACAAATTAGTAAACTCTTATCTAAAAAAAATAAATGACAGCCCAACAAATGTTGTAAAGGAAATCTTGATATTAGAAGTAATCTTATGTACTGATTTTTAGGAATTTTGAATAGTCATTCATACTTTAAAAAATATTTTGATATGTTTAATGCCTTACTTTAAATACTTAGCATATTGTCTACATTATTTTGGATCATTTGGAATAGATTAATAAACTGAAAATAATATATGTAGACAAGAGGCAGAATTTTGAATATTAAAACAATTATTTGCATCAAATATTTTTTAAAAATAAGATTACATAATTGGTTAGTTGAAATAATAAATTTAGTATCACATTTTTTAAAAACTTGTTGAAAGCTTTTTAATAATTTATTTACATATTACGATAACGTGTGTGGCACAAAAATCAAGGTTATTTGTTAATTGTTTAATGGCAACGCCCAAATGAAACACATCTATTTATTCCGTGGAGCTTTATTTGGATCATTCGAGACAACAGCTCAGCTGCTAAAAGTCTCAATAAAACCCCCCCTCCAAATTTGATGACTTTAAAAAATTATGGAGCTTCAAAATATCATTATTTTAGTTTTGTTTTTCTTATTCTATTGTTATAAATAAAAATCATGAATTTTAAATGTTTCAGTTTCAAATTAAACTTATGTTATCATAAATGAAATGAGCGAAAGGATTATATTATTAAATATATTTTAAATGAAATTAATGAAATACAAAAAATGCCACAGGTATAATATTTGGCGATGCACAAAATTAACATAAAAATGCTGAATGCTTGATTTATCAGCAAAGATGTCATATATGTGCCAATTTGGAGTGATTTTTTTTATGATGCCAATTTGGTGAAAACTTTGTTTTCATTACCAGTTACATACGTATTTTGAAACACTTTTCTATTATTTTAAAAAATAAATAATAATAAATAAAAAAACGTTTAATAAATAATTATAGAACAAAATAATTTATATAATTTTAAAAAAGAAATAATAATAAATAAAAAAAATTAATAATTATAGAACAAAACAATTTATATAATTTGAAAAAAGAAAATAAAAGTAAGTAAAAACAGTTTACTAACGATTAAATTTAGAAAAGAAAGTAATTTCTTATTTTATTTCCTGAAAGGCATTGAAATTTCTTGATAATAAGTAGAGTTTTCATAAATCCTGAAAAAAAAAGAATAATAATAATTAAATTCTCTCATTTTAGGTTTTTTTTTTTTTTTTTTTTTTTTTTTTTTTTTTTTAAATATATATATTTTTTTCCCCCAATATTACAGTTTTGTGAGATAAAAGGTATTCAGTATTTGTGCCATACCATCTCATTCCAGAAAACTAATTCTTAAAGCAGTATTTTCAGTATTTCATTTCATATTTTCTAATTCTAACTTATGGAAAGAAAAAAAAAAAAAAACTTGCAGATAGTTGTTTAATGTTACAAAATATTCTGTGTTTTTAATTTTTTCATACAAATCACAAAAACATTCTAGTCTTTGTGCCAGAAATACAATTCATTTTTCTTCTATTTTTTAAAGCAAATTTTTAAGTTAAAATAACTGTTCATAATTCAACTTTAAAAAAAAATGCACAATTTTTTTAAAGTTCTAGATATGTTTGTGATATAATTTTTGAAGAAAATGCTAAGAAACTTAAACTCATACTTTCACTTCATATAACTTCTTCACATACCCAACTCTTTTCGCCATCGAATTAAAAGTGACCTTGCTTGCAACATAAAAATACATAAAAGTCACATGATTAAAAAATAGACTGAAACTGCAGGGGACATTGATTTATGGACGGAAATTGTCGGTATTAGTCACCCAGAAAAGTTGGCCAGTAAAATTGTTGGAGGAAATATCATTAACTCAAACCTATTAGTTAGTGTGATTTCCTGCCGATACTAGCATTGAATTGTTCAAACAGCATATGAGCTATTAACATCATAATAATGTCAGAGGGCAGTTACCGATATTCAGCTGATAATTCAGATAAACAGCCAAATTGATTTTAACATCCTTTAATGTCTTTTTACCTTACTAATAACTAAATATTATTTTATTATCAATATACATATATGTTACATAGACAGATTGCTAGATAGTGAAAAACACCAAAAACACTGGCGATAATTAATAAATTAATTAATATGCTTTGTAAAAATCACCATTTAAAAAAACAGGATGCATTTTGAGTAAAAAACAATAACAGCTCATCATCTGCTGAAAGATACACATGTCAGTAAAAAGACAATGTCACAAACATGTGTATCTTTCAGCTGATGACAAGCTATTTTGTTTCAGCTCGAAATGTGTCCTGCTTTGTTTTTTATTTATGGTGATTTGTACAAAGTGTATTATTTTATTAATTTCACAAAATTTCACAAAGTAAACTCGCTTTATTTTAGAAATTCCATAAACTATCTGGCTTTGGATAGGCTGAATTTTGATTGACCTAGCTTTTGAGAATTTTCCCCTTATGTATTGAGAAAAAATAAAGAACTGTAATTCCGAAAAACCAGAAACATGACTTTATGATAAAAATTTAAAAAAAATCCTGTATTTTCTAAAACACAAAATTTTTATTGCAAGTGAAAATTTTTCTGCAAAAATTTTATGAAAAATTTTAAAGCTTCACCAACAACTTGTTAAAACAGCAATTGAATGCAATCCTTCACTAGTGAGGATTTTTAAACTTAAAAGAGAAACCAAAACCACAGCTTTTTCTTAATATGAAAATTCATAAAAAAAAGATCTGTTTTTCCATACAATCTTATATTAATAATTTTTTTAACCATCAACAAGCAACTAAACTTTGTACAATATATTTAAAATTATTCAAATCTATTTTACTGCTCAGAATAACCATGTTTCCTCTGAGATTTACAGCATGTACTTTTTAAAAGCTGAATTAACAAGCTTTAAAATCCAATCTCCTTTTTACCACTAAAGAAAATCATGAAACCTAACCCCTTTTTATTCACAGAAAGATAGTCTTAACATTTGTGAAAGTTTTTATAAACCTAACTCTCACAAAAATTAAGGGATTACTGTACTAAATTTTAAATTACTGGGGAATGTTTTAAAATAACATTTCTCTGTACAATAAACAGTTTCACACCATAATCTATCAAAGATAGAGTATCTATTGAAGATCTTACTCAAATAACAAAAGAAAATTCGTTTTTTTTTTAAAAAAAAAGCTTTACACACACAAAAACTAGATCTTATATTTCAAATCTTTTGAAATATAAGATAAATATTGAAAAATGTTATGGTTATACAAAGTTTTAAGGTATTAAAATGATATTAGAATTACAACATAAATCAATCATAAGGCTGAAAGAAATATGTACTAGTAAAATACATTTCCACAAAATAAAATACATTATCTACAAAAAAAAAATTAGCAATTTTATTTTTAAAACCTACTTAAAAAATCAATACCAGAACTGGTATTAATTTATAATCAAATTAAAGTGTTATACTATATAGATTTGTATTAAATGAACATTATTCTGAATACTTATAAAATATTCAGAAATACTTATGTAAATACCTGAATACGTTATACACAGAATATACCATTCACAACTAATGCAGTAGATTCCCTTAAATATGCAACCTTAAAATCTGCAACTCTTTAAAGGTCACACATAGTTTACAGATGTAAACGATGAAATTTTAAGTCCAGATGCAAGAACAAAAACTCTTTTGAATTTTTATATCAATTCTATACATACTTTAATTTGTAATTTTTGTTAATATTACTGAATTCATGCTTTTTTTATGAAAGAATAAATTTATTGCTGAAAAAATTAAAGATATTGTGATATCACTGGTAAACACAATCTTTTTGCTAAATGTATTTGTGCGATGAAGTATTTACAATTAGAAATGCACATATATTTATTTAATATTTTTAAAAATAATGTTTCAGAATTCTTAAAAGTATGTCAACAGATTAATTTATACAACATATAAATTAAACTTTTGCAGTTAAAAATTATTTAAAAGCTAAGATTTTCATGTCTTTTTTATCAATATATTATTTCTAACAGGCTTTGAAAAATGAATACAAATAAGACAGATATAACTGAAAAGAAAGAAAAAAAGAAGAAGGAAGTGTAGAAATTTTTATCATTTTGCATTATTAATTAATACAATAAACAATTTAAATAAATTAACGAAAATGAAGTACAAATAATATTTACAGTTATTTATAAAAAATATGTGATATACAGCTAAATGTTAATAATAAGAGAGAATAGCTTCTGACAGATAGCTAAATTTCTGAAGCATAGAAAATAAACAGCAAAAATAAAATCGTCATAAAATTATATTAAATTATTTTATTTTGTTACATGCAAAGTAAACAATCAATTTATATTATGCACTCATGAAATGAAAACATTTCATCTATTTAGGTATAAAAAAAAATAATTCTAAATATTAGAATTTCCTGACATTAACTCTTTTGAAAATAGAAGTCATCCAATTATAACATTTCATGAGCAAAATAATGTTTAAGATTTTTATAAACAGTTATTCTTTGGATAAATCTGAAAATTTCAAATGAAGGTTCTATTACTCTGCAAGTAATACAATAAATGAAAGACATCCTTCCCCAACTTCCTTACTTTTATTATTTATTTTTTCTCAAAAGCATAGACCTGGAGCTGAAAAAATTTTTATGCTTCCACTCCGCTCTCTGTTCATAAATTTGGGTTCCTGCTCTGGGTCCAGCTCTGACTCCATGTTTTAGAATTTCAGATGTTAATTTGTAGATTTTATTATAAAATGGAACATTGAAAAAATAATAATAGTCATCAGCTCACACCAAAAATAACAATTTAATTATATCTTCAGTTATTTGTTAATTTCTGAAATGCTGTCACAATGAGGCAGGCCACTTGAATTTCTGAAAACCCCCTAAAAAATGATATAATTAAAATATTTTAAGCCTGAAAAATTTAAAAGACAAAATTTAAAAAAAAATTTTAAAGAATATTTCAAAGCTAAAGAAGCCCTGGAGCATGAAAAAAATTAGAGCTCCAGCTCTGGTTCTTGCTTCTGGAAAAACTGAGCTCTGAAGTGCTCAGACTCCAGTTACGAGTCACTGCGTCAAAAATATAATTTCATTTAACCAATCAAATACTAGAGTGAGGACAATTACACTTGGTCTTACTTAAGTTATATGCATGGTTTAAAAAATCTGAATTTAAAAATAAAGAACCAAGAAAATAATATACTGTTTAGGCAAAAAAAGAGTAAATTATTTAAAAAATAATGCAGTAGATGAATAAAGGAACTTTTCAACATATCCAAACTCACCATTAGAAAGTTTGATATAATCAATGGCTTCATTTCCATCAGCATGCTTAGAGTTACACTTGGTGTGCTGTAGCACTTAAAACAGATGCTCAAACTGAGGTATTTGGAAAAGCAATAATAAATCCATTAAGTGATTAACAGGCAGATTGAACTGTTTCCTAGAGCAATAACAAAGTACAACAATTTCAAAATGCTATCAAATGTAAATATTTTACAAGAAACATTTCAATTACTTATAATTCACCATGTACAACAAAACAATGAAATACAAATTCCCTTTTAAACTGCCAACATAATCAAATTCAAAAAGTTAATTATTTCATTTATGACATTAATGATTAATAGGTTTTGGAAAATACTTTAACTACATGCCTTTTTTTTTTTTTTTTTTTTTTAACATTGTTGTTTTCCGTATTCTATAGAATTAGAAAATACGCAAATATAAAGCATGTACATCTTACATATATAAATGGACACTATAAATAACTGAAACTTTGCCATCTATGTCTCTCAGTATCTAGAATACAGGCCAACAGGAAAAGACATTACCTATCTATTTTTAAATAATTTTGTTTTGGGCAGTGAACAAGAGCTTTGTAATTAGAGCTCATCCAAATTCATATAAATGTCTGATTGATATGTTAAACAAATAGTATAAAATTTTTCCACATGATATTTTAAAATACTATCAAGATACTGGCATAAAATGTAAAATGTGCAATGTTAAAATTTTGAAAAATGGTTATTGAAAACAAAACAAAATGTAATTTCTTAAGATAAAAAGTTTCACATAATTAATTCACACATCTATAAATAAAACTGAGCTTATGCCTTTTGTGTCAAACAAATTGCAAAAAGAAATACAAGATATTTATACAAAAAAATAACATTATATGAAAAAAGAAAGGAAATAAAAGAACTTTGTGGGAATGATATACATTCACTTCTGATTAATGTGCTAATTTACATGAAAAATTGTTTGTTTAAACAAGCAGGAGTGCTTTGGTACATTGTTCATTCTTCACTTTATTTTATCCTATTTTTACTTACCCATCATACGTAGTATAGGGTAAGTCTTGCAATCGTTTTGAAAATCGGAAAAATTTTTTTGACGGATTTACACGTTTCGAACACTGGAGATTCCGAAAAACATTTTTAGAAAAAAAAAAATTTGCCGTCCGTCCGTCTGTGTGTCTGTCTGTCTGTAACCGCTCTATCTCCCGAACAAATTGAGATAGAGGCTTGAAATTTTGTATGTGCTTAGTATGTAAGAATGGGACGAAGCCTATTTAATATCAGTAACCTCGATTATCCGGAACTACTTTTTTCGGACTCTCGAAAAATTCGTTCTGATGAAATGTATATAAAAATTTGATTTTTTTTATTTTAAGGAGTGGTCGTAAAAGGAAATAAATTAACACGAATTTTGCATAAAAAAACAAATCGATCGGATTATTAGTTGTCGAGATATTTTTAATCCTGTTTTTCACATTCTTTGATTTTTCATGACCCTGTATTTCATTCAAATTTCAATTCAAAGATATTTTTTAATTGGAAATGAGACACTTAATTCGATGCAAGAAACCGTTAGTGAATATGATAATTATTTTTAGAGTTATAAGGATGTTTCTTTTATGCAATTCAGTGCTACTTGAATAGTTTGGCGTTTCATGCAATTTATCGAAATTTGTTCATCGGAAATTCATTAATAGAGCATGATTATGTGTTAAAAATACTTAAATTACGTTTATATTTTGTTTTGGAATTGTAATGAATTTTATAATTTGCTTACATATGTTATGTTTTCATATATTACGTTATGCATATCCATGATGGGTAAGTATTACGATAGCCTCCAACGACTAGTTTAGGGTTTCATTCATTTTACAAAATCACTACACTGTACAAAAAAAAAAAAAAAAAAAAAAAAAAAAGAGACAGAGATAAATCTACAAAACTAGTTTTTGTAAATCTATAGAAATCTGTAGCTTTACAAATTTTAGTAAAATTATACTAATCTTACTAAAATTTTATCTGTTATTTGGGTCATATTTAGATAAAAAGTTCTAGATTTCCCAGTTTCCTAAAAAGATTTCTTAAGAATTTTTTAACCTTACAGATTTTTTTCCTTTGTAATGCAAATCTGTATCTATTATATAAATTTTTGCTGTTACAGTTACATAATAAGCAGTAGCGGCAACAAAACTTGTTAACTAATGTTTAAATAATGTTATTACTGTTTTTGTATAAAAAAAAGTGCAAGGAATGAAATAAAGATGCAGGAATACTTCTATTCAGTAAGATTACAGTTTTAATTTCTTCTATGAATACATTTCTTGATTCATAAGTATATTGTATGATTACAGAAAGCACTAAAAAAATATTCTGTGTATAACGTGCACCCAGGGTTTTTGCCCTAAATTTTGGGAGAAAAAGTGGGCATTATACACCAGTAAATATGGTATAGTATATATAAAAATATATATTAAACATATATATTTAATTAAAACTTTTAAAGCTGCTAAGTCAAAATCATTTTTAAATTCCATTCACTAATAAAAAGTCTGTGGGTGTGTGATGCATTGGCATATTTAAAACATCCCCCTCATCAAAGAGCATTTTAAATTTATTTTTATTGTATACTGTTCTTAAAAAATGTCTTTTTTGTTATAAAAATATTTTTAAAGTATGATTCAGTTTTATGTGAAATAGTAAAATCTTAATCAGTTTGTCAGCTTTTTATTACATAAAATATTATATTAAGTTTACATTTTATAAACATGTTAAGAACTAGGAAAAAGATAAACATCTTTTAAGAGAGATACAGAGGAAAAAAGAAAAAAAAAGAGTAAAACACATTAATTATTTTAGGAGATATTTTAAATATACCAATGCATTATATGCCCATAGACTTAACGGTACTACTTGATTATCCTGTCGACCAAAAAGTTATTGCCAAACTATAAAATTAAACGATAATAATCAGGGTTCATACTCATTTTCCAAGAAAAAATCCCCTGACGTATTTTCCGGGATGTACAATTTTTCCATGTCAACAATTAATGACATTTTGAAATTACATATGATAATAAAGCACACGGACAGTAACAATTACCCCCAATTTCACCTGAATAGACTGTCATTTTGACAGATTTTCCCAGGTTTGGGAAATTTTTTGTATTATTCCCTGATTTTTACAACCTAGAATTCATCCCCTGATTTTCCCAGGAATCCTATATTCCCCTTATGAGTATGAACATGAACCCTGATAATGGATGATCCTGAATGTCACATTCAATGATATTAACCATCTGAGCATCTTGCAAATGGTTAAAATTGTAATGTTATTTTCTCTGCATTTTACTTTAATAGTTCAGGAAATATGATTTTTTCAACATTATATAAAAAACTGAATTACAAATATAAATGTAATCCTTAAGAGTTTTATTGGTTCTAAAATGAACTGAAAATTCATTAAATCCATAGAATCATATTATCTTAAATATTGCTTACATTGCAGTGCAGAGGTCGATTTAGAAAAAGAAAGTTGCATAGCTGTAACTGCTATACAAAGTCAATTTTGAATAGCAGTTAGACACTTTTGTATAGCAAGTAAAAAATAGCTAGCGTAACTTTTAAATCTTGAACATTTACAAAAAAATTTTTTAGCGAGTAACAGTGATTCAGTAATCAATCACAGTGTCAGGGCGGGAACAAATCATGTGTTTACTCAGAAAAATGCGCCCAGCAATGACGTCTCGCTGTACTGCCAATGTAAATAAACACGTGGGAAGAGTGAAAACACAATGTATGTCGTGTAAAAACATCTTTAAATTTTAAATTAAAGTGTACATGACATAACAAAGGGTGTGGGAAATATGCATTGCAATGATTGCGATTTAATGCATTTCTTGGATCGCATTTTAGTTAAATTTGAATCGCAAATTGTGATGCAATACCACTTAAATCGAACCCTGTTGCAGTGAAACCTGGAGCTTAGTGAATGGAATATTACGTTCCAAACACTTAGAGGGTTAAATACGATACACGTGTTTAAAATGTCATTAAGTGATTATTATTTGACTTTTTATATGTATTTTTATTAATATTCTACTCATTATTTGGGGTGGGGTCGTTATTAAAATAAAAATTATGTGAATATGTGTAATTTGGCTATTAGTTTGGTGATTTGTATAATTTGGCGAAATTGGTTGAGGAGATGACCAAGTAATACCGACTTAACATTATAGAGGGGAATTCAAAGTTTGAGGGACTAGCAGAACAAAAAACAACAGCTCAATCAAATGTCAAAATGTCTCATCAAAAAAAGAATAGGTTCAAAAAAAAAAAAAAAATACAGGATATTTCACAACAAGTTAAAATTGTATTTTTATTTAGAACAATAATAAAGACATTTTAGTGAGATTGTATTATATTCATTTTGCTTGAGTAAAATTTAATATTATAAACAATGGCTGAATTTTGACCAATGACACAGTATTGAGATTGTCAACTGCATTCTAAACAAAAGAATAGCCAGTTGAGTATTGTTTAGATATAACTTGTGGTAATTTCCAACATTTCATGCCATGTCATACTTCACAAAAATGAAAGTCATTCTGTTGAAAATATAATTACTATATTACTGGGGGGGGGGGGGTAACAGCCAAAGCATTAGGACAGGAATCTATTCTGCTATCCCCCTAAAATAAAAGAGGGAAAAACCATGTCGACTTCGCCCCTAAAGAGGGCAGTAGCTGCTATAAAATTCAGTAGATATAAAATAGGAATATCTTGAATTTCCCATGGCTAAATTAAATGTCAACCCAGGTGCTCATAACAAAAAACAGAATGTGTTACACAATTACAGAGGACATGTAATGCCATTTTTGATACTGCTGCTGTCTTAAAATTTTAAAAACAGCAGTTCAAATGCAGTCCTTAGAAATACCAAGGAATGCAAATCGCTGGTTCTGGTTCAACCCAAGATACCAATATGACCGATACCCAATGTATAATAAAATTATTATCATTACTGGTAATATATTGGTACAATATCTTCATTATTGTTGAAATAAGAAATGAAAATTCAAGTTTGACTTGGAGCGAGATTCACTATATTTTTTAGAATAAATAGATTGGGAAATTGTAATGCTGCTTTCTGAGGGGAAAAAAATCTGTCTTGATGTCTATCATTATCCCTGAAAGTATTTTCTATTTCATTTAGAAACACTCTTTGAGAAAAAGCAAGAAGCAACTTATTTACCAGACAATATTCAGAAACCTAATTTAAGTACATCATTAACTCTACAGTGTATACTGTTGCCAGTTGGCAACAAGTTAAATTTTTTGTCTTTACCATTTATTTATTACTGCGCCTTGGCAACTTTATGCTTTATGGAAAAAAAAAAAAAATTGACTTTAGATTTAGATTTAATTCATAAAAAATATCACAAATGCCAGTAACTGTTTATCAATAACAAATAAAGTGTAACTTTTGAAACTCTTATAGTTTGTTAGCAATTGGCTGATTTCTCACTCAGATAAAAATATTTCACATTTAAAATTTAAAAAAACTAAAACTTCTCAAAAAATTCTTTTTGAGAATTTTTAGTTTTTTCAAAACTTTTGCATAATACCTTTAAATAAATAATCTTTTTTATGTTTTTCATCACAAAAATCATGAATATACATTGCTCCCATTTGGCAATATTATGATTAAACTTTACATTTTGAATATTTTATTCAATATATTTATTGATAATTGAATCTTGCTTTTTGTCTATTTAATCATAAGTTCTAATAAGATCACATCAAGTCCAATATGTATTTTAAAGACATTAAGAAAAATTTATTAATGGGAGATATATGGAATGAATTATCAAGTGATAGCGACATTTCTGACTTATGACAGTGATGAAGAAAACACTGATCCAAACATTTTGTTCACAAATGATTCAGACACACAAATGATGAGTGATTGTGATACACAAGCAGATGAAGCTGCTAATGAGACTGACTTGAATTCTGATAAAAAAATTGTAGTAGAGAATCTTTCATCTACATTAAAACAAAAGAAGCTAGGTAAATATAAAAAGGGAAAATCTCCTCTGGAAGCTTTAAACTCTTCAACCAAATCCTTCTTGAGTTTACTGGCAATCTTTCTCTGCCTAAAAGTGTTTTATCATTAAAAATACTTTCAGTATCTAATAATTTGTATCTTAATTACTGTGGCGAATTTTCAAAGCATTAGACTGTTTTGAAATCCTGCTACTGGTATACCATGATCAGTTATACCATGACCTTGAATACATTTGAAACTATATAGTAATTTTAAAACCTGAACAACAATACCTGGTCTAATGGGTGGATAAATTACAAAGTTGAGATTCTGAAAGAAATATTCTTATAAATTCCTATGGAAGAATCATTCTGTGTCAATGAACAAATATGCACAAAAGACTCATCATCATATGAAGCAGTATATGCCAAAATGCATAAATATGGTTTTAAATTATTTCCTTTGGCAGGGATGTGATATAGTTCTGTATTTTAAAACATTTGATGATGAATGTTGACCAGGTTCTTTTACATATGCATTCGCTGAAATTCATATAGTTGTAAACTGTAATCAATTATAAAAATAAATGTTTTTTTTTTTTAAATCTATTAAGAGTAGAAATAAAATTAAAGCTTTTCGTACAGAAATAAATATGGGTATTGCCTGAAAACATTTCTAAGAATATGTCTACATGACTGTCTTCTTGAGCGAGGGCGAACCAATTGAATTCATCATTCTGTAATTCACACATTGGCGACACACAATTGGTGTAAAGAGCACATCAGAAATGAATGGTATCATACACACAAAAATTTTTGCAAATTTTTGCCTTAAACAATTAAGAAAAGTTTGAATTTAGTAGAAGGGCAGTCAGAAGTAGCAGTCCTAAAAACAAGCCAAAAGGAATTTGAATACCAAATTGTACATTAGGGCAAAATTTTGAGAACCTAAAGTGAAAGATTAAACAGACTGCGTGAATTCGTAAATATTTATGATTTAATGAGGAAGTTAAACTCAAAAATTAAGCAGAGCAAAGAGTTATAATTACTGATCAAAAGCAAAGTCAATCTTTATTCTTTTTTTACTATTTCTAGCAAGGGTGAATATTCATCTGAATGAATTCTCTTTATCTGAGAGCCATTTTAGTGATGTAAGCTGATGTTAAATAAGTTTTCTTCCTTTTCTTTTGAAGGAAAATTATTGTGGCAACCAAAATAAAAATTAATATAAAATGTATAAATAATTAAAGATTAATTTAAACTGAAATTTAAAAAAAAATGTATAATTTAAAATAACTATATCTGATTCTATATCACAAGGGATATCTGGAACTGTCGCACAAATTGGAAAGTCCTTTCGCCAGTGCTGGGCGGAAAAAGTAGTTTTAAAATTTTGCAAGTTTTACTTAAAACTAATTTTACTGAAATTTTCAGCTAAAATATGACAAATACAATAAGAGAATACTCGTCAATGCTGAATTTGAATGACAATAGCACCAAATTAGTAAGTTATAGCTCAGTTGTCATCTACAGTCATTTACTTTTGGTCATCAAATTTGACAATATTTCACAAAGTATCGCCAAACTTCTGGAAATTCGAGGCTAACAGATATTAGTAGTATTTAAAGTATTTCCCGAATCGGCGCAATGCTTGCCATTGTGAAACAAGATGCCGGATGAAGCTGACCAACGAATTTGGCTGAGACATTGGTATTACTATGCATACAATAAATTTCATCCAAATCAGTTTATAAATATGAGAATTACTGCATGACGAAAATCAGATTGTTTCAAAATGTGAGCCATTTTAGAAATTCAAACTGTGATACCTTAGCCACTCAGCTAAAGACAAAACAAAAAATGCTCCAAAGTCCTTGTATTAAGGTCAAACTCTTAGGAAAATTACATTTTTCAGTTTTTAATTTATTTGTATTGATTTTTAAATTTTTAAAAATTTTCAAATGTTTGCCATTTTGAAACAAGATGGTGGATGAAGCTGGCAACGAACACGATCGAAACATTAGTAAGTACTATGCATACAATTAATCTCATCTAAATCAATTAATAAATACAAGAGTTATTGTATGACATAAATTATATAAGTCAACAATTGGATGCAGGGTGGTTTTTGAGCCTGGGGGTCATGATTGTTGAAAATATGCCAAAATACTAATTAAATTTATTATTAATATACCAAAAATAGCAAGTGTTTTTCTCTGGACGGCTGCAATAGGTGGCCTTTTAATTTTTGTAATGAAAGCTACCTAAAATTTCTACTGGTTTGTAATTTGTTGAATTTAAAAAGGAGAGGGCTCTGCACTCATAAAAAGTTGCCTAAAGCAAGTGAAACCGGTTTATATTTATAGGAAAATACAGATGATATCAACTGCTTTCATTGCCTTCACACCATAAAAATCGAATAAATGCATGATGTTTTGCTTTGGCACAACTGCTGCCATCATCAATTAGCTGCTCTGAACCTCCAACCTTACCTATAAAAAGTCAATGCTCTGATATAATCCAACAAAGCCTCTGCTGCATACATCAACAATTGGCTACACTCATGTTGTAGGGGAAAAAAAGGTGCACTTCTCGGAATGATACTCCAAGATGGGAAGCCAAAACCACTGCATGCACAGAAATGTGATCCTGCTGAGCCCCATGGCAGAAACACAGTAATATTGTCACAGAAAAGGAATGGCCCTTGCAGAAAAGTTTTATTCTCAAACTGCTAAACATAGTGGATGGAACTATTATTTTTTATGCATATTATTTTAATTTTTTTTAAAGTTTTAAACCTTATGGATCTTGTATCACTTCACATGGGACATTGGGACGTGCATCTTTTATTTTATTCTAGTGGCACAACTTTTTATAATGAAATGCTTTTACTTGTATTTTAATAGCATGTGCAAGAGAATTACATTTCAAAAGTTAATTTTAAAATATAGTAGTGTGAACAGAATATAAAAACAAAGTCTTGTATAAAAAGCTAGCATTGGATAAAGGTTAAAGTTAATAATGTTCAAGTAGAAGTGTCAAGAAGACTAAATTTTTTATGCAATGTAATTATGTTTTGAAAACATAAGCTTTTGAAAATTTGACTTTCAATTAATTGAGTTAAAATAAATAAATTTATCATTTTTATTTATACCAAGAATAAGAATAATGACCTTATTCTCAACTTCTAGAAAGAAAAAGCCATGCATGTGTACATATTAATTTAAATTTTGATTATTTGTAATAATTAAACATATGCCCAGAAAGCTTTTATCTCCTTTCAGTTGAATAAATTGATCTAGTTAGCTGTCATATTTGTGGTGCATTGCTACAAATTGCAGCAATTTGACCTCATGCTCTGTTAAGGAAATTTAAAGAAGAAGCAAAGCAAATTATTGATTATAAATTACAGTAAATATACTAAATAATTACTTTAATGCAGCTTTATTAATTAATTGTTTTGGGCTACTTTAAAAATAGGTAAGACTATGATACTTAATATAAATATAATACTTGTTTTATGATATAATAGTTCTCAAGTGTCTTTTTATAATTGTGTAATGTAAAAATTTGCTTTCATTTCTATTATTGAAAAATATCATGTTGCAGAAATTTTTTGCTATTAATTTGGCTTGTCACAGAAAGCTTTAAAAAATTTCTGCCACAGGGATGCTGGGGAGCAGTAAAACTTATATTCAAGGTCATAAAATTCCGAAATTCTTCAAGTTATTTGAATTTTTGAAAATACACTGCAATGAATAATTGCATGAGAAATAATTTAAAAAAATAAAATAAAAAATATATTTATACTTTCTATAGACAAGGATTCTCTTTTCTCTATAGAGATAATAAATAACTATTTCTTCTTTTTACAGATATTCCAACATTATCTTCTTTCAAGTGAATTACATTATTGACATCCCAGAATATTCTTAAAGAACCTTCTAATATCAGTTGGCCATTTCTCTAGATAAAGTACATAAAATGCATCAGAATATGTTAAAACACAATTGTATCACAGATTACTAAACTAAATACTTAAAATATAAATATAATAATAAGCAGAAAAAGAATAAAGAACATTAATTTTGATATAGATGATGCTACATCATGATGCTACAAAATGTGGGAGAACTAAAAAATTGCTATTTTCAAAATGCAAAAAGATCAAGGTAGAAATATATGTAGGATAGGAAGTAATCAATGCTTACAAAAAATTATTCATATATATTACACAAAATTGAAAAATTTTAGAAAGAAAGGAACTGGTAGTCAACGCTTATTTGCATTTGTACAATTTCTTAAACATTTTTCTTTAAAAATAGTACATCCTTTATTCTTTTCATTTAATGGTTTTATTTTTTAATAACACTTTTACTAAAGGTAGAGCCTCAGGTAGAACCAAATATAAATAAATTTTCATTAATTTTAGGATGTTGATGATTTTAATATGATTAAAAGAAGTGAAAAGCAAAACCTGAAACTGCTTTATGGTGCATCCCCCCCCCCCCATATCTGATTATGTTTCAACAGATACCAAATGCAGTACAAATATTGTTTATAAATTTTTCTCTAAGGGAATCGATACATTTTTGATAAAAATGAAGAACATTTCAGAGTACTTATACCTTTTAAATCAATTTATTATAATGCATACAACATTGAGCTTTTTAAATATTCACATTCAGTTCACACTTGGAAATAATTTTATTCTAAATTTATAATTTAGATTTCTGATAAATGTTTCATAAATTAAATAAAGAGCAAAAAAAATCTTTTGAAAAAGAATTAACAAAAGGGAAAAAATGTATATATGGAATTTTAATTTATTATGCAAAATATTCAGTTTGATATTTAAACCTATTTTTCATTTTAAAAATGCAACTGAATTAAAAAATAATAATAGTACAAAAGTTACAAAAAGCAAAAGAAAAAAAGTTCCTTTTTTACTTACCCATCATACGTAGTATAGGGTAAGTCTTGCAATCGTTTTGAAAATCGAAAAATTTTTTTTGACGGATTTACACGTTTTAGATAGTGGAGATTCCGAAAAACATATTTTTTAAAAAAAATTTCTGCCGTCTGTCTGTCTGTCAGTAAACGCTCTATCTCCCGAACAAATTGAGATAGAGACTTGAAATTTTGTTTGTAGTTAGTATGTAAGAATGGGATGAACCCTATTTAATATCAGCAACCTCGATTATCCGGAACTATTTTTTTTGGACTCTCGAAAAATTCGTTCTGATGAAAGGTATATAAAAATTTTCGAATTTTTTTGTTCTAAGGAATGGACGTAAAAGGCAATAAAATAACACACATTTTGCATATAGAACGAAGTCGATCGGATTATTATAGTTCATTTACTTAACGGAGGCGGGTGGGTTACTCCACTGGCCTTGCTTGCTATGGTGAAAATCAGCGTATTACCGCCTCTTTTCGTTTTTCCCACTACAGTTCCGCTCTGACAGTTCGGTCAGTCAGGAGTCGGGAGGAAACATTTTTTGGTGTCAAATTCTCCGTTAAATTTTGTGCATTAGCTCATGTTTTACCCGAGTTTGAGTGATGTTTACTTAATGGATATGCAGTGCTGTAATTGGGTGGGAACGCCGTTCCCAAAAATATTTGGTTTATTACTGTAAAAAAAAAAAAAAAAAAAAAAAAAAAAAAAAAAAAAATTAAAATATCGCGCACGAGCACTAACTTTCCTTTTCTTTTTTTTTCCGAGGAAAACGATAATTATTCTTATTAATTATGATGATAATTATCAAGTTTATTGATACTGGAGACTAGAGAAGAGCCTAAAGAGTTAAACAAAACTATAGAGAGCTATAATAACTAGAATAAATATTTATTATTGTGAAATTTAACCATTATAGTTATGTTTCTGTCTTGAAAAAAGTCTGTTTTGTCTAAATGTTTTAAATTGGATTTTGGCTAAGCGAAAATTCGGTACCATCAATATCTATTCTAAGAAAAAATAAGTTCCCACAAATATTTTTTTCCACCTACAGCACTGTGGATATACATTGTGAAACTTATCCTATATTTATTTTCTAAATATCATTAAGCTTGATTTTTTTCGATACATTTAATATTTATTTTTAAAATATCATCCTATAAGATATCTTTTATTTTTTCATTCAAAGGAAGTGTAAATGAACAACAGAGTTTAATCAATCAACTTTTATTAATTATACAGTTTGTAGATAAATAATTTTCCCCTTGTCTATAGCCCCCTCACTCCAACCCCCGTTTCTTCTTTGGAAAAAAATTCTAAGCTTTATGCATTTATAACTAAATTTTAAATGCTAATTTCTCCGTTAAATTTTGTGCATTAGCCCAAGTTTTACTCGGGTTTGAGTGATATTTATTAATGGATATACATCGGGAAATTTATCCTATATATTTTTTTCTAAACATCATTATGCTTGATTTTTTTTCGACACATTTAATATTTACTTTTAAACTATCATCCTATAAGATATCTTTTATTTTTTCATTCAAAGGAAGTGTAAATGAACAACATGAGTTCAATCAATCAACTTTTATTAATTATAGAGTTTGTAGATAAGTAATTTTCCCCTTATCTATAGCCCCCTCACTCCAACCCCCGTTTCCTCCTTGGAAAAAAATTCTAAGCTTTATGCATTTATAGCTAAATTTTTAATGCAGAATCAATAATTATGTGAAACAATATCAATTTAGAACAGTCGGTGAAAGATAAATTGCCTACTTTAACTAAACTTTTATTTACAACTTAATCATTAATATTTCTTTTTGATTTTGACTTAATTCAGTTTAAACTAAACAACAGGTCAGAGAACAAAAAAGTACACGAGCGTATACTTACATTAAAATTTGTAATAAAATAATTATTTTGTATTTATGGTTTTACTGTATAAAGCATGAAATTTCTATGATGCTTGGTTCGAAATCCTTTATTTTGTTTTTCGGTTAATGCAAAACAAAAAATTTTATCTTTTTTCAAATAATAATCTTTAGTTTTATGGTAAATGGAGACTTCGCTAATCGGCAAAAGAAAAATTATGCAAAATGTGTTTATCGGTTGTTGGAAAAATCTTGCTAAATTTGTGATTCAGCTGTCGGTCATAGTATTATTTATGATACGGATGATCTACATGTGGAATGTATGCCTTAGTGGGGTGTGCTTTCCGTGTGTGTGTGTGTGTGCTTGGGGGAAGATGATCTTTTTAAAAGAGGCTAACTCACATTTACGGAAGGTTCAAAGAGATCCACAGAGTACTCTGAACTATTAGGCCGACGAGCGAGTTTTGGATCAAACTCAGCACCTCCCGTCTACCAGCTTAGAGAGAAGAACGTCTTGGCTATTGTTGTAGCCCATTCAGACGTTAAAAAAATTTCAGCCTTTTGTGGAGAGGGGGAATGAGGTGTAGAGAAATGAAAATTTGTGAAATGTAATAATTGTTAAGCTTTGGATAGAGTTTTTAAAGGACTTAGTTCTAAAAAGAGCTGTTTTTTTATGGGTTTATTCTTTTTTATTTTATTTTAAATGTAAAAAATGCCCTTTTCAAAATAGTAGCACCCTGCCCCTTTTTCAACCTGGGGAAACTCTGTATATATATATATATATATAATTAAAGCAAGAAATTTGTAAAATGTGTCCCCATAGACTTAACTATAGAAAAATCCAAAACGCACTTGTCGGCCTAATAATTCAGAGTATTCTGTGACTCTTTTTGAACTTTGCCGTAAATGTGAGTTAAGTTCCTTTAGAAAGATCCCTTCCCTGCGCACACACATGCGAAAATATTAATACGGATAAAAGTATTCAGAATCAAGCATGCTTTATACAATAAAACTACAAATGTAAAATAATTATTTTATTACAAATTTTATCGTAAATATACGTTCGTGTGCTTTTTTTGTACCATGGCCTGTTGTTCAGTTTAAACTGATTTAAGTAAAAAAATATATATATATATATTTATGATTAATTTGTTAATAAAAGTTTAGTTAAAGTAAGCTATCTTTCACTGACTGTTCTAAGTTGATATTGTCTCATATAATTATTGATTTTGATTCAAAAAATCAGTTATAAATACATAAAGCATAGAATTTTTTTTTCCAAAGAGGAAGCAGGAGGGGGGGGGGAGGGGAAGTTATTAACAATGAGTAAAATTATTTATCTGCAAACTCCATTATTAATAAAAATTGATTGATTACACTCATGTTGTTCAGTTACACTTCCTTTGAATGAAAAATTAAAAGATGTCTTATAAGATGATATTTTAAAAGTAAATATTAAATGTATCGAAAAAAAAAATCAAGCATAATGAAGTTTAGAAAAAAATACATAGGATAAATTTCCCGATGTATATCCATTAATAAATATCACTCAAACCCGAGTAAAACTTGGGCTAATGCACAAAATTTAACGGAGAAATTAGCACCAAATATCGAGTCTCCGCGGCTCCCGACCGAACCGTCGTCATAACGGAACAGCAGTGGGAAAAAAGAAAAGCGGCGCGTGATTTTCACCATAGCAAGCAAGGCCAATGGAAGAACTCACCCGCCTCCGTTAAGTAAATGAACTATAGTTGCCGAGATATTTGTAATCTTGTTTTCCACATTCTTCGATTTTTCATGACCCTGTATTTCATTCAAATTTCAATTCAGAAGTATATTTTAATTGGAAATGAGACGCGTAATCCGATGCAGTTAATTGTTAGTTAATAGAATTATTATTTTTGGAGTTATAAGGATGTTTCTTTTACGCAGTTCGGTACTACTTGAGTAGTTTGGCGTTTTATATAATTTGTTGAAATTGGTACATCAGCAGTTCTTTAATATAGCATTACTATGTATATTAACAATATTTAAATTTTGTTTATGAATTGCAATGCATTGTATAAATAGTTTCACATGTTTTATTTTCATATACATATCCATGATGGGTAAGTATTACGGTGGCCCCCAACGACTAGTTTTTAAATGTCATGATATTTCAGTCAATCTATCCAATACCATACATTAATTTTAAACTGAAATATCAAGATTTATATTCAATTCACTTGAGGGAATCTTACACTACTAATAATCAGCATTGTAGTTGTAAAAAAGGGATTTACCCAGAGAGTATATATTGTAGCTGTATTTGACAAACAAATGGTACATAGAATTTCTTTAACACTATTTCTACAGGGTTCCAAGACACCTTTTTAAAATTTTTATTTATGTTTATTATGCTCATAGTTTTAGAATGTAATAAAAATAAAAAAGTCTACAATACATTAAAAATGATTTGGAATTGTTTAAAAATTACAAATTAAAAACCATGAATTTAAGTCTTTCAAAAGATGTCATTTAAAACCGGAAATATGATGTTAAAAAATTCAGAAAATATATAGTATAAATTACATATAATCTCTACTACACCCTTCCAATAATATGACCGAGAAGGTAATATGAATAAATGCAGCACATGCAGTACTATTGACAGTAACAGACACTGATGAAACTTAATGTTGTTAGCTATATTATAGCAATATCTTGATATACTGTGATATACTGTGATATATCAAGAACAACAGTTGCATCAGAACTAAAACACATTTGATACAGTATAATTCAGTAACGAAAATAGAATTTCTGGTTTGCAGGAATAGCAATAACAACATGCATTCAGAAATTGCCAAGTTTTAGTGAGCAAAAATCAGGAGACCTATTCTCAATGTAAATGTTGTTGTCCAGCCTTACTGAACACATAGAATGAGTAAATCTTCAGCAATGTGATCTCCAACAAAATTATTTTTAAATGTAAACATTAAGTAATAATATTTCCTTTTAAATAATATTAGTAGCATATATATTTAATAAGTCTAAAAGTGCTTTTAATTAAGGCTTCAAAATTCTTTTTAATCAAGTGATGTAAAATAATTTAAATACGGTGTCAGCAAAAAAAAAAAAAAAAATCTTGACACTTGCAATTTTAGACATTTTGTTAAATATCTAGAAATATACATAAGCAATTAATCTGAAACTCCAGCTATGCAAACAAAATAGTCATATATTTTTGTGAAGCTTTTTCCCTGCAATCTCATAGGAGTCCATCAACAAATAGAAAAAGAATGAAGATGTTTTAGATAACCCTGTCAAAACTAATGCAGCAAAAGCGTTCAAACTGCAGATTATCATTAAGTGGCTTATTGTAATATATTGTGTTCATTTTTATGAATAAAGCATGTATACTCAAAGAGAAATTAAGATTTTTATAAAAATAGTCCCAAATTTCGCCCAGTTTTTGGCTTATAATTTGCAGAGTTCTTAATAAAAAACAATGTTCTTTTCAGAAAATATGACAATCAATGTTGTACATAACACACTTCAATCAAAATTAAAAAATATTAATAATTCATGAAAAATGAGCAGGTTTACTAAATAAAGTTTCAGTGTGCATCCGTGATCTCCTTCAAAATATAATTTGTATAATGTGTTAGCTAAATGTATACAGCAACTTTTGTAAAAGTCTCAAAAAACACAGCTTGAAAATTCTGAAAATTATCGTCTATAGAATAAAATGGAAATTCGTTATTCCCAAAATTAATGAAAAAGATGAGGGGCTGTATCCATATTCCATTGATTAGTGTCTACACAATATTGCGTGTACTGTTATATTTGGTTACAGCTCCTCTTCTTTTTGTTTCAGTTTGAAAAAAAACTGACTTTGATGTTATTCTATTGACGATAATTTTCAAATTTTCAAGCTATGTTTTTGAGACTTTCACAAAAGTTGTTTTAAACCAGAGTCGGCGAACCTTTTCATATCCGTGTGCCAGTTTTTTCAAAAAATGTACTTCATGTGATCTTGACGTGCGAACAAACAAAAAAGTCAAAATCAAAATATTTAATTTTTTAATTAAAAATATCGGTAATTATTGGTGTTATATTTTATGAAATAAATTATATTTCTGTATATATTTCTGTTGTGCCATGTTAGATAATAATTAATTAATCAAACTCCAATTTATCACCGTCATTTTTGCTTATAATGAATGTTTCCTTTTCCTTTTCGACAATCTCATAAACTGAAACTTTTTTGAGCCAATATTGAGCTAGAATTGAATATTGAATACTGAACTATGACAACTTTCTCTTCAATCTGTATGACAATGGCTACCAATTGAACTAATCGAATTCAGACAAAAACAGCTAATCAAATTTATACATTTCATTCAATTTCAATATTTTTTTGAGTTGAGAAATTAAATCTATGCCACACCGAAAATAATTGACCGAGTGCCACTTACGACACACGTGCCATAGGTTCGCTGACCCTGTTCTGTACATTTAGCTAACACATTATGTAAATTATATTTTAATTGAGATTACGCATGCACACTGAAACCTTATTTAGTAAACTGCTCATTTTTCATGCAACAATTATTTTTTTAAAATTTTGATTGCAAGGTGTTATGTACAATATATTCGATCATATTTTCTGTAAAAAACATTGTTTTTTATTAAGAACTCTGCAAAAGCAAAAAACTTGGCGAAATTTGGGACCGTTATTATAAAAACCTTAATTTCTTTACAACTATATATGCTATATTCATAAAAATGAACACAGTTTATTACTATAAGCCATTTAAACATAATTTGCAGTTTGAACACTTTAGCTACATTAGTTTTGACAGGGTAATCCAAAAGATCGTCATTCTTTTTTCAATTTGTTGATGGTTCCCCAAAAGATTTCAGGAAAAAAATATTTGGAAAAATATATGACTAGTACTATTTTGTTTATACATCTGGAGTTTTGCAGTTATTCCTCATGTACATTTTTAGATATTTAACAAAATGTCTAAAATCGCAAGCATCAGGATTTTTTTTTTTTTTTACTGTGACTGTAATTTAGAGTTAAGTATAAATATGTATCAGGAATGGTTTTGAGTAGTTATAAAAATATATTTTATGAGAGTTATCAATGATAATTATTAATAAAGAATTTAAGTGATACAAGAATGAATTTTTGAAGGAAAATGGAAATTTTGAACACAGAAAAAAATCACAGTTCTAAAGAGCCATCATATATTTGTATATACAGAAGACTCCCTCAAATCCGCACAGCTTGGGACCAGAGGCTGTGCAGATTTTAGAATTTTACGGATTTCTGATCATTGTTTTGTTTACATTTTTTAAACAGTAATTTGAGTGCAATGAATAGTGCAACCAGAACTATAATGAATGCCTACAATGTAATAAAATATTAATATAAGTAATAAACCAAAATAATACAAATTTAGATAATTTTTAAAATGATTAGAGTACTAATAGCAAAGGTCAAGTTAATAATCAGTAGTGTATGATTAAATATTTATTATAAAAATTAAATGTATTTTTCCAAAATTATTCAACAAAATTTGCCTTATAAAAGTGCATTACAAAATCATAAAATACAGATTTTTTTTTTTTTTCAAGTTTAGACTGGCTTAATATCCAAAAAATCTTGATTAATGCATAAATATATTTCGTAAGAAGATACTGATTGATAGTATTATCAGCAATATCTTAATTTTTTTCAAAAAAAATTATTCTTCCTTCATGAAAAAAAAAAGCATGAATAGAGTATTATTAAGAAAAATACAAATTAAAAAATATATAGAATTGATACAAAACTTAAAAAATCGAATTTTGTCCCAATATCCGAACTGAAAGTTTCATTGTTTACATCCATAAAATATGCACGGATTTTAGAGAGTTGCGGTTTTCTGGTTTGCGGATTTGAGGGAGTCCACTGTATATATAATTAACTGTAATGCAATACACATCACTAAAACATGAAAAAATGAATCAAAAAATATACAATCGAAACTTTCAAAACTAAAGCAGACCTATCAGACCCCAATTACTTTGGAACTACAAATAAAAGTGTGTGATTTCATCTTCGTATCAGCCATAAAAGAGCAAAATAAACAAATTTGGGGTTATCATTGCAAATAAATTCATAATTATATATATAAATAGTTCTGAACTTCTATCATATCAAATAGCACAAATCAAACACAGAAAAGAAATAAATGTCTGAAAATATTCAAACATATTGAAATAAAAAATAATGAGAAAAATTATGTTAAAAAATCAGGAGAAATATGTCAAAAATCAGCAGCATGGAAAATCGAGCAAAAATCAGATCTTGGCAAGTCTGAACATTGTAAAACAAGCAAATGATAAAGAAGGGATTAAAAAAGATATTGATATTAGACATTCAGTGCACTTTAACTTTTTAAAAAACTTTTGGTTTTATGAAGGAAAACTTTCCCATAACAGTCAAGTTTAAGAGACAAACAAATAAAAAAAAATTCACTTGAAAAAGCTTTGAAAACTCACTCTGTTGTTACAAAAAATATCAAAAAAAAAAAAAAAATCAAGTTTGAATTTTATTGCAAGATTTTTTCACATTCTCAAAGACTCAAGCAGCGCAGCTAGAAAAACAATTAATTGTAAGTTAACAACTTATTAATTCATTGCCATATTTTTTATATTGCAAACACTTTTTTTTTTCGCTAATGTTAAATGTATGTTACGCAATACCTAATTACATTAGAATATGCTTATTCATAAGAGACAAAAAGACAAATGGCATCTATTTCTAACATAGATAAGGAAATAGGAATCTTTTTTTAAAAACTATAATTAAAATGCTCATCTAGCAAATATTAAATTACATACAAACCTTGAAACAGAAATTCCTTGGTGCTGCTCAATTAAATAGGAGTCAAACCTAGTATGAGTTCCAACTTGTGAAGTATGGCAAAATTAAGTAGGCCCAAATAACACAATATCATGGAATGTGACATGGAACTTCTTTATGCTGCAAGAATATAAAAATAATAACATTCAACATTTAAAACTTATTTGAAAAATCATAGAAGTAAGCAAATATTTCTGATAAATATAAGTATATAAAGTTACTTTGGAATTTAAAAAAAAAAAATAATCGCAAATACTTTAAACAAATTATACAAAAATTATAAAAAAGTTCTCTGAATCACATGAGCCTTGACATCAAAACTGCTGGATTTTAACTAGACAAATTTAAGCTTATTTATTTATTAGATTGCTTATTTATTAAAATACTTTACCCTTTTTAAATGAGGATAAAAAAAAAAAAAAAAAAAAAAAAAAAAAAAAAAAAAAAAAAACATGAATCCACAATAGATTATGAATCATTTTTCAACTCATTCTGTTCCCAGTTTATTAAAGTGAAAATTGTCAAATTAATAATTTCAAAAATACATAATACTTTTGAAAATGCAATTTCTGCAATTACCATCAAACATCAGAAAAAAATCTGAAAATTTTTTCTGCTGTGCTGTATATGATCTACAGATATGCACTACATAGTATGCTAAGAGTTAATTTAGCTCTACATATAGCACAATTGAAAATTTCCATTCAGCAATTTCTACCAATAAACAGAAATATACTTGAGAACTTTTGTGCAGTCC
Organism: Maratus speculifer; assembly: GCA_964019185.1. NCBI lineage: Eukaryota > Metazoa > Arthropoda > Arachnida > Araneae > Salticidae > Maratus > Maratus speculifer. The sequence continues at coordinate 400,661,114 of OZ025291.1, forward strand.
TGTACCTGATTTATAAAATTTATCCTCCTCAGTCCTGATGTTGCCTGGAGGAGACACTAAACAGTATTTATTAAAACTTTTACCTCATTCAAAATTTTTAGTCCAGATTTTCAAAAACTGGTTTCTATTATCATTAATAGATGACAGCATATTGCAGAATGCTTTTTTGTTACCAAAATAAATTTTTTCGTTCATTTAGCGGCATGCAAAAATGGCATCGCCAAAAAGAAGGAAAATTACTCACTTGCATAGTTATGCTCTTTTATCTATTAATAATAATTTTGCTAAAATTTATTCGGCCTAAGGTTTTATAATATAAAGATTGTTCTTTTTAATGATACCATCTGTGTAAGGCTTTAAATGATCTAAGCGTTAAAAAAAAGCAAGGTCATTTTAGTGTCTCCTGTAGCAGACATCCAGTCATGTTCCAATAAAACTACATTTTCTGAAGTTGTTGGTAGAACTATTTTTTATGAATTTAAATTCAGTATTTTTATAAAGATTTTCTTATAGTAAGATGGGATTACTTTGTGACAGATGAGGTAACATTGTGACACATGGTCTAGTTTTGGTATTTTGAATCTTCCGCTCTGTTCTGTTTGGTAGGAAAGCAAACAGCAGTAATAACTCCCAGTACAGAATGCCACATAATCTAACGATTTTCTTCCGAAACTTTAACATGAAATACGCAAAGTAGACCAGTGTCACAACGTAATCCCATCTTTGCGAAAATAAATATATTATGATTTCAAACAGTATATTATAATTTCAAGCATACCAGCTAATTATTTTCTTAATTTTTCAGTGTGAGAACAGTTTTAAATTAAATGTGGATTTTTAAAAATGATTGAGGTAAATTGAATATGTTTAAAAATTTATTATTAAAAAACAAAACAAGAAAAAAACTTAGAGAATGTAGAGTTTAAATTTTTTTAATAGCTTTTATGTAAAACAATTAACTAAAAACAGTAGAGACTCGAAAAAGCCTTTTATTTACAGAATCACAGATGAAATTTTTCTTCCTATTACAATTATAATGAGCTATCTAAAATATCCAAGAATACGGATGTAATGTTCAAAAGACACCCGCTCACAAGATAATATGTCGAATGATAGATACTTTCAATCAGAGACAATTTAAAACAAAGAGATGATCTCACAGTAACCGATGAAGAAAAGTCTGAAGATAAATTTGGGAAAGCCAGATCTATTTTACAAATTACAGTATCAGGATGTCTGTTGAATAAAATACTCTCAGCTGAAGCTATAGATGAACAAATTATTCATTTTTATGGTCATGCACAAGGAAGACGATTCATCAAAGGAAAACCAAATCTCTATGTATTGAAGGTCTTTAAGCTGCAGATTCAGATGGTCTCCCATTAGACTTTTTTATAGATCAAGGTACGGGAGACAAAATAAATACGGATATAAATGAGATTGATGGAAAATATTTACATACTGGTGGAAAAACAGTAAGTAAACTTACAGAGAATTTACCTCCAGATTGTACATTGTATATGGACAGATATTTTACATCAATTCCTTTATTAAACATTTATTACATATTATATAAAGCTGGATGTCAGGGAAGAGGTACTCTACGAAAGAGTAACATATTCCCGAAATGTAAATTTTAAATCTGAATCTAGTATAAAAAAGCTTGGGCGTAGTTCGGTTGACAAAAAATTCATAATGATGAACAAATTTGTATCTTGAAATGGTTTGATAACAAACCAGTTATACTTGCCTCATCAGCTGACGGCATGTGCAGCTGACACATTTTATGTCTGCATAAAGGCAGACAATATTTCAAATTACAGTAGACTCTCTCAAATCCGCACTCCTAAAATCTGCAACTCTATAAAATCCGCAGATATTTTACGGATGTAAACAATGAAACATTCAGTTCAGATGTAGGTACAAAAATTGATTTTTTCAGTTTTATATCGATTCCATACATTTTTTAATTTATAATTTTTGTTAAGGTTATTGAATTCATGTTTTTTCATGAAGAAAGAATAATTTATTTCTGAAAAAATAAAGATATTGCTAATATCATTGGTAATCATAATGTTACCAAATATATTTATGTATTAATCAAGCTTTTTTGGATATTAAATCTGGCTAAACCGGAAATAAAGTTTCATTATTTTATGATCCTGATGTGAATTAGATACGTACCTTTATGATGCAAGTTTCATTGAATAATTTAGGAAAAACACATTTCCTCTTTTATAATGAATATTTAATGTACATTATTGATTATTAACTTGATCTTTCCTTTTAGTATTTTAATCATTTTTAAAAATATCTAAATTTTTATTATTTTAGTTTATTACTTATTTTAATACTTTAGTATATTGTATGCATTCATTTTACTTTTGATTTCATTATTAATTACATTCAAATTATTTTTTAAAAAATGTAAACAAAGCAATGACCAGAAATTCGCAAAATTCTAAAATCTGCAAAACCTCTGGTCCCAAGCTGTGCGGATTTAAGGGAGTCTACTGTATTTCTTGAAAAATAATATTTTAAAAAAGGGTTTAAAATTTTTTATTGATATTTAGGAAAATATCTGCAATAATTGTATAGATATATATTTTAATTTAAGTTTATGTTATTTCTTAGATTAGATAATTACAATTTAATTTTCAAACAATTATAAATGTTGCTTCTATACAATGAATTAACCATTTAATCTAAAAATTATGTTCTGTATTATTATAAATGTGTACTATAACATTAAAATGCTATTTGATCGTAAAATAAATATAAATGTATACATAAATTTATACTTCGTATTTAACATATCGTACATCATTATGACCGGATGTCGACTGTAGGAGACATTAATTTTCTAATTTAAAAAAATAACATTTTTTTCAGCATTTTTCCATTGTTTTTCAGAGTATTTAAAACCCATTTAACAAGAAATTTTTAAAATTTAAGACTCAAAGATGGTCTCAGGACTGAGGAGGTTATACACACTAGGTAATATTAAAAAAAAAAAAAAAAAAAAAAAAAAAAAAAAGAGGGGGGTTTTATCTAAAAATTTTAGATTTTTATTTTAAAACATGTTTAAATTTTTTTTTTTAAAGCATGTACCACAATTACAAACATACTTCCAACAGTTGTTGTTCGCTTTCTTTTGAAGTCAAATTCTTTGTGTGCCCTTGTAGATGAATGATTAATTCTATATAACCTTATGTGGCCAAAGGTATGGCCATTTGCAATTTTAGAAATTTTGTTAAATATCTAGAAAAATACATGAAAAATTATCCAGAAACTCCAATTGTGTAAACATAATAGTACAGGCCATACATTTCCGTGAAGATTTTTTCCCCAAAAATCGATAGGGGAGCGTCAACAAATTGAAAAATAACAAATATCTTTTTGTTAACCCTGTCAAAACTAATGTAGCAAAAGAGCTCAAACTGTAGATTATGATTAAATAGCTTTTTTTAATAAACTGTGTTAACTTTTATGAAGATAACATGTATACTCTTAGAAAAATTAAGGTTTTTATAAAAAAAGTCCAAAATTTTTTTATTATAATTTACAGATTTCTTAATATAAAATAATGTTCTTTTCTAAAAATATGACAAACAACATTGTACAAATACTCTATAATCAGAATTAAAAAAAAAATAAATAAATAAAAATTGTATGGTTTGTATCCCAATATAGTAGTAAGTGCCATATTGTGTATTCTATATTAACACTAATCGATGGATAAATAATTACAGCCCCACATGTTTTTGCTTCATTTTGGGAAAATGGTTTTTGAGCTTTTGGCAATCACTTTTAGAAATTTCAAGCTACATTTTTTAGACTCTTACAAAAGTTGTTCTACACATTTAGTTAACACAATATGCAAATAAAATTTTGATAGCCTTCATGCATGCGCAATGAAAAATTATTTAGCAAATCTGTTCATTTTTTATACAATTTTAACTATTTTTTAATTCTGATTACAGGGTATTGTATGCAGTTGCAGTATTGTTTGTCATATTTTCAGAAAGAACATTATTTTATATTAAGAACTCTGCAAATTATAAGCAAAAAACTTTGAAAAATTTTATACTGTTTTTATAAAAACCTTAATTTCTCTATGAGTATATATGCTATCCGCGTGAAAATTATCTCAGTTTGTTACAATAAACTACTTAATCACAATCTACAGTTAAAATGCTTTTGCTACAATGGTTTTGACAGGGTTATGCAAAAGATATTCATTCGTCTTCAATTTGTTGAGGGCTCCTATGGAGTTTTGGGGGAAAATATTCACGGAAATGTATGACCTGTGCTATTATGTTTACACACCTGGAGTTTCAGGATAATTCCTCACATATTTTTCTAGATATTAAACAAAATGTCTGAAATCGCAAGTTGCTGGTTACCTTTGGCCATATAAAGTATTACATATAAATTTCACTATGTTTAAAATAGTGCATTATCCTTTATATACACAGCAAACAATTTTCCCCATGTAACACATTCCTTGAATGCTGTTGTAAACCAACCGTAAATCAGGGCTGGCTTTCACTGGTAAAAACTGGTTTTTACCAGAACATGGTAAAAACTAAGTTTTTACCTCGCAACTAAAAAATTTTAAATATTTAGCAGACAGACTTCAAATTTCCAGCGAATCTGGACACATAATACAGGATTAAAAGGAAGAAAAGGAAAAAATATTCTTTTCCAGGTTTTAGGAAAAAAACAGTTAATAATAATTATCCCTGACTTCTTGAGAACTTGTCATCTTTCCTGTTTTCCAGGTCAGAACCCCATATTTGAACTATGTAGTATTACAAGCTCCAAGAAGACTTCACAAACTGTCTCTGCTAATTTTCAAACACCTAGAATGAAAAACAGAATTTTAGTGACACTTTTGCAGTTTTCATTTTATACTACCTAGTACATAGTTACCAAGTTTTCCCAAGTCGTAGGCATCATAGTAGAACAAAATTCTTCATTCACTATAACCTCACAATGAAGATAACTAGCTAAATTTTCAAGAAAATCCAATAATGAGGTGGTATTGGCATTAAAGATAATTTTAGTATTTTAAAAATTAAAGCTAAGATTGGTATCACAAAAATGCTTGCCAACAGAGAATTTAGAAATTTTTTGTTTAAAGATATAGTAAAGGTGTTCTCTAGGGACAAATTAAAATAATAATAATAAGACTTACATAAAAGAAATACCAACCATCACATTAAACATTCCTCATTTGAGAAAATGGTGAATAGTAGACTTAACGAAGGATAACTTAAGTTTATTAATACAGACTGATAGGTGGCAACACAGATAATCACCTCATCGAGCTGGAGGCTGAAATTCCAGAATTATTTTAAACTTGATTTGCATATTAAAACATAACTGGTCAGCCAAGTAATATCTTGATGAAAAAACCTGTAAACCAAATTTTAATGGTTGACGTGGATTTACCATTGTGTTTTTCTACCCCCAATCTTTCTATGTTTTCAAATCTTCTTGTGCACAACACAATGATAAACCTACAAGTCAACTACTAAAATCAGGTCTGGAGGTGGTTTCCACCAAGATATTACTTGGCAGACTAGTTGCATTTTAACATGATAATCGAGTTCAGTCTAATCCTGGAATTTCAGTTTCCAACTTGATGAATTGATTGCCGATGCAGCCGCCTCCCAGTCTTAGGTTTAACCTTCTGTATCACTGTGTTAATATCTGCAACATTGAAAAGATATTGTTATTCATACAGAAGCTTTAGAAGAGGATTCTATTTATAACTGTTATTTTCCATTATATTATTTATGGGACTAATTCGTTCATGTGGAAATACCCATTTGCTATTAATAGCCCAATGAAAGAAATTTTTAAAGATTTTTTTTCTATTGAATAGCTTAAGTTAATTTGCACAAAGGCCATTTTTTAATGTTTCAATTTTCTTTATGGGTGTTTTCAATGAGAATACTTTTACTTTCAAAACCAGTTGCAAAATATGAATATGTAATAAAAGCTCTAAAACACTCATCAAAAGAAAAAAATATATATATTTGATTAAAATATGACAAAATGGTCATCTTAAAAAAGAAAAATAATAATAAAAATCACAAATGAATCACTCTATCACAAATGAATTTATGAATGGTCTACATAGGAAAAATAGGCAATCTGAAAGTTTAATTCAGAGAGGATTATATCCGAGAAAATTTATTTTAATTCTTTTTCTATTTTTAGTACAAAAAATTGAACTTTCAAAATAAAAGCAATTTAAAATGATAATATATTAAAAGTTATGCATGCATACAAAAGATGAGTTCAGACTTTTTCTTTGGAGCTTAAGTCAAGCAATTTAAAATAAAAGACTAAAACATTTTGTGTCATCAGAGCCCAATTTCAGAAGTATGAAGCATCCTAATAATAATAATAAATCTGTGAATAAAATTAAAAAAGTAAAAAATAACGGCTTTTGTACAAATTGACCTTAGTTAGGCAATGCCAAAAATAAATAAATAAATAAATAAATCATTTAAAAACATTAAAATGCAAACAAGGTATCTCAAAAAATTTCTTCCATAGGATTAAACTTGGTGAATCGGTGTTTTCGGGTAGTGGCAATACTGAGTTAATTTTTTCATGCCAAATTTCTAAAGCCAAGATAAATTTTTAAAGTAATTTTCTACTGCCAAACAATCTTTTCATTCTGGCTTTTTTCAGAAAGCTAAAATTATTTTTAATGTCAATAGTATGGAAACTAAAAATAAACATAATAAGAAAAAATAAAACAGCTCCTAGCTCCTCAGAAAGTGGGATGAGCAAAATAAGAATCAATAATAAAAAGCCTTACAGGTTTCGCAAGGCATAGCTAGCATGCATGCTTCAAATATGTCATAAAAATAAAGATTTTATGATTACCTAATGTAAAAACAACAAAAATTTTCAATTTGAATAACTGAACTATTTAACTCTGGAAAATAGAAAAATAGTTACACAGATATCATAAGTTAAATGTGTAACAATATAATAAAATTAAAACATATCAAAATTATACTATGTAAGAAATAAAAATGAAACTGAACATGCAAGCCTCCATGCCCCCACCTTGACCTGAAAAGCCTTTGTAAAGGATACTTCATAATTGTTGGCTGGATTTGGTCATCCATCTTTAGTCAGAGTACATATGTCTTTTGTTGCACAGTAGTAGAGGACATATTATCCGGAATTCTTGTGATCGAGGGCTTTCTGGATTTTGGGTCCTTCCAAAATTTAGAAGTCCTCTCCTCCCACAAAATCTGAAATTTTAATAAAAACATAAAAATAACAAAATTAAACAATCTTATGTAGAGTATGAATAAAACTTATATTTTGAATGTTCTTAAATTATGTAAACAAAAATTACTAACTGCATTATTCAATAATAACAATGAAAAGAAAATGAAATAACTAACTAATATTATATCTATGAGCGTACAAACTACCTTTTCTTTCTTTCTTTCTTTAGTTATACAATTTACATAAAAAATTTTGAAATAGCTTTTTTAATAAATCTTATTTCTTAAAAAATTTCATTTGTTGAGAATGCTGGGAAATGTTTTCCATGACAATTTTTAAAAGTTGACAATTTTTGTTTTTGCGAAATCCATCAGAAAAAATAAGAAACCATTAGCAGATAGAATGAATGTTTTGGAATGTCTCAGAAAGGGAGGGAGGTGACAAGAAAATAAACAGAACTCTTCTGTTATATGTGTATAAATAATAGAATGGTGTAGCGTAATATTTTTTTCAGAGGAAAGGGCAGAATATATAACTTTTTTTTTTAAACTAATTATAATATAAATTGATTTTAAATTAACGAATTTGACAAAAAGATGATATATTTTTTTTTAATTTTGGAAGCAAAAAGAGTCCATGTTCCCCCTGCCACTGAAATAACTCACTTTAGAGGTTGCACATTGAAACGATAGACTGATAAAACAATTAGAAATCTATAAAAAAAATTTTAAAAATTTAAAAGTTACAAAATTTTTGTAAAAATTCACAAATTTAGAAAAAAAAAATTCTTTTCTGGATTTTGGGTCCGTTTGGATTTTGGAATTCCAGATAATAGGTCCTCAACTGTATAAAAGACTGCTTCAAAATTATCGTACTGTCTGTTTGCCTTTCATTTATATAAATTTATTCCAATCTATTCGAAGTTCCATGGCTGTGATTCTTCATATCATATCTTTTCATTAAATTTCATAGTTATTCTCTTTTGGAAAATTGTCAGAAATTCACCAAGTTATATGTGAGTACATACTGTACAAGGTTGAGTGAGAGGATATATTAAAATTAACTTGGAAACAATTATAAAATGCATAGAATGGTAACAACACAGCTCACCTTCTCTCTTATCTATTGCATCTAATTTCAAAACATGTTGACTCTAAATTATTATTGGTAAGATGGGGAAAAAATCAAAGCATTAGAAAATTAAGAAAAAGAACTTTTTAAATCATAGGACACTGATATTTGTGGGAGTAAAAAATTACATTTCGAAGATGAACTTATGAAAAGGAAAAGAGGTATATTTTGTATTAAATACATTGTTTTATTTCTAAAATAAGGACCCTCTTTTGTTAAAATACCCTAATTTTTCAGAAATGTCTGGGGGCTCCAGAATTTTAAAAGTCTAGCATTAATTTATTTAGTAGTATTTAGTAGGCTTTTTTTGCCTCCAACCTATGCATTCAATTTGTAACTTTCAGATAAGTAAAAAATGTCAAAGAGAATTTGCATACTGAGCTAGAAAAAAAAATTCTTGCAGACTTAAATTTTAAAAAGTCCATATTTTAAAATTTTTAAATTTATTCCATGAATAGTTTGTATCTTTGTAAATCATTTGGCAAAACATAAATTTGGGATAATAATGTGTTCATTGTATATATATAGAAAAAAAATTAAAACTGGAGCTTATTTTTCATTATTTCCCTGTATTTAGCAGAATAATTCAAGAATGCAACATTTACACTTAATGTGAAAATAAATTTGAGCACTAACCTAAAGAAATAATGCAGAAATGAGTCTAAAGTAAAATCTTGCATTAAGTAGTAGGATATGTTTATTATTTGAAGTATGAAAATGCCACATTTATTTGGTATGCATCACTTCCTTGTAAAACATAATTTCTTCCAGTTGGAGTCATAGGATTCACTTAAGTCAAAACATTTATTAGTGACAGCTACAGAACATGAACGTTTCTTAGATATGAGAATGGTGTGGATGGCCCAGAGGGATGAAGAAAAGTTATTTTTACTTCATCAAGTTCTTCATTTCTCTGTAAAACATACCCAAGCCACAGTTTCCTTCATAGACTACAGTGACATGGCCTGATATGTCTTTTATTTAAGTTTATTTAGAGATTTTGATACTTCCTTTTCACAATCCTCAAAAAAATCTGAAAAGATTTTCACTTATAATTTTAATGTAGCTATGGGAATAAATACATGGTATTGTTGTGTTCCTTGGCTAGTTAATGCTTGATCAAAGCGATTTTTCAAAAACATTTCTGATTCAGCATATTCCTCTTGGGTTGAGTAGACAAAATCTATATTAGAATGTTTTCTACTGCTCATTCAAAAACTTGTTGTGGTGTTTGATCTTCATAGGGTCTTTCTTTGCAAACTAGCACGAGCTGCCAGTCTGTTTACTGAACCACCTAACCCATTCCAAAGACCAAGTCTTAACCAGATTGAACTGGTTACAACCTGTATAATCAAGCTTGATAAATAATTCCAGAAATCTAATATGCATTTGATAAAATATTACTGTTCTACTTATATGTATACTTTTTACAAACTACTTTTATTTGTAAAAATATTATTAACATTATTTTATTAACTTTTATAAAAGTAAAGTATAAAATGTATGAGCACCTAAACTTAAGTTAAAGTTTCTACTTTCTGCTATTTTTACAAGAAGATAATATTGGATGTGAAATTTTTAATTCCAGTTTTTGACTGATTTATGGAATTTAGGGGTCAGAGATTCCAAAAAAACATGTTTTTACAAAATGTCTGTCTGTATGCAACATAAACTTAGTGAGTGCTCTATCGCAGGAATTAATGCACAGGATTTAATAAAAATTTATATTCGGGTACGCCCTGACATAAATTGATGCTGATTAGATTTTGACATAAACAGGGTTAGAAATTAGCGATCGTTAATTGTGAAATCCAACTAAATTATTGCATTTGGCGATCACAAAATTATACCTAGTTGACAAATTTGAAACCTAGCATTTTTTCGCTTTATTTTTTATTTAATAAACACTCTTATTCCTACTTTAGCGTAAGTTTTTTCCCACACTGCACATACTTGGAGAATACCATATTTACTATTAATATTGTACAGTACCACATGTAAACTCCCTTGCTTTTGTCAATCACCCCTAAGATGACTTCATTTTAACCAATGACTGCTAAAACTGCGCTCAGAACCAAAACTCTTGCACACCTTGTTCAAAAGCATGGTTCAAAATTCCTATGCACCTGTCAATCAAATTTAAGCTAAGCTTTAACCAATGACTGATAAAATTGACCTTAGAGTCCCTTAAATTATACAGACCTTAATTGAAATATTTCAATGCTGAAATAATCTTTAATTTTGTAGCACTCTGATGTAATGCATGGTCAAGCTAGAAGAACAGATTTTAAAAACTAAATATCATGATCAGGGCTTGAATTTCAGGGCAGGATGGCAGGATTTGCACTGTTCGGATCATTGCTGGAGTCTGCGTTTTTTCAAGTGTGGGCATGAAGGGTGCTATTTTCAGGGTTGGCAAGTTTCTTCCGCAGTGGAAAAAACCACGGAAAAAACCATGGAAAAAACCGGCCGGAAGAAATAGGTTTCTTCCAAGTGGAAGAAATGGAAGAAACTGTTTTTCTTCTAGAATTTACCATATACTTTCAATTTTGCAAGATATAATAAATGTCTTCTTCCTATAATCTTATATAAATTAATTCCATTGGACCAAAACAAATTTAATTAAATATATATGCTAAATTAATAATTGCATCTATTTTTTAGCCAATATCACACACAATGTCTGTCTAAAGATCTTCAATCATTGGCTGAATGAAAAGAAATTTTATCCAAAATTAAAATTCACAAAATTAATTAAATGTTATTCATTTCAATTTTATTAACATATTTTTTTTAATTATTTATATTTCTGAAACTAGTAGTAAATAATAGGGATTTTTTTACTTATAGTAGAATGAAACCCATTTAATTATAAGCTTTTAATTTACATCAGTTTTATTAATGTAAGTAATATACAATAATTACTGAAATATTAAATGCTTAATATTAAATTTTTAATATTACAGTATTAAACAGAGATCAATCAAAAATATGGTTTCAATTTCGGCCGAAAATCAGAGTTTAGCCAAAAATGTGGCTTGACTGAAACTCTCAGTATTCCAAATTTCTTGTTTTTTCCTTCGGAAATTTTCAATATTAGTCATAGATTTGAACTGTATCAACTCTAATGAGTGTATTGCAATGAACTTCGTTGTTTATAATTATCAGTCATGAATTAGCAATCATCTTATAGAAAATTTTTAGTTTAAACTGCATTAGTGTTTCAAATATTCTTTGAAAAAGTTCTAGAACAATAAATGATCATTTAAAAAAATCATTATAGAAGAAAAATCAAGATGTGTATACTTAAAACTAAAATATTTTTTAATTAAATGAAATTTTTATAATTAGAAAATCTTCCTCATCATTGATGAATTATGTTTTATTGTATTTGAAAATAAAGTCTTGGGATAATTAACAATTGTGCATAATTAATAAATATAATTAATTTAAATTTATGTATGTATTAATTACTTTAAAACATACAATTTAATTACTTAAATTTTTTTTATGTGTTCATTTTTGGCTGAAACTTTGAATTTTCTGTAAATTGGTTTTGGTCTTAAAAACCTGTATCAATCAATCCTAATATTAAAAAGAAAAAAAAAAAAAAACTAGTTAAAATTCTAAATTTTCTTAGTACAATGCAGCTTAGTATAGCAAAAAAGATTTTTAGCAGTAGGATGCTGCAATAAGTTTCTCAACTTAAATTTGATAAATGCAAAAAATGATTTTTTCCCCCTAGTCCTACATTTCAAGATAGTTTAAAAGCATTTTGACATACCAATAGATATTTTTAGAACACTACAGCATTGAGATATTCATGCTAGATGTTAGTATAAATAATTACAAATTTGTTGCACAACAACTGTGCATTACAACCAGTGTTCTCGCTGACATTTGACCAACGTTAGTAATTTGGCTAATTAAAAATAAAAAACATTCGCCAAATGAGAAAAGTATTAGCAAAATAGATTCGCCGGGTAGCCAAAAAAAAAAAAAAAAAACTTTAATCCTTTAATGTGTACCCTCTTTTTTTCAATATGTTCTAAAATAACCCAAGTTTTTATAACTGTGACAGCGATTCTTATTAATCTAATTTCAACTATCCGCTACAAATATAAAACATATGTATAGATTAAATACATATATATATACATATGCATATGTATGAAAATCGAAAAAGAAAAGGCAAAAATTGAGCACTAGCAATTTGGCGAATCTAACCACTTGTTTACTCGCCAAATGAAGAATTTAGTCGCAATTTGGCACATTGGCGAGCGACAGCGAGAACACTGATTACAACTATGTTGCACAGTTTAAAATAAGGTATTTTTATATAAAAATAATATATTTTTATACAAAAATAATAAATTTTTATATGAAAAATAAACAATTTGTAGGTGTTTTTTTTTTCTTTTTACATAGAGTAATTAATTAAAAAAAAATCTCACTACCTTTAGAGTAGTAAAAATCCATCACCTGAAAATGTCTGCTGAACCTGAAGTTTGTTATTAAAAAAATAACTTATCTTTGCAAAAAAAAAAAAAAAAAAAAAAAAAAATTAAATTTTCCAATTTAGATTTCATGTAAATATACTTTAATTCTTTTACATAGTTAATTTACTTTAACTTTGAGCATTAGTTTTGGTTTCTGGTAGTTTCTTCCATTTCTTCCAGTTTTTTCCATTTCTTCCAGTTTCTTCCGGTTTTTTCCAGTTTCTTCCACTGTCCTGGAAGAAATAGGTTTCTTCCGGAAGAAACCCAACCCTGGCTATTTTTTTATGAATGACAAGAGGGGCGCTAGTTTTTGGATGTGGGGCAAGAGTATAGGGCAAAATTGGGAAATTTCTTTAGCGGCAATTGGCCAGTAAGACTAATTTTTCGAAGTGGCCACTAAGTTTAAACTAGTGGCCACTTTTTTATTAAAAGTGCTAATCAGTTAAAATTTCTATAAGTATTAATGTAAGACTGAATAGCACAAACAAATAGATTAATATAAATATATTACAGGGCTTGAAATTCAATTTTCCAGAGGAGGGGAGTCTCCCTACCACCATTTATAAATGGAGGGGAGTTTAGTTGTTTGGGAGGGAGAAAAAAATCTTTAAAACCTACTGTTATTTTGTGTACTATTTAAAAAATTATGCGACAAAATACCACTAAAGCAATTTTTATCAAGAACTCGGAATAATTATGCAAAATGTGTTTTTTAGTTAAAAAAAAAGAGTAATTATTTTATTTGCAATAATAAAATAATATTTTTTCTTAAATCCTGTTTTGCTACTATAAGTAATTCTGAAATGAAAGTTTCTATTTTAAGTTTGTATTTCTGATGCAATTTTTGCACAGCAATCTTAGCTAGTTGTCCAATTCAAATTTTATCATGTTTTCACTTAAAAGATCATTTAACAAACATGGGAAGCTACTGTTAAATTTGCCTTTTATTTACAAAAAAAGCTGTTAAAAACATTCAAATTTTAGATTATTTTTTGGATTCTGTGATGAAATTCACATTTTTCTGCGATTCTTTCACAAAATTTATATTTTTCATGATCTTTTGACGAAAAACGCGTTTATTCACGATCTGTGAACGAAAAACGCATTTTTTTGTGATCTGTGGATGAAAAGCGCGTTTTTTCGCGATGTATGGACGAAAAACGCGTTTTTTTTTTTCGCGATCTGTGGAAGAAAATCGCGTTTTTCTCACAATCTTATAATGAAAATTACGTTTTTTTTCTGCGATCTTTCGACGGAAAATCGCGTTTTTCTAGCGATCTTTTGACGAAAATCGTGTCTTTTCGCGATCTTTTGATGAAAACAGTAATTATCGCGATCTTTTGCCGATATAAACAAATCGTAATAGCGGAAATTCGCGGATCCGCGGAAGAATCGCATAACTGTAGTAAACTCTGTGTTTGGTTCAGGTTGATTTTAGGTTGAGTGTAGACTCCTGCAAGTAGAGTTCGGGTTAATCTAATTTTTCAAAAATTAATCCAGTGTATATTATTTCTGATAAAAAATTATATTAATAAACAGATGTGTTTGTGAGCGTGTTGTTTTTCAAGAAAAGGCTATATTTTTTCCCTCCTCCCTCTGAGGAAATTGACATCATTTTTGCGATTCTGTGATGAAATTTGCATTTTTTTAGCAGCCCTTTGACTAGATTCACGTTTTGGCAGCCCTCTGACGAAATTTACATCTTTCTTGCGATTCTTCAACTAAATCTGCGTTTTTTAGCAGCCTTTTGACTTAATTAGCGTTTATTTACGATCCTTCGACGAAATTCACATTTTTTTTCCACGATGCATTGTTGAAATTTGTACGTTTTTCGTGAATATGTGACAAAATTCATGTCTATTAAGCAAAACATTGACGAATTTTGGATTTATTAAGCGATCCAGGAGCGATTCTTTTAGGTATTTTCCGAAAATTTTAAAAAATCGTCATAAATCCGAAAATTTTGACAAAAAACATGTTACGAAATTCGACAAATCGTCGCCCCCCCCCCCTCCCCCCCAAAAAAACTATCATAAATTGTTTGCCGAAAAATCGTAAATATCATCAGAGGTACGTGATAAAAATGCGAATTTAATCAGAAGATCGTGAAAAACGCGAATTTCGTCAAACAGTAGTAAAAGAAATACACATATTTCATCAAAGGTTCGCTAAAAAATGCAAACTTCAGATAAGGATCACAAAAAATTGCCAAATTCGTCAAAAAATCGTGAAAAAAAAATGCAAATTTTGTCAAAGAATCGCGAAAAATCCGCAAATTTCGTCAAAGGGCGCAGAAAAAACTGTGTCAAAAGTAAATCCCTCCCCCTCACACAATGTGCTGTAACTTTTCAGAGAATATGCTGAGAATTTCAAAAAAAGTTTTACTCAGAATCACCCCTGATGAACCCTTTGACAAATTTGGAGTTTTCCCGCGATCCTTTAAAGAAATTAGCATTTCCCCCCCCCCTCGATTATCAACAAAATTTTATGTTTTTTAGCGCTCCTTCAACAAAATTGACGTTTTTATACGATCTTTTAATGAAATTCACATTTATTTCGAGATTCTTTCATGAAACTCACGTTTTTTAAGCGACATTTTGATAAATTCGGGTTCATATGCAGGGGCGTGCGAAGAAAAACTGCGCTCGGGAAAAATTTTCAATTTAGTATTTGTTCTTTTTCTTCTTACATGCCAAAAATGATGCTGGTAGTAGATAATCGGCGTCCTCTAAATTTCTGCGTCCGGGACGACCGCCTCCTTCGCCCCTTCTCCCCCTTTTCGCACGGCGCTGTTTACATGCCGATCCTTTCACGAAATTCACATTTATTCCGCGATTTTTTCACGAAATTCACATTTATTCAGCGGTGCTTTCACGAAATTCGCGTTTATTTCGCAATCATTTCACGAAATTCGCTTTTATTCCACGATCCTTTTCCGAAATTTGCGTTCATACTGCTATCTTTTTGAAAAAGTTCCCGTTTTATCACGATTTTTTTTTTTTTTTTTTTTTTTTTTTTGATAAAAACAGTTTTTATTGCGATGCTTTGACAAAATTAGAGTTTCTATCTTGATAATCTAGCAAAATTTTCTGCGATTTCATTTTCTGCAAACGATTGATGAAATTGATTGTGAAAATATGCAATTCAGCTCGGTTCAAAAGTTATGAAAAGTCGGTTGTCAGCCCGGAAATTCGCAATAACTACCCAACTTTCCTGGCTGATAAACGGTGTTTCATTACTTTTGGAATCGAATGCGTTAATTTTTTGGAAAATTCGAAACAGATTTACTCCGTTCTCGCGGCGAAAAATCGCACGAAACTTGTCAGTCAATCAGGGGGGAAATATGCAAAATTTGACGATCTATTGCGGAAAAAAATCTTGAAATTAAACTATTTTTGGCAGTAAAAAACTCGCAAAATATGTCATTCAGTCGGACGAAAACATCACAAACTATGTAAAAAAATCGTGGGAGTTAATCGTAGTTTCAAAATGCAAAATGTTTCAAAAAATTCGTAATTTTTTTTGGGCGGGAGACTCCCGCCCACGATATTTTTTTGGGCGGGATTTCAAAATTTTGGGCGCGAATCCCGCCATCCCGCCCTGAAATTCAAGCCCTGTATTAGAAACTAAAAAAGTAGAATTGTTGATGAAATGCAAGTAAATTGTATTCTTTCCTTCTAAAAAAGTGGCCAGAAGGTGGCCGCTGATGGACAATTTTTCACTGGCCACTTTTTCTCATTTACTGGCCCTGTGGCCGGTGGCTAGTGCTAATTTTGCCCTTTAGGCAAGAGGGGCGCTATTTTTTAAACTAAGGGGCAAGAGGGGCGGAGCGCCCCCCTGAAACCCTCTGGGGGAAACTCTGGTATTGTATTTTTTAGAGATGCACCGGATGTGGATTTTTGCCGGATACCAGATATCCGGTAAAAATTTTTACCGAATATCCGGTATCCGGCCAAATAATTTCTCATTTTTAATTTTAATAATATTTCAATTTTATGCTTGTTTAAAGAGAAAAAAAATCATTGTAATTTTATATTATGCAAGTATTAATAGATTTCAATTCACTTATTAAGTCAAAGTTACTTAAAAACATAGTAATAATTAAATATTGAAATGTAATATTTTTTGCCTTTTCATTTTTAGTTATAAAACTTCTAACTTTACATGCATATTTTTTTCTACCTTTTCTTTAGTCTCTATCACCAGATTTAGATAGTGTCTTGATGTTTTTATAGATGCGTTGTATTGATTAACTAACAGAAAAAAAAAATGTTTTTACCCTGTTGATACATAATTAACAAAAATGGGATAGTTATGTATGTTACTCCTCTTGACTCTGAGTGAGAGTTAGTTTTCCTATTAAGCTCTTTTTGCATTGCAGAGAAAGATTCAGAATGAACTTTACTTAAAAGGTCACTTGCAATTTTAACATGACTGGGTGACTTATAGCAAGACGTAATTTAATTGCTTTGAAAATTTTTACTAATTTTTTTTTTTTTTTTTTTTTTTTTTTTTTAATGCAATTTATATATTTAATGATTTTTTTCTTTTGTTTTTACCACATTTTTTTCTATTGTTGACTTCTTAGGGTCACCCAGGGTAAAATGGGTATATTTTATTTATTTATTTTATTATTTTACCAGACAAATTTTTAAAAAAAATTAAAATTACGAATAAAGTGCTTACATATCTGGTAATACTTAAACCTTATAAAAACAAACTGGCAATGCATATAATGGGCTTGGCAACCATTTTGTTTTTCAGAAGATAGAACAAAGTGTTTTTAGTGGTTGAAAAACTTCTTTCTAGAAAAATATACAGGAAGAATTTTAGGAATAAACTGTTTGATGTTTACAGAAGAAGGATTCTTCTAACTGAAAACTGTAAAATTGAGAAAATTTATTTACTCACAAAAATTTTATAGCATTTTTTGTCATATGGGGTAAAATGGGTATAGGTCAAGATATGAATGTATGAAGATAGATCAAAGTTGAAAGACCTTTGAGGGCCAACTGTTATTGATCCTATGTTTTAAACTGAAATTATGCTTTGTTATATGAAATTAGGCTGTTACTTATATCATCAATTTATCATTTATATTATAAATTAGGCTATTTTGGTTGACATTAAAATACATGCAAATTGATTAAATGTACAGGAATACAAGGTAAGAAAAATATCGCAAAATTAAATTAAAACACAATTTCTAGTACTGGTGAGGCTATAAAAAAACTCAGAGAAAACGCAAGAGAGTACAACCAAAGGTAGGAGAAGTTTTAACTATAGAGCAGGTGGCTGCAAGTCTTTGCACTAGGAACACAAAAAAAGGACAAACAGTTAAAAGAATCGAAGCAACCCATAAAATAGAAGTTAAACCAAAGGTTTTCACTGCAATGAATCCAGTGATTGGCGATTGGGTCCCTGTAAAATTTAATGTAAAGAAGTCTGTTCAAGAATTTGCATTCGCAGGTCTTATTGATATCCCTAATGAACGTGAAAATACTGTGAAGTTTGCAACAAAGTCATCTGCTGGATTATTTTATGTCTTTCCTGAGAAAGATGATATTGCAGATGTGAACGCATTCAAATTGTCAGAAAGCTATCTCAACCAAGCTGCAACAGTCCTTGCCAGTATACACTTTGCATGTAAATTTTTATTAGGTTATACCTATCTGCATAAATTGCTTTTGATGAAACATTGATTTTCCAGTGTAATTTAATTTCTCATCTTTTCCCTACAGATATTCATGCTGATATCTATCTGCTTTTGAATTGCATTAAATAAAAAAAGAAAATACTTTTAAAGAGAAACACAATTCACAGCATGTGCGTAAACTGATGTGGGTTATTCTCTACAATACTGCCAATTTGACCAAGCAGTCTGACTTGAATGTTACATAGGTAAATTTTCATAAAAATTGGATAAATTGCTAGTAATTGGTCAATTGTTGAAGATTTTAATAGCAGCAGAAATCATTATAAAATTTTAAACAAAAGTACATATTCCCTATTCACTTTATCATTAACTCATAACAATAAATGTGAGGGAATGATGAGTGAGGGAATGATGAAATTAAGATGTTTTTACTAATTGTCATGAAAAATGCAAAATTATGGAAAAAACCAAATTGATTCCTTAAAGAAGAACACATAATATATAATGTATAATAAAATTAAAAATTTTGAAAATTGCTAAAAATTTAACATTTTGTGTGAGGGAATGACTGCTAATAAAAATACTCCCCAATTTTCTGATTGAAAAAAATTTCTAGAAAATTAACAAAAACTTATACCACTAATTTATGTTGCTGGACTGACAAGTACACAAATTAGCTTCCTCTCTGTGAAGAATGCTAGACTGCTGCTCATTTTTAGCGATAGGATATTTGCGATAATAGCAAGCTGTGAGGGAATGATGGTCTAACATGGGGAGACATATAATTGACTGAGTAGACTACATAATTACAGTAAAAAATAATATTTTTATTATTTTTTGTAAGGTACCAATTAAGAACTTTATTTTGCTTAGGGTGTTTTTAATTATTTTTATTTCTGAATGGAAAAAATCAGGCAGTAAAGTATGGTAGTATGGGTAGGAGAGAGGTGAGGGAATGATATTTGCATGATATATCTTACATTTTTAAGTATTAAATTTGTTTATTTTTAAATTTTACGCCCTGCCCCTAATAAACAAACTTTAGACCTTCTAATAAAAGTATAAAAAAATAAAAATAAAATGAAATTTAGAGCATTTATATGGCTGGGAAACACTTTTTGCACTATTGCAGAAAATAACCCATGTGATGGAGGATAGGATTTGTCAGTACTCTCATGTTATTTACATTAGTTTCATAACAGTGCTTTTATATGTCAAGAAAAAAATGTAAGCAAATTAAAGTGGGGAGTTTTTGAAGCCCTCCTCCCCCTCACCTTCCAAATTTACACATGATTCGGAGGATGAAAATACAAAACTTTTAAATGGTTTACACATTAATCATAGTATATTTAAGTATATTTAATTTATTATTCAACTTTAGCCAGCATATACCCATTTTACCCCGAACCACGAGGTAAAATGGGTATACACCGGGGTAAAATAAATATAGTGTTTTACTCAAAAATTTTTAAAAAAAGGAAACACAAATTATGTTTAATTTAGACCTAAGATACACAATGTCAAAAACATTGAACAAAAACATGAATTTATTTCATAATATTTCTGCCATGAAACATTAAAATTAAAAAAGCTGATTTTTATACCCATTTTACCCCGGGTGACCCTAATTTGTGCAATTGATGTTCCAATAAAATTTGAATGGTTTCTTCAATATCAGCACCATTTTGTTCTTGATTTTCTAAACAAACAAACACACTTTGAATCTGGAGTATGACTATTCATAAATAAACTCTTTAGTTTGCTGGAAACTTTCTATATGGTTTTTAATCCTCAATACTTTAGCACTTATAAAATAACCCCATTGTACATATTTCTGACTCAGAATTTTTGATGTATTAACAGCAACTTCATAAAACTTTTAGATTAGATTTTATATACCTTCCTCTTTTGTTGTATTCATAACTCAAATTAATAATAACAGGGTTGCCACTCTAATCTTGAAAAAAAATTCCCTGTATTTTCCCTGTACTGCAACGCATTTATTCCATGTTGAGTGCGAAAAAATACATGCGTGTATGAAGGCTAATTAGAAATTTTATAATTTGCCATTACTAAATTTCCTGTGTTTTCCAGATTTTTTTGGATTTTTTATAAAATTCCCTGGATTTTCCCTGTTTTGTGAGGAGACTTAAAATTCCCTGTGTTTTCCCGGTTCTCCAGGTGGCGTGGCAACCCTGAATAAAGTTAATAACAAAACACTTGAGAAGAACTATAAAAGTCAACTACTTCATTACAACAATTTAAAAAAAAAAAAAAAAAAAAAAAAACTGAAAGCAAAACAAAGTTGAAATTGTAGTTGATATTCTAGTTTTGGTTTTACAATTACAGTTATGACAGAATAATTGAACATTGCAGTTAAATTTTGACTGATGAAAATTACAATAAAACTTTTGAGAGGTGTAAAATTACTTTATTACTGAAATTTATGAACAATTTTTAAAAGAAATAAAAAATTTGAAGTTGTAGTGCATACTCTAGTTTTGGTTTTGCAATTGCTGTTATATCTTATGACAAAATATTGTCTATTTTAAACATATCTTCATTTATATATAAACATTATAATTTTATAATTAAGAAAATATACAAGTATTTATTTTTGTTAACATTGCTTTTTAATAAGACAAGGTTGTCAAGAAACAAATTAGTTTTACATTTTCTTTTTTTTTTTTTTATGTAAAAAACAGAATTTAAAAAATGTTTTACTATCCGGCAACCGGATATTAAGATATTCGGCAGGAACGAATATCCGGAATGAGTGCCGAATAAGCAGGATATACGGCAGGAGCTGGATATCAGGTGCATCCCTAGTATTTTTGAAATGCATTAAGATAAGAATTTTGAAATATTATACCTAATAATATTTAAATTTACTCAATGACCAGTCCTTGACATCTATTCTCATACCATATAGCATTTTTGCATCTCTAAAATATGATTTAAATATTTTATTAATAATGTACTTTTAATGTTATTTAGTAATTATAATAACTTTTTATTATCATTCAATATTCATTGTTCATTGCAATTATTCAATGTTCATTGAAGTTAGTAGAATCTATATAATGGAGATTATTACAAATAATTGTTTTTTCTTTTTACTCTTGTATATAAAATTTTTCCCATTTAGGAAATCCTTCTTTTAAGTAAATGTACCAAATATAATTGAAAATAATAATAACAAGAATAAAAAAGAAAAATCAATTTAGAAATGAATTGCATGCTGCACTTTATAAATCGAAAGAAAATAAAAAATGATAGGTTTTTGCCCTGTGGCAGAATGTGCGCGACACTGCGACAGATGTCGCAGACTTTTAAGGACCTCTGCAGACTCAGCGATGGCACGGACGCTCTATAGTGTATAAATTATGCAAAAAAGAGCTCTTATGTGTCCTGCGGGCCGCGTAATTTCGGCAAAATATCGCAAAATAAGTCCAAATTTAGTCCAAAGATCGTGAGAAGAAACGCAATCGTCAAAGCATCGCGAAAAAAAGACAAATTTCTTTTCAAAATCACGAAAAAACGACTAATTTCTTAAAAAATCGTGAAAAAATGACAAATTTTGTCCAAAAATCCCGAAAAAAGTCTGAATTTCTTCAAAGGATCGCGGGAAGAAACGACAATTTCATCATAACATCGCTAAAAATGGCAAATTTCGTTAAAAAACCACTTAAAAACGACAAATTTCGTCAAAAAATCCTGAAACAAAAAGTAAAAAAATGAAAACATTCTGAAAAAAGGGCAAATTTCGTCAAAAAATCACGCAAATAACAGCGGATTTCGTCAAACGATTGTGAAGAAAATGACAATGTTTGTGAGAAGATAGCGAAGAAACAGCAGATTTCGTGAGAAAATCACGGAAAAACGGCTGATTTTTAAAAGATCACGAAAAAACGACAGATTTCATCAAAATATCCCGAAAAAATGACAGTTATTGTCAGAAAATCGCGAAATAATGGCAGATTTCGTCAAAAGACCGCGAAAGAACGGCAAATTTCATCAAAAAATCGCGAAAAATGGAAAATTTCGTCAAAACATCGCCAGTAAACGTCCAATTTCGTCAAAACATCGCGAGAACGCCCAATTTCGTCAAAAGATCGTGAAAAATGACAAATTTCATCAAATCATTGCCAGAAAACGGCCAATTTCGTCAAAACATCGCAAGAAAACTGCGAATTTCATCAAAAGATCTCGAGAAAGCAGCCAATTTTGTCAAAAGATCGCGAAAAAACCACAAATTCCGTCAAAGGCACCAAAATATATATATATATTGGCGAAAGTGGATTTGTCTGTTCTTTTTTTTTTTTTTTTGGTATAAATGATGGAAATAGTTTACACATATACACACACACATATGTTGCCATAATTAATTAGCACTACAATAGCACAAAGAATATATTTATATAACAATTTGCGTCTTGCAGACTATTTTTGAAAATATTGTAAGCGTTGCAGACATTTGAATATAGTTCTGCTTATGGGGGTTTTTGATGGAATAAACTGGTAAAAACATGATTTTTCCCACTGTCATGTCAAAAACCAGTTTTTGACGTGAAAAACCCAACCCTGTTTCAAACTAATATATAGATCGAAAGTATCTAGTAACGAGATGAAACCCGTTGAAATTCGACATCAAAAACAAACAGGGCCGTAACTATAAACTTGGGGGCCCCGGGGCAAAACCTCTGGGGGGGGCCCCAGGGAGGGCAAATTGAAAATTTGCCCTGGGCAGTTTCTTTTTTTTTTGCACATCGCTGTTTAAACATACATAGTATGATAAGCCCAAAAATGACTAAAAAACGTAGAATTGGACAATTCTACTCGGCAGGCACTTGGCGGTGACGTCATTTTTGCCGATCCCACTGAAGGCATAGGGAAGAAAATATGGACTTCTGATTGGTAGAATACTTTAAAGAGCGTTTTATTTAGGTTCATTTTTGAGTATATGTAACTTAATCATGTGTTTCTGCTTAAAAACCTTCTGAAAGATGGACTGTGATAATTTTTTTTTTCGATTTTATGTATTTATTAATAGACTAGCTGACCCATTCGGCGTTGCCCGGGACCCGTTATGATAACCTTAAACAAACAATTAATACTTTAGATCTACAATTAGTCCAAATTAAGTACATAGGATATGAATTATTTGTTAGAATAATATTTTAAAGAAATGTATAAAAAATAAGTAAATGCTTTAAAAAAGGCCCTTGGACCTCAATAAAAATATCAGGGTGTAGATCCTGAAAGAAGAGTTCAAAACTCACTTTAAAATTATGCATTGAAAACGTGCGATAATGAGTGTGTGAAATATGCATGGAGAACAAAAATTTCAAGGTCCCTGATCCAGGACTATAGAGAGTCTCAGGCTTTTAAATGGAATGTAAGAACATGCGAATGACTAAATGAAAAAATAGTTCCAAAAATGAAGATTAGATTAAGAGAGGACAGTTTAATAACGATTTATGGTACAAAATCTTCAAAGGGCCAAGAGCTTATTTCGCATGTAGTTGGATATAAAATATTTTTTCTAGTTTTTAAAGTAATGGGAGGACGCTAAAGCTATGTTAAAGAAAATTGCAAGCAATCCGGATCATTTTTAACACGTTTGCTGCCGTGATATAGTGCCAACGTTAAGGGGCCACTCACGCACCAGCGCATGATGTAGGGTGATGTCCAATAGCCAGTCACGCGCCGGCGCGGGAAAATCTTTCACTGATTCTTTGTTATAAAAAGTAAATCGGCTTCTGGGAAAAACCCACTTCTACAGTGCGGCATTAACTATCATCACATCTTCATGTAAGCGGCAGCGAACGTGTTAAAGAAATTGCACCAACGGCCCCAAGATAGCGATTAATATTCAAAATTGGTGGTAGCTAGACGACGGTTTCTTAGTAGCTGATGGATTTAAGAAGTTGTTTAAAAAAAGCGAGTTCATTTAACCAGTTTAAAGGGATTTATAATAAGGGCCAAAAAAGGCCAACTGACAGTTAAAAAGAGAGTCTTAACAGGAAAATATGTTAAAATGTCTTTGTACTTAGCTCTTTAGATCTACAATTAGTCAAAATTAATCATAGGGTATGAATTATTCATTTGAATAATATTTTATCGAAATGCACTAATTGATTCGGAAAATGTTTAAAAAAAGGGTCCTAGGTGCGGATGAAAATATGAGTATCTTGTTCTTAGAGCCCAAGGCTCAAATTTAAAGATTTTGCACTGAGAAGGGGAGAAATTTAAGGAGTGAACTATGTTTGCCTCACAAAATGTTCAGGGACCCTGGACTGAGCCCTATGATTCCATAAGGGGCCAAAATGTCTTGTATGGAATGTCAAAACATTACAATATCTAAATGAATAAAGAATCTAAAAATGAAGATCGAATTAAGAGGAAGAAATTTATTATTACAAAAACTTCAACGGGCCCCAAGGGGCCAGGAATTTATTTTGCTTGTAGTTGGGTATAAAGATATTTTTTGTAGTTATTAAAATGATGGGAAGACGCTATAACTATGTTAAATAAAATTGAAAGCAATTTGGTTCATTTTTAAAGAAGCTGCACCAAGGGCCTCAAGAAAGCAATTGATAAACAAAAATAAAGGTAGCTGAAGTCTGAGATACTTTTTTGTCATTCATGTAATAGCAAGAATGAATTGGACCATTTTTAAGGGAGCTATAATATGGGGCCCCATAGCTGACAGTTACTGGTCATTATAACTGACAGTTAAAACCAGGGCCCTAATATGAAAACATGTTAAAATATTTTAGTACATAGCGCTTTAGATCTTTAATTAGTCAAAATTAAGCATATAATTTGAACTATTCGTTAGAATAATAATTTTTTAAATGCACTAATTGGTTGGGTAAAAGTTTAAAAGGGGCCCTAGGATTCGAAAAAAAAAACATAAGTTTTTTTTAATCGGTCCTGAAAGAAGAATCCCAGACAACTTTAAAATTTTGCACTAAGAAGATCGGAAATATAGGAAATGAAGTATGTTTATTTCACAAAATGTTCAGGGGCTCTGAGCTGGGCCCTATGATTCCACAGGGGAACATGTCTTGTATGGAATGTCAAAACATTAAAATATCTAAATGAATAAAAAATCCTAAAAATGAAGATCAGATTAAAAGGAAGCAATTTATTAACAATTTATTATTACAAAAACTTCAAGGGGGCCTGTATCGGGCCCCAAACGGCCAGGAATTTATTTTGCATGTAGTTGGGTATAAAAATATTTTTGTAGTTATTAAAATAATGGGACGACGTTAAAACTATGTTAAATAAAATTGAAAGCAATTTGGATCATTTTTAAAGAAAGAAAGCGATCAATATTCATAAATAATGGTAGCTGAAGTCTAAGAAATTTTTTGTTGTTCATGTCGTAGTTGAAGGACCTAAAAAGTGAATCCGACCATTTTTAAGGGAGCTATGATAGAGGGCCCCATAGGAGCCAACTGACAAATACAACCAGGGCCTTAACATGAAAACATGTTGAAATGCTTTAGTAAATAGCACTTTAGACCTTTAATTAGTCAAAATTAAGCATAGAGTATGAATTATTCACAAGAATAATATTTTTTTAAAATGCACCAATTGTTTGGGTAAGCGTTAAAAAGGGGGCTTCAGGGCCCGAATAAAAATATCAGGGTGTTGGTCCTGACATAAGAGTTCAAGATTCAGCTTTAAAATTTTGCATTGAGAAGGTGAGAAATATAGGGAATGAAAAATGTTTAGCGCACTAAAAGATCAAGGGGCCCTGGGTCGGCCCTCTGATTACCTAGGGGGCCCCTTTGTTTCCTATTGGAATGTAAAAATTTGAAAATATCTAAATGGAACAGGTATCCCAAAAATGAAGATCGAATTAAATGGAAGCAATTTATTAACAATTTATTATCGCAAAGACTTAAAGGGGCCCTAAAACGGGCCCCAAGGGTCCAGGTTATAACTGAAAAGTAAAAAAGCGAGAATATCTAAAAGGAGAAAGGTGTCTCAAAACGAAGAAGATTAGATAAAATGGAGTCAAGCTATTAACAATTTGGTGCATAAAAATTATAAGGGTCCCAGAGCCCCTGGCTCTTAAAATATTAAGACTTTGAACCTCAGGTGCATCAGGACCTGTCTTGGACTATCTTCACGTAAAATTTCAGACTTCTACGTGCAGTAGATTTTGCTAGCCATCGCAGACACACACAAACAGAGCGTTTTGTTATCTTATTAATAAGAAGAAAAATTTTCTAGAATTTCTTAAATGCTTTTTATTTTATTCAACCGATCATAAGTCTATATTTTCTTTCTTATACTAGCTTCGGTAGCGTCAGGAAACATGCTTTCGCGATATAACACATTCGACTTGACATTCTGCTGTCTGCTGTAGAACTACTTTTGCATGCGAAACGTAAGGAGTATATTACCGGACATGCAAAACATCTACTCTAGCACTTTGATTTTTTTATTACTAACTTTGAGGTATGTGCGGGGCATTTTATAGAAATTTAGACTGGAAACTAAAATCAATAGTTTTTTTTAACCATGAGTTTGGGGCCCCTCAGGCTTGGAGGCCCCGGCGGTAGTTACGGCCCTGAAAACAAACTTTAAAATGTCCTCATCAATTCATTCTTATTTGAATTTCATTTCCTCTGAAACATATACATTGTTTTTGAGTTAATCTTTATAAAGATTAACTAAGTATAAATGCAAAAATGGAGAAAATATTTTTAAATAATTGGACAATTTGCAGATGAAACAGAATTTTGATACTTTTGTCTGATAATTTCTTTGCATGATTTCCTCGTTCCCTTACCATAATCAGGATTGCTTAGCCATTTCTACAAATGGGATACTTTTCTTGTATGGGTCATTTTCACCATTCGCTTACATTTCATGATAACGGATTTGACATTTCAAATACAACGAAAAAAAACCTATTAAAATGAACTAGCTTGTATATTTTCTAACTTAGATAATAATTTACATACCTTCTAAAACTATTTAGTAAACTTACTTAGCAGCTTACATTTCATGGTAACTCACTTGACATTTCAAATAAAACTATTAGAAATGAACTAGCTTATACAATTTCTAACTTAGATAATAATACATATACCTTCTGAAACTATTTAGTAAACAATATTTAATTACAAAAATCATTATTTCAATAATAGAATTTATGGTAACAGACTTGACAGTGAAAAAAACTACCAATCTTGATAAAAACTTATTCTTGCCACATTACTTCGTAACTTAAGGGTAAAAAAAGGCAAGTAGTAGTTTGCGTGAATAGTTTAACTATATCGTCGAATATTTGCTGCTAACTTTAGGCAGCATTCAAAACTTATTTTGACTAAAATAATAACAAGGTAACGGACTTGACAAAAAGTGAGGGACAAAAGATTTTTGGTAATTTCTTAAAGAAAATATCTTTTGTAATAATTTTTTTCATTAACATAGAACACTAACAGTTTATATTTAAAATAATTAAACCTTTTCATTTAAAAAAGTTAGCTCAAATTAAAAAAAACACAGTTAAAAACATAAAACTTGAAATGGGACAGGCATATTTGCTTAGAATCAAAATTTTAAAGATTTATATCTCAAAAACTTTTATTGATTTTTTTAAATTTTAGAAATGTTCAATATAATATTCTTTAGCTAATGCATAGCTCAAATCAAACTTTAAATATTAATTTATGTTTGAATTTTCATCTTTTTGCTCTGGGACAGCATATGTAAGCGAAATTTGAACATGGCCGTATAATAAAATAACATACACAATGGATCCTTAAAAAATAATGAAATATATAATTCTTATCTTACTGATGGCATTTTAGCTAATTAAATAATGTTCTACTATGTACTGGGATTTTTAACCCATATGGAAATCTGAAAAGGAGATAGTTTATAGTTCTATTACAGGAGAAATGGTTTATTTTAAAAAATATTGTCCTCATTCTG
Organism: Maratus speculifer; assembly: GCA_964019185.1. Lineage (NCBI taxonomy): Eukaryota > Metazoa > Arthropoda > Arachnida > Araneae > Salticidae > Maratus > Maratus speculifer. Next base: position 400,689,632 of record OZ025291.1, read on the forward strand.
TGAACTGCAACTATACTCCACTATTTGCTGTTTCTAAATATGTTACCTCGAAACACATCTTTTTTTATTTTTTTATTTTTAACCATTTGGAAAATTATTGTTTTTGATTAGACCATCCCAAAAATAAATGTTTAATTTACTTACCCTTTCATTAAGAAGAGTATGGAAATCGCCCTCTTTAAAGAATCATTCGAAGGAACAAAATAAACCAGCATGGAATCAGCCATGTTTATTTACAAAATTCTAGGAATAGATGCCACCACTGCTAACATAAAGTCAAATATATTCTGGTGTCTGCTCCTTAAGGATTGCTAATCGCGATCTTTAACTTAAATTTAGCGATTTTTAAAGATCTCTTCAACTTTCTGTTATCTTCGATTTAGCTTCGGCAATGATAAACCAATCAGCACATAGAATACACTGTTAAAAATTTGAAACTTTTGCTGCAACCTCACTCCACCAAAAAAGTTACTTCACTGTGTTATGGAGCATTCTCATTGGTTAAAACAGAGTTATTCTATTAAAGCAGTTGAGTGACGATGCAGCAAAAGTTTCAAATTTTTAACAGTGTAGCATCATGGAACAAAGAATATAAACGGGAAGGAAAACCGGTCAACGGAGGCGAGCCGAGGCAAGCCGAGAATTCTGGGACAAGTGTGAATCCTGAACTGCCGGCAACCTTGGCGATTTTTTTCGATTGGCGATAACTTGGCATGTGTTTTCCCATACGGCCAAAACCATCCTCCGGACGTCCTATGCGGTCCTACACAGATCCGGGAGATCCTATAACCATCAAATCCTGTAAACGGCAGATTAAGACGTCCGGAGGACACCAGAATCCGGAAGAAGTAATCCTATAACCATCGAATCCTGTAAACGTCAGATTAAGATGTCCGGAGGACACCAGAATCCGGATGAGCAATCCACGATGAGCAGTACAGTATCTTCGGAACAGCGAAATTACGAGTGCGCATGCGCCAGAAATGTCAACATTCGCGATGTTGTATTAATGGATTCTTGGATGGAATTTCAATTAAAATTTTACTCTAAAGGATCTGAATATGTCTATACTAAAGGTAAGTAAACTTTCAAATATTAACTTTTTAGAATGAATTCTTGAGATTTGTACCAAAATATAACGATTTTTTTTATAATCTAATACCATGAAACAGACAACTTTCATAGAAAACATATAAACATAGCAATTTTTCATGTAAATATTCGTAATAATAATGCGGTATAATCATAAAACAAACCTTTATTTATTATGTTTTTAAAGAAATTATAAGAAATAGTATTACTTTTAAAGGTAGATCAATATGTTTGTTTGTTTGGAGGGGGGGTTTTTTGAGACTTATAGCGGCTGAGCTGTTGTCTCGAATGATCCAATTTCAGAAAAACATCAACCAAGATCGAGAAAGAGATTAAAAGCGATCAATACTATGTAGAAATTTAAGAGTTGATCTCCGAAAAGATTCAGAATTGCAAAACTCCTTAGAGAACTCAATAAAAGAACGAAAACAAGCTCCACTCAGAGTGGAAGGATCCCAACACAGAGAACGATGTGAATGATATTTTAGACAGGAAAAAAGAATATGCTCCAGGGAGTCAGAAACATGGCACCTGCTACATCTATCATCATTCATCAGGCCGAAACGAGAAAGGATGGCAGGGGTGACCAACATCTTGCTTAAAAGACGCGAAATCAGGACATCATCTCTACGATTCGACGCCCAAGCGTACGTCTGCTTGACCAGGGGGATGTTACCATGAGAGCTAATATATTTGCTCGATCTGTACTGTTGATTGAGGGTACGATAGATTTCTTTTTTTCTATAATGGATGAGATCCTCAGGAGAAATCCAATTCAGCAAAACATCAGCGTCACTTACGCCTTTAGCCAGATTATCGGCTTTTTCGTTGAGGTGAATTCCACGATGACCCGGCACCCAGCATACCCAGATGCTCGGGGAATGCGAAGCAATCCTTTGAATCTTATTAAAAAGCCACAAAATGACTCTAGGTGACTTGATCGAAACAGACTGAAGGGCGGTGAGTACCGAAAGGCTGTCAGTAAGTAGCAGAATGGGGCGACCCAAGGAGGCCAGTTCGTCTAAAGCAGTGCCAATAGCTAGAGCCTCAGCTGTGAAGACGGAGTTGATTGTGGGGATTCTGTAACAGAACTGAGAGGTTTCCGAGCACCCTGCAATGGAGGTATTAGAGGAAACTTTAGACGCGTCAGTAGCAATGACCTGCCATCCGCTGGTGAAATTTTGCATGAAATCCTGGAAGAGCGGGACGATGATGCTACCATCAAGGTCCTTATTCTGGAAAGGGAGGTCGTCTAAGTGAAGTTGCACAACTTCCTGGCTGTTCGGCAAGGGCATCTGGAAGGGAATCAAATGTTCTAGTCGACCATCAATTTCTTCTAGGATGGTAGCAATACCGGGAATGCTTTCCACCAAGCAAAACATGTTGCCCTCTTGAAAATCCCAGAAAGGAGACTTGCTGCCTAAAGAGCACTGCTTTATCCAGAAGCCAAACGCCAACGAATTGATTCTATCAGCCAGCAAGGGAGAGCCGGCGTGCTGTCGAAGAATAATATTTGGCACCCATTTCGGGAGGCCGAGAGCCGTCCTGAGAGCAGTAGTCTGCAACACTTCAAGCTTCAAGAGGATGGAATCACATGCCGATAACAGGGTGGCCGCGCCATATTCTATAATACTCCGGATGGAGGAGTTGGCCAAAGTGAGAAGATGATAAGATCGGGCACCGTAACGAGTATTGCAGAGGGCCTTTAGGATATTGATACGGTTAAAAACTTTCTTCCGGATGTAATCTGAGTGTTTGCGAAAACCCCCGCGCCTAGTAATATAAAAACCTAGAAACTTTAGTTCGTCGCACCACTCAATCAGACCTCCATTGATGCTAAAATCGAATTCACAGTCTCCACGTCTTCTAGAGAGGTTGATAGCGTGACATTTATCTGGACGTATAGACATCTTCCAATATCGGCACCATTGAGCAATTAAACGGAGGGCTTCTTGGAGTTTAGCTTGGCATAAGAGCAAAGAAGTCGCTGCACAATAAATGAAGATGTCATCTGCGTATAGCAAGTACTTGACTCCAAGTCCATCCAAAACTTCAAAGAAATCGTGCATGAAGATGGAGAACAAGATAGGACTTAGAACTGCCCCCTGGGGCACCCCTCTTCCAAGGCTGCGATTTGAAGAAAAAATTCCTCTCCAAAACACCTTGATACTTCTATTTTGCAGAAAACGGTGAAGCCAGCGAAGGATCCGTCCTGTAATGCCGATTTGTGCGCACTTCAAGATGAGGCCGTCCACATAAACTGAATCATACGCAGCCTGCACGTCTAACGATATCCCCAAAATAAAATTCTTATCCTTCTTTGCACGAACGGTGTCAAGATGTAACATCTGCAGAGCGGTCTGGCTGTCCCGGAAAGGCTGGAAGCCTAAGTGCCTATGGTGGAGGATATTATTTTGAAGTAAGTAGTTGCTGATGCGATTTGCAATCATGCGTTCGCAGATCTTACACATTACAGATGTCAGAGCAATCGGGCGATATGAGGCAACATCTTTTTTAGATTTTCCAGGCTTCAAAATAGGGATAATTACAGCAGATGTCCAATTTAGAGGAATTTCCCCAGAGTGCCAGATTTCGTTGTAAATATGAAGTAGGTGCATCATAGACTGCTCGTTCAACCCCTTAAAGAAGGCAGCAGTGATCTTGTCTTCACCTGGGGATGAGGATTTGGTGCGGCGAATAGCATCCTTTAGTTCGATGATCTCAAAGGGACGATTTAATTGAGTACATCCTTCTCCACCATAATCCAACGGGATTGGCTCATGGCTAACGTCTTCGCTAAAGTGATCAGCCAAGATTTCAGCCTGAGATACAGCATCGGAGATCAGGGTCTCATCCTGGGCGAGGCAGAAGTGAGCATCAGGGGGAGAACAAGAGCGAATTTTGATCTTCTTAAAAACTTTGTATAAGATGCGAGGATCATGTGCCTTCTTGCAAGCCGAATCCCAAAAATGATGCTTGGCATCCTTGATGACTTTACGGAGTTTCGCAGCCACCTTCTTATACCTCATCCAGTAGTCCATGGACACGAGTTGACGAGCTTTCCGCAGCAAAAAATTTTTTTGTTTGTAAAGGTTGTTGCACCTTGCTGACCACCAGGCAGGAGTGCTTTTAGGATGCGGAGTATTAGATATTTTATGTTTTCTCATGAGGTTCTGTACCAAACTAATGAAGGAAGTGTAGTCAGCACTTGGCTGGGAGGCGAGAGTGGTATTAGCTTCTTGACAGATGCGGTGCCATCTAAAACGAGAAGTCTGAGGATGAACAGGAGGCGAAAGAGTTACAGTGATGGAGACGGGAAGATGATCACTGTCAAACGGATCATCTACAACATGGATAGAAGAGCAGGCTAAAAGGTCAGCAGAGCATAACGACAAGTCAAGGAGGGAACAGACTCCACCAGGAGAGATATGGGTTGGCGACGAAGTATTTAGAAGGCAGAAAGAACTATCTGCCAGCCAATGGACAAAATCTTCACTGACACTAGAGCAATAAGGAGCACCCCAAAGAGGGTGGTGCAAGTTAAAGTCCCCCAAGATGAAGGAGGGACCCGTAACAGCCTGACACACCTTGACCAAATCATTAACTACCCTGCCTGAGCTAGAATAGATGTTAATAAGATTAATGGATGAGCCGCCTTGAAGAATACAAACACCCATGATTTCATTGGTAAAATTAAGAGAAGTGAAGTCGAGAAGAAAAGAGGATAATGTTGAATTGACAGCAATAATTAAGCCACCACCTCGGCGGTCAGTTCTGTCTAAACGGTAAACTATTTTGCCAGGAATGTTGAAAGTCTTGTCAGAAGTGAGGTAAGTCTCTTGGAGGACCAACACATCAGCGGTGGTGAACGGGGAACAATTTAGCCAGGCTGTTTTATTACTGACAGACCTGCAATTCCAATGGAGCAAATTTAGACCCATAGGGAAAAAACACAAAAAAGATGAACACAGATGAAAATATACAGTGAAAATAAGCCCAACCCAGGTGAAATACAGTTCGTATCCACCAATAAAAAAGAATAAAAACCTTGTAAAAGCAGGAAAGTTTCATCATCTTGAACTTCCACCCTGGTTCGGGCGTTTCCGTCTATCTGGCGAACTGTCGCTTAACTTGGCTAAGACGTTCATGATCATGGTGGATAAGGTGGTAATAGACTCGATTATTTTTTCTGTTTGCTGATTGGACTGATTTATTATGATTTTAAGCAAGGAGTTTGTGCGGTTTTCAAATATTTTTTGAATTTGATCTAAGTCTGTTTTTTGTGAGCTTGCTGTTCTAGCGTATGAATTTGGTTCAGTTTTTTGTTTGAATTGACGTCTCGCGTCAATGAATGAAAGGAAGTTTCGACATTTAAACTTAAGCAGTTCAACCTCCTTGAGGCGATGGGAGCATTGAAGATAGTCCGCGCGATGTTCTTGGCCGCAATTGCAGCACTTCATGGGCTCTTGACATTGCCCCGTATGCTGAAAACCACATGTTACACATAGTTGTTCGGAAGGACATTTCGTAGTAGCATGGTTGAACTTAAAGCACTTTGTGCATTGTCTTGGCCGATCAACAAATTGATTTATTTTCTTTATAGTCATCCACATTTTAATTTCGGAGGGGAGAGTGGTTCCCAAAATCGTAACAAGTACAGGAGAGACTAAATTTTTGCTATCTTTGCGAATGAATCTTCGTAGTTCAAAAACATGAACGTTATTTGAATCCATTATTTCTTGTCCAATCTCTGAAAGTGGAATGTCAACAGGGACATTGAATAGTAAGAAACGATTGGTTATATTTTCAAAAATAATTCTAGAGGAGACGTCAGCTCCCAAAAAAGATGACACCTGACAGATATCGATAGCACAAGACACATCTTTAGTGCTAAAAATAATACTGCCAGTACGGGTGTGTCGAACATTATCGATATTTTTGAAGTGTTCAATTTTGGTCATAATTTCAGTTTGAACAGCACGGGGATCGCGCTTAGGAACAGCATTAGTCGAATTACTAGCTAAGAAAATATTGAAATTGTTTCCTCCATTTTTTGCTGCCATTTGCAGAAGAAAATCATTCGGTGCTAATAACCGAGCCACATTTTGATTATTTTTGTCAAATTCCAGAATGCTATCTTGGGTGTCTAGCATTTCAACATTGACGGGCGTTACCTCAGCAATATTATCTTGAACAACTTTTAATATAGTATGCGACATGATAGCAAGCAGGCTGACAACTCAGCACTATGTTTCCAATGTCAAAGTCACAATAAACACAACTCGAACAATTCGAAAAATTACAGCAAAGAAAAGAAAAAATCGCTTACCTCAAAGCGAAAAAAACAAAACAAATTCAGAAAATGGAAAACAAACCACCAGAAACCTTGAAAAACCAACACTCTATCCACTAACTCAAAAACCGCCCCTCACACCACGTCTACCAGATCAATATGTGTCTGACCAAAACATTATTTACGATCGATTGTTTGGACACTAATGTATTAGTTTAAAAATACATTAAGCATTCGTTTTGTTAAGGAGAAGCAAATAAAAATATTAAAAAGTCTTAAATTCAATTTTTAAACCAATTTAACCATTAAATTTATTTATCTTTTAAAAATCTTATAAAAATATTCATAAAATATCTTTTTATTCCAGGAATAACTTGCTTATAAAATTAATTTTGTAAAATAAGGGTTTACAAATTTAATAATTCTACATGTGGCCCAATGGCAAAAGCTCCAATTGATGGCTCTGTGTAACACTAGCAGTTTCAATTTGTCTTTATTTATACATAATCGTTTTTAACTTGCTTTTTTTTTTTTTTTGGAGGGGGGGGGGCAGGAGATATTCAGTGAAATACATACCCCTGAAAAAAAGATAAAATACACTGTTATAACTGTTCATTTAAAAAACATGTTGCAGTTGCTTTTTTTTTTTATTATTATTTTATTTATTTAAAAACTGGCTTGCATTTTCTAAGAAAAGATTTTTAGACTAGCCTATTTCATCTGCATATTTTCCGTTTTAGATGACAGTAACCTTGACTATGTTCTTTCTAAATCATTTTTTAAAAATGCAGAGCCCTGCCTTTATTTTAATAGAGTGAGTTGTACCCAATGACCTATAATACCTACGTAGACACCAAAATGGCAACCTTTTCGTAGGCCGGCATGTCTGCCTTCCGTCACGTGACGGAGGGCAGATTTAGCACGCCAAACCGGTTTTTCTCCCGCCGAAACTCATATTGCTCTGTTTGTCTTCAATTGGACCGCACTTCTTCTTTTCTCTTTGTGAAATCTGAAAGTTGCCAATAAAGCGATCACCGCCAAAAAACAGCATCTTTTCGCCAAAGATGTTGGATTCGAAATCATGCCGAGATAACAATGGGATTTGGCGTCTACGTATATGAGAAAGTCAATGGTTGTACCCCTATGTGCTTCGAAATATTTCATAAATAATAAAACAGTAGGACCCGGTGTGTCTGTACATTGAAGATAATTGACAAAAATGGAGTCAGGGCGATAAAAGAAAACCAATGAAACACAAAAAAAAAATTTTTTGAATTTTTTGTCTGTCTGTCTGTCTGTCTGTCTGTTTGTTCGAGGTTATCTTCGTAACTACTGAATGGATTTTTATGCGGTTTTCACTAATGAAGAATGCACACTCCCGGGCAGTGTATAGGCTTTGTTTCATCAAAATCGGACAACAGACAAAAAAGTAACAAAAAGAAACAAAAGAAACTATTAGGTGCGCTGCTCACGTTTTTTAGTACATATAAAATCCAATAGATGTCACTGTGCGATTTTAAAACGCGCTATCGTTATGTTTTCGCCAGTCTACTTAAGTATGAGAAAGTTTCAAGCTGGCTGTCGTTCCATGTGGTTTAGTCGGTAGAACGTCAGTGCGCCATACTGATGGCCCGGGTTCGATTCCCAGCATGGAATTTTTTTTCACTATGTTGGCATTAACGCCTATAAGCAATTAAAAGAATTTGAAATATTGTATTCAAGGCGAATTTTCTCTCTGGGAAAATTTCCTTGCATTAATATGTCGGTGTAATTTTTTTTTCGATTTAATTTTTTTTTTCGAAACTTTGTTTTTCTTAAAAAATTACAGTAAATATTTGATATTTCCCAACGTTTTTTGAATGATCGACTTGCTTTTTTTTTTTTTAATGTATGTCTGAACCTTATCTAACTACTTCTTCAAGATTTCTTTAGATAAACCGACCAGCGTAGCGGGCGAAGGCCGCTAGTATTTCATAAATCTCTTCAACAAATCACAATATTTCAAAATTTGTATGCCTTAGAGCTTGCAAAAAATTATAGAACTTATTTCTTTAGAAAAACAGGTTATTCAGTCATTGTAATCCAATTGCATTTTGTCAATTTTTAATCCATAAAATCATTTAATGTTTATCTTTCTATATTTACCATGCGTAAAAATCACATTTTTTACAATCGCTGCTAAGTGTATTAGTGAAGCTTCTCTTAAAAGAAATAATTCTTCAATAAAATATAGGAAACAATATCTAAAGTTGAAGCATAATATTGCTGCAAATATTTGCAACTATTTAATAATAAATGCAGTTGGTGCAGCCAAGGGGGTGGTTTTGGGGTTAAAACTCCTCCCAGAGCTAAGAAAGATCGCTATAATTGCTGCTTATATGAATCAAAACCAAACTTAATATTTAAATGTTTCGGCACATTTTGGAATCCGCCGCTTTATTGATTCAGATTTTATTTAATAAAAGGATTCAATTAATTGGCGAAAATTATACTTAAAACTGTGAAAGTGCATATTACATGAATCAGTTAAGTAAAAATTGGTTATTTGAACTAAGTCGCTTTTCTTAGACGCATTATCCTGAAAAAAATTATGGTTTCCTACCACACAGATGCTCTTTCAGTTTAAGTATTACACAGTGAATATTCTAATTAGTAGATACTGATTCTCATAACTGGCTGTTCAAATAATTGGCAATCACCTTTATCAGAAACTCAAAACCCCTCCCTAGAGCCGAATTCTGGCTGTGCCACTGAATAAATGCATACTTTTCAGTTAAGCCGGGTACCAGTGTTACACATATATGTATATACAATGTGTGTGTAAATATAACTCTGATGCTTGGCCTAAAAACAGGATTCATACTCATCAGGGGAATATAGGACTCCTGGGAAAATCAGGAGATGAATTTTAGGTTGTAAAAATCAGTGGAATCTCAGGGGATAATACAAAAAAATTCCCAAACCTGGGAAATTTTGCCAAAATGACAGTCTTTTCTGGGAAATTGGGGGCAATTGTTACTGTTTGCATGCTCTATTATCATATCATATGTAATATTGAAATATTGTTAATTGTTGATACGGAAAAATTGTACATCCCGAAAAATACATCATTGGATTCTCAGGGGATTTTTTCTTGGAAGATGAGTATGAACCCTGAAAAAGAAAAAATAAATGTATTTGAATCATGCATTAATGTTGCTTTATTTGTTTGCTTAATCTATTTAAAGTATTCTTTCAGCCTTCCATTCCATGTATTTTGTTAATTTTGCAAATGTACGTGATCTCAGGGTCAAAACTAGCCTTTTTTGCTCGTTTCGGCCTGGAGCAAACTTTAATTTTGACACCCTGCCCCTCACACCCAATTAAAGTTATCAATCATAGGTACACTATTCAAAAAAAAAAAAAAAAAAAAAAATCTTTAAAAAACAATTAATAAAAATTAAAATGCTAGCAAGAAATATGTAAACAATGCTCACAAAGTATTAAGATTAGCTTGAGCGTTAAAAGTCTTCATTAGTCATGCGAAGAAACTGGACAACAAATGTTAGGCCTATGAGAACATTCTTTTTAGAATTTCTGTTTTGCATATCAGTAGTTTTAAATGTTTTTTATTGCTTTAGAATAGTTGAAATGGAATTCTAACCAGGTTAGTGTTTTCTTTTTCAAATTTTGGTTGCAGATTTATTTTTTAATAAAGTCACTTCTATTTTCACAAATTTAAAAAGAATAATCCCAAAGTTTTAACATTATCATGTGGGTTTCTTTTGTACTCGATATATATGTACATGTATATATATCTACATATATTTTTGTATGAAAAGACAAAATCTTCATTCGGTTCTCTCTTTGCCTTTCGCTCTGACTTCTGAGACATATGTCCTCTCTTTACTTCCCTAGTTTCGGCACTGCATGATCTTAAAAAAAAAAAAAATAATAATACAATGTTTCAAAGACATGGCATTTTTATTGTGATTATTTTGTTTAGAAACTTGCAGGAGTTTCTTTAAATACTATACTAAGTAATAGGCAAGTAAATATTCCTATATTTAGTATATTCATGCTTAAACAGAAATTCCTTACTTTTGCAAATTTGACTTAAGGGTGTATTTTGATTCAAACTGCTTATTTTCCGATTTGTTTTGAATTCACTTTTGCTCTCAAACGCACCAAACTCACAGATGCTCTTATTTAGACACTACTCAAGGTGCTGTGATTGTCGATTCTTTGATAAGTGCACAAAATATTTTTAAAAAAAAGCAATCAAAAACGGCAATTTGAACTAATTTTTCCGTAGTGGGAGATCTGGGAGCTGGGAGTGAAAAAAAGGGTCTTCCTGAAAAGTTAATTGCTCATAAATCAAATTCTAATCTATTGAGCGTAAAAAGACATCACAAGGCACCTTATACGTCTTTTCGAAAATCCCCTCAGCAAATTTCATGTTTCTACTTTTAAAAAATGTGTCTGAAATTGTATCGGAAAATTTCGAGCTGCTGAAGGTGGAAAAGCGTTTTTTCGAATACACCCTTAAATGAAATTTAAAGCCAGTTTTTTTTTTTTTTTTTTTTCTAAACTTTGTACATTATTACTTAATAAAGATTAAATATTGTTTTTCTAAAAACTAATTGCTTATCTGTGTTATAAAAAACTAAATATATTAAAAAGCTTTAATGTGTTTGTTTATATTTTCAGTTTATTTAATAATGATTTTTAAAAATCTGATTTAAATCAATGACTTAAAAAAATCCATTGATTAAAATCATGATTAAAACCAATTATGTTGATTTATTTAAAGCAACAAACTCTGTGGAATAATGGAGAAGGTACCTTAATTTCTTTGAATTTACTTAGGTCAAATGTAAAAATAATGGAAGCTCTTCTTGATGCCACATGTGATCATTTATATTAAATTTTATTTAATTGATTTATGTAGCTTCAATTATTTTATTTATTATTTTTTAGGCACAAATTGTAGAATCCGTAAAGTCCCAGCATGGATAAATGAAAGTATATATGGATAAATCCTGCAACTATCCAGCAGTCAAAGCTCAGTTCTAAATACAATTTTGAAATTGGTAAGTTTTCTTTAAATATTTCTAAATAAGACATCATAATAAAATAATAAATTCTTACCAAAGCTATGCATATGTGTATCTTCCTGTTATATATTCTTTAATCATATTTAATTTATATTAATTCATACATTCTTTAAAGTATCCAAGTAAAAAAGGCAAGTCCATGAGTTTTCTGTCATAGAAATAAATGGAACTTCTTGTTTTAAAAATGAAAATACATGTGCAAAATTATTACAATAATGGCAACTACTAGAAATGATAACGTTGAAAATTTTATTTAATACAGTAGACTTCCTCAAATCTGCACAGCTTGGGACCAGAGATTGTGCGGATTTTAGCAATTGCAGATTTCTGGTCAACTATTCTGGAAACTATAATGAATGATTACAGTATAATGAAATATTATGATAAGTAATAAAGTAAAATAATAAAAATTCACATAATTTTCAAATGATTTAAATATTAAAAGCAAAGGCCAAATTAATAACCAATTATGAATGATTAAATATTCATTATAAAGATGAAATGTATTTTTCCTAAATTATTCAATGAAACTTGCCTCATAAAAGTACATTACTAATTCACATCAAAATCATAAAACAAAGAAATATTATTTCAGGTTTAGCCAGACTTAATAACCAAAAAAGCTTGATTAATGTATAAATTATAATTGGTAAGAAGATTGTTATTACCAGTGATATCAGCAATATCTTCAATTTTTTCACAAATTTATTCTTCCTTCAGGATAAAACATGAATTCAGTAATATTAGCAAAAATTATAAATTTAAATATATATGGAATGTATATAAAAATAAAAAGGTGAAATATTGTCTCTATATTTGAACTAACTGTTTCATTGTTTACATCTGTAAATTATGTGCAGATTTGAGAGAGTCTACTGTAATTGAATCTTTTTTACTATTATTGATTTTTCTACAATTTTAATGTAATCAAATGATAATCATCAGAAATATTTAATTGTTTTTAGTTCAACTGTATATTTATTTATTAAATAAAAAAGCAAATTAAACTTTGCAGAGAAAATATAGACAATTTTTTGTTGTAAATTAAGTTGAAAACAATTTTTATAAGTAAGTAAATAGCCATCTGTTCTATAGTTTTCATTAATAAATATATATTGAGAAATTTAATTATTTATTTACATGTAATATATTGAGAATCTGAAACTTAAAGTAAAATATAATTCGGGTTTAGAATTGAAAGTTACACCCAAAACTAAATATGGAAAAAGAAAATTACGGTACAGAACCATTTATCCGGAATGGTTGGGGCAGATATATTCCAAATAACTGTTTTTTCTGCTTAACTGGTTAGGCATTAAACCAGCATCCATTTGGTAAGTTTTATGGAATATATGTGGTTATGGTATTACTTCTAATTTTCAATTAATTATTAGATTACTTGAATTAAGAATCAGATGCAAGTAAAATTAAAAAATAGAATTCAAAAGAATATAATTTATAGGAATCCTTTGGGTACAAAAATTTTTCTGTTTCCTCTGCATAAAAATTGAAAACATCTAAAGTACAACTAAATATGTTTCCATTTCAAAAACTAGATGTTGTCATCAAATTATACAATTGTTTCAAGCAATGCATTTGTCAAATTGGAAACATATGACACTTTTTTCTGCAAAGATTCCATTATCAGCCTATTAGAAATAAAATTCTTGGTAACTGGTTTTACGGATAACTGGTTTCCTGATAAATGGCTTCATACTGTATATATTATGCTTTCAGTCATAGTGTCAGTTTAGAAACTGATTCCAGATAAACAATTGCTATGTTGTATTTTCAGTTTTGTTTGTATATTATAGCTATATCTTAAAATTAAGTGTTTTAATATTTTTGAAATTTGTTGCAAGAGTATAAAATAGAGCCCCTTTTCATACATAATAAATAAAAATTCGAAGCCTGTGCGATGACAGGCATACAAATAAACTATTTTCAATCCAAAAAAAAAAAAAAAAAAGGAAAGAAAACAAAATATACGTCTTCTGGGAGACTAAGTGAAGCACAAGAAATTTGATTGTGTGATATATATCAATGCTATTTGAATTTTGCTATATATATTCACTTTTAAATATTTTTGCATATATTTATTTTGATTTATGTAGTAAGATTATTTATTTTTATTCTAGCCATGTGCAAATTTTGCTCACAGCATTCTTTCTTGCCTTTTATTTTTCACATATTGGTATTTATGTAAAAGAATGTAAGTGTTATGTATTTTATACGAAATAAGTGAATGGCCATGGTTCTCGCTATCACTCGCCATTGTGCCAAATTGCGACTAAATTCTACATTTGGCGAGTAAACAAGCACTTAGATTTGCCAAATTCGTAGTACTCAGTTTTTGCTTTTTCATTTTTCATACACATGCATATACAAATATTTTTAATATATTTGTATCGAATACTTGAAATTAGATTAATAACAATCATTGTCGCAGTTATAACAAAATTAGGATATTTTAGAACTTATTGAAAAAAGGGAATACATTAAAGATGATTTTTTTTTACCGCTATACGGTGAATCTATTTTGCTAATATTTTTTTCATTTGGTGAATGTTTTTTATTTCTAATTAGCCGAATTATTAACGTTGGTTTGACCAATGTTAATAATTCGGCTAATTGTTGGTCAAATGTCAGCGAGAACACTGTGAATGGCTATATTTAAAATAAATGAAATCAGAATGGGCTGGTTATCAGAATATTTGGCAATTTATCATCTGTGTCTGACTACCATAAAACTACTAAAGATTGTTAAAAAATTATTAAATTTTGCATTTTCTTTTACTCAAAAATTGAAACTTTCCTTATTTCCTTTTATACATTTTTTTTAAACTTTTGCAGTCATAATGATATTTTACTCTGAATTTTAAATAGGTTTATTTATTTTTTATTTTATTTATTATTATTATTATTATTATTTTCAGGTGCTGTCAAGGAAAAAAAGTACATATCAGGGGAGCATATTGAAGAAGTATTAAAGACATAATTATGCCATGTAAAAGAATGCAAATGTTATGTAAAAAAAATCCAAAAATGTAAATTAAAGTTTATCAATAATAAATGTATTTATTGTTGTTATTTTATTTTGATGTTTCCCCCTTAACATTGGTTCTAAATGCACATTTTTTAGAAATTGAATTTTTTTAAACTTTAAATTGATGCATTTTATAGCAATGAGTAATGTATTTGTGTTATTATTTAGAAATATTACATCCATATTGGAATAAAAGATGTAAATAGATTTAGTTGTAGTTTTATTATGAATTTTGAAAAAAAAAAAAAAAAAAAGAAAAGAAAAGAACATTATTGGCATATTAAAAAAGGATTTTACTATGTTTCATGTGCTTAGTATCAAACTTTTCATACATTTACTATAAAAATTAAAGAATTCAATGGAATTGCATAATAGAAAAACTAAATTGAATAAATATATAACTTAATTGAAACAAAAACTTATTGCAATCTAAAATACAACTATGAAGAACAAAACAAGTTGTCTGGTAAGAAGTGTTAAATATCATGAAATCTGATAGAGTAAGTATTATCAAATTCCTACGATCCTGTGTTTTTATAATTGAAGCTATTAAAATATAAAGAGAAGGGAAAATGTTCTTAAATCTATCTAAAAATACAAGTATGTTTAACGAACTTTAATAATTGATTGTGTAATTGCTTTTGTATGTAAGAAATAATATCATGATTTTTTTTTTTTTTTCCTATCATTTATATTAAAAATTCCAAAATTTATGCTATCTTAGTGGCAATTGATCATCATAAGTTTCTTAAAGTGTTAAGTTAAAGATTTTGGTTTAAGGTAAATGATATAAATAATTGATTGACAGAAATTTTTAGTAGCAAATATTCAGCAAAATGGTTACCTGCATATATTTTTTTTAATGTATTTCTCAGAATTTCAATTTATAGAAGTGTAAATAAGTTTAAAAAAAAAAAAAAAAAAAAAAAAAAAAAAAAAAAAAAGAGAGAGAGAGAGAATATTTGTTTTTGTGAATGAAGTATTTTTTTTTTCTGAGTTTTCATTTTTTTAGGCATATAGTAAAAAATTACTTTTACCTTTTTTTTTTATCTCTTTCATTTTTATAACATGTCTAATCAAGAAAAGAGAGAATTAATAAAATTATGGAAAATAAGTAAAAAAAAAAAAAAAAAAATCCAATAATTAATTTTAGAATTTTGTTAATATTTGATTTAGTGCATACTCAATTTTTTCTTTTTAAGTAAAAACTTCTTGCATATTCACAATTTCATTTTTGAAATGAATACAAAAATTTTCACATTGTACATTGTGTATTTACATAGAAAAAAACAATGATGAAATCTGAAATGTGTATGATATTAACCGAAAAATATAAAGTAAATTCAATATGTTATATCAGATAATCAACAAAGAATCCTACCCAGTTATATCTCATTCATTATGTACTACTTATTAGTTTTTATTAAAGGATGTTTGAGAACAGAAATAATATATTTCACTTGAAATAGATTAGTATTTTTCTAGAGTTCATTTTTAATGCTTATTTTAAAATTAATATTTTTATTGTAATTTATTCATAAAGAATTATTATATGTTTGTGAAAAACAACAGCAAACAATTATATAAAAAGAAATCTAATAAAAAACGTTTTAATAAAAAAAAAAATAAATAAATAAATAAAAAATAAAAAAAAAAAAAAGGAAGAAGGATTTATAATTAAATAGAGGGGAAGTGCTGTTGCCCCATCTGTTCTTTCCAAATGGTGCTCCGATTTTTATTAATTTTATCTTGCACAGTGGTGTTCTATTTACACATTGGTTATCTAAACATTTCTATTAACCTCTTCGCTACTGGCGATTATTACAGTATTTTTAATTATTACTGAATTATTTCTTCTCTCGTTTGACTTCAGAGCGAGATTTTTGTTTTATTTTCATTAGCTCGAATCTTAGAATTCGAAACATATTATTCTTATATCGAAATTTCATTTATATTTGAGTATCATTAATAAAATGGGACAAAATTGATGTACCCATTTGGGTACTCAGGGACTGAAGAGGTTAAAAAAACCCATATTCTGGATATTGTCCAGGCTACCAATATTTTTTAATAGAAATGTTGCGTTATACCCTCCTGTATAAGATAAATAAATAATCAGAAAATCATGTAGAAAGGAAGCGTGGAGCAATTTGCATCTTCCTCATCTTTTTTTTTTTTTTTTTTTTTTTTTTTAATCCTTATCTTATTTATTATTATTTTATTATTATTTTCCTAATGATTATATTTGCTGTTGTTTTTAGCAAACATAACTCCTAATGAATAAATCACAATAATAATATTAATTTAAAAGTAAGCATTCAAAATGAATGCTAGAAAATTACTAATCTCTTTCAATGCTTTGCATCATTTTATGCCGGAGAAGCAGAGGATGCACAATTCTATTCATTTTACCTAGTCCTGTGAGCATCCAACTGCCATCCTAAAAACGTCGAAAAATGACGTCCGGAGGACGGGAGTAGGTGTCGCTTTTTGCTCTCCTCCGGACGTCCGCCGGATAACTATCGGATATTATAGGATGTCCGCCGGATGAGGCTATATACTGAATAAGACGCTTATCGTACGTCCGCAGGACGAGTTTGTGCCGTATGGGTTACCTCTCGCCGTAGAAATCAGCACATAAGACGTCGAGTGCAAGAAAGGCCAAATAAGCGATAAATGCGCCAAACAGTTGCCATTCCTCAGGGAATGCTGGGATATGGGTGAACCTCACAGAAATCCGGTGGCATCGACGATCACCCTGCTCCTAATGGGAAAGAGGCTTCGTTTTCCTTCCCGTTTATATTCCTTCTTCCATGTGTAGCATAGATCAGAAATAACAACTAAATAACGGATCCCTTTGTTCTCTTCGGAAATATTTGAAGCTGGAATGGCCCAGATTTGGCGAGAGTTTTCCTTGCCAAAAGGGTGTCTTTTTTGGCGATTATCCCTTATTGGCAATTTTCTGCTTTCATTCTCATAATAAAAGAACGCAACGCAGGCGAAAAAGGTCTTGGTGGCTGGTGGGATCGGCGGGAGAAACCGGTTTGGCGCGCATTCGCTCCCACCATCACGTGCTGGTGGGGAGGTTATGATGGCGTCAAGAAAGGTTGCCATTTTTTAGTCCAGTTATATTAGAAGTCAATTCAGTATTCGCGTTTGAAATGAAATAGACGCCCTCTCGCGGACAAAGTCTGAAACGAAATAGAACTTATATCGTGAGCATGAAATCAGTGTTTAAAAGGCCGATAAATAAATAAACAGTTCTATAACGCGTGCAACGTTGGGTTCTTTGCATTAAAATTATCTAAAATCAAAATTTTATACACAAAGTTTAGATCTATAATATAAAAAAATACATTTGACTTACTCATGGCAAAATAGCATGATAGCAACACAATGCTTTCATGCTTCAGCTTCTCTAAAGCAATTACTAGATTTTCCAGCATCTACAAATTCTAAAATTGTCGATATTTGTAATTTATCTCCCATAATTAAATAAAAAAGATAAAAAACTGCACTTTAAATAGCTCTTTAAACTGGTTCTATGCTACAGTGCTACAGCATGGAACGTAAACAAACAAACGTAAACAAACGATTATCAGGTCTATTACAACGCCATCTTTCGGTCATTACAAACGCGAATAGCTTCCTTGCAGCCGCGATGTCGTCATCAATCAATCATGCGAATTATTTGCGTTTTAAGTTTCTCACGCTTTTTAAAATTGAATTTTGTTGCTATTCTTTCTCATTATCATTATTGAAAAAGAAAGCATATAAAAAAATAGAGGGAAAATTGTGCAGATTTTGCGAATTCGAGTAATTTCTGAATTACAAATATTTTTAAAGACAAATATTTTGTTTATTTTTTTAAACAAAATTAAACAATGGAATTAATTTGTCGCTTGAAGTTTTTACGTGTAATAGCACTCTTAGTTGCCGAGATATTTGTAATCCTGTTTTCCACATTCTTCGATTTTTCATGATCCTGAATTTCATTAAAATTTAATTTTAATTGGAAATGAGACGCTTAATCCGATGCAGTAAACTGTTAGGCGCGTCACACACCAGTGAGACATTGAACGGAAAAACGTGAGACATGCGACAATTTCACCCTGAACAAAGAAAAATCCGGTATGACTGAGTCCTGTTATACGATTTTAACGCGTCTCTCTGGTGGCGCGCCTTAGTTAACATGATTATTATTTTTGGATCTATAAGGATGTTTCTTTTACGCTATTCGGTACTACTCGAGTAGTTTGCTGTTTTATGTACTTTGTAGAAATTGGTTCATCAGTAATTCATTAATAGAGCATCACTATATATATATTGAAAATATTTAAATTTACGTTTAAATTTTGTTTTGGAATAACAATGCATTTTATAAAAAGTTTACACGTGTTTTATGTTCATATATTATGCATATCCATCATGGGTAAGTATTACAGTGGTCCACAACTGCTACTTTTCTTCCCCAGCAGGAGGGTCTCATGAGTCTATTTACCTGATGGTGCAATTTAACAACATATTTAATTTTTTTTCTCAGTTTCTATAAAACATAAAGGCATAGAATTTTCAATATCGACAGCTTAATGTCTCTTCTATATAAAATATTTTTTAAAAAATTAGACACTGAAATTTTATTTTATTTTTTTAATGTTGAATTTCGATTAAAAAATAAATAAATAAATAAAAATGTTTTTTGACTTGTATCCACTGTGCGCAACATTTCTCAAGAACTAGTAAAGCAATTCGCATGAAACTTTGTAAATATCTTCATTTTAAAGTAAAGAATAACATACTTCAAATTTGGTATTTTTTGGTTATCGATTGCATTGATTATTTAGAATTGATAATTTATCAATAAAAAGTTTTTTTTCCAAAACTTCATTATTTAAATTTTATGCAAATTAATAAATTAATTTCAAATGAATTTTAAATTCAAGATACATCCGTTTTACATCATTATCAATATTTTTGGAGACTCTTGAACTAATAGTTTTGCTACAATCTTGCGTGCAGTGGATTTTCAATGTCAAAATGTGGTGCATGTCAAAAACAATTTTTTTTAAAAATAAAAATTAAAAAATAAAGTAAAATTCTACTAGGACTTCTCTCAGAGGGATTAGTCTGAGCGATATTGCTGAGAATACACATTTAATAACTTGCGATAAGTAAAGAAAATGAGATGTTACCTTTAATTGGTCATTCATTGTGATAAAATATAATGATGAAAATAAGCATATCGAATCGTAGAACTACAAAATCTTGTTGCATATACTATTTTTATAAAAGAAAAGCAAACCATGCATGGATATAAAATTGGAAATATGCAAAATGTTAAAAGTAATACAGAAAATAAAACACCAAATTTTCCTATATTGGAAATATAACTCTTTGAAATGCATAAACAGAAGCTTCGCACCTATTTGAGAAACTATAAATAACATAAACTATTATGTTTGAAGAGAAATGGAGTGTATTTTATATGGTGTGAAATCCGTCCGAATAGTTTATAATGTTGAATATCTGTTTTCCACGGATGCAATGAGGTTGTCGGTAAGAGTTAAGGAATCCTTTTTTAAAAATTTGTCCTAAACGAGCATTTACATCTTATAAGTTACTGTGATGCCAAAGTTATAGTTTCTGACCCCAACAGTATCCTAGAAATTGCAATATTCTCAATAAATTGGGTTTAAAACTTTTTTTAGAAAAAAATGTTTAATTTGTGAAATTAAATTGTCGAATGTTTTAGAAATCGTTCATAACGAGAATATTATACCTTAAAAGTTGCCACCAAAAAAAAGATTTTAAATTTTTAGTCATATCAACATCAAAGAATTCTCAATTTTAGAACTTTTTTTGTTCGTGCATTGATGGTGATTATTGTTCCTATGCAAAATATAGTATATTTTGCAGCAAAGATGGTTATCAACATTTCTTGCCCACATTATTTTTTAAATCGGCTAGGTACTCCCAATGATAACGAAAAACACACAAACGTTAATTCTTTATAGCATAGAAATTCATAATCAAAAGCTATATATCTCCTATTATATACACATAAACAGGGGTGGGGAAATACATCATTTTGCTCGCCAGTGGCGAGTGGATTTTCTCATAAGACGAGTGCATTTTTAGTTTTTGAAAAACTGTAGGCAATAGGCACATTATCAGAAACACTTTTTTAATCTAGATATTTTAGCTTTCCAAATTATTACAGTGTAAGTATGGTACTAAGTTCTATCTAATATTGATCTTACCTTTGTTATATATATTTCTTAATATTATACAAAAAAGAATTATGAAAATGCATTGTAGTAATAGTAATTTTGTCTGTAATCGCGTGCGATTTTGTCTTAACTATTTTCAACTGCGTGTGATGCATCTTGCGGGCTGGCGAAATAAATCCTTTGCTGGTAAGAATTTGGAAAGTTTCCCCACCCCTGCACATAAATTATCTAATTAGTGCTAGCAGATGAATTTTTAAATATACATAGATCAATATAATTCTTCATTTTTCTTTTATTAGTATTTCTTAGTATTCATTTTTCATTTATTTGTATTATTCAGTAAAAAACTCACTTTCTTAAGCCCGAATTACGTCAAACTTTTTATAAAAGCGCCTAAGTCCATATAACAGCGAAGTATTGTGAAGAGTATTAAATACAAGGTAGTAAGACACTTAGCCAAACGCAGGTAATAAATCGCCAAATATTGTCCTTTTCGCCCTCTCTCGAAATGCATTTTTTTTTCGTATATTTAAAAAACACGATTTTGAGTCATCTTATTTAAAATTCAAATAAATAAATGAGAGGAAGCAGTAATAGCATATGTCAAAACATTCATAAGTCAACATCAAGGAATTGTATCGTAGTTACACATGTGGAAAAAAGCTGCTTTTGGCCAAAAAACGTTGTCTTCACTAAATTTGAATCCGATTAAAAAAAGTACCGTGATTAATTAAAATGTTATAGGCAGAGCTGCCAAGTCTCCGGCATTTTGGACACCGGTATTTTAATACAGAAAATGTTTTATTAAATTGGAACATTCTGCGGATTTAAAAAATAACTTTTCCTATAAGAAAATTCTGCTGTGCAATAAGCGGGGGCTTGGCATCTCCGTATAGGAATATTTCGTAATCTACTTTTTAACCTTAAAAAAAGCAACGACCATTTTTCGGGTACAAAAAGTATTGCTAATTGTTCCATATTGCATACAAGGTATTGACTGTAATATTGATACATCTATGGTGATAAATTTCCAATAATTTTTCAAATCCCATTTATTTCATTAAAAATATAAATCTTTTATTCATTTAGTTTAAAATAAATGGTTTTCAACTAATTTCATAATACTTTTGAAATATCACTTTTCATTGGCCATTTTTTAAAAGCATTTAGAAAGTGGTTGTTGTTTTCAGTCAAATATAGACTTTGGTCTGTCCACATTTTATTTTATTATTATTATTATTTATAAATGGTGGAGAAATATTCATACTTAATCCATAACGTTCATAATATATGACTATGTTATTACATAAGTCACCTTTTTATTATCATAAAAATTATGTTTTTACTGATTTTTATTAACTCAATAGGAAAAATTTTGTGTTTTGAGCAATAGATGTCCGCATTTCCTTTATTTATTTCAACAAAATTCTTTGTATTTAGAAGAATTTTTATTTAAATAGGAAATCCAGATGTCACTGTTAATAAAGAAGAAAGTTACAAAAAAGGGTACAAAACGAGTAGACACATACTATCAAATATGGAAAAACGACGAATCCCAAAAAGACGTATGAAATATCAACTTTTAAAGCAAAAAAACGAGGTCTGATTATCGAGCCTACTGATTACAAAATGTGCATTACATTAAAAAAAAAATGCTGCAAATATTGATTATTTTTTCTTTTGTGCAGTTTTGGCTTCGAAAGGTGCGCTATGTTGCAAAAAAATATAAGCGCCTATGAAAACACACCTGGTAAACGTTCATGCTCAGTTTTACAAATAAATATGGCACATATATGTCCTATATACACCGAGGTACCTAATTGGTGCCAAAATGGCGTTTAGTTGCCTAACATGCTGGTTATCATATAAATGTTATAATAAATTGTTTGTTCTAAAAATATAATCATTTATTGATTCAATTTAATTGATTCATTTATTGATTGTTATATCTTTTTTAATAACAGAAAATGTTTCGTTTATTCCTTTTTTTTTTTTTCATTTTGAAATAAATAACGTGTTGTTATAGAATGCTATATGCATCTGGTAATCAAAACGATGTTTTCACCTAATTGGCATAAAAAATCTCGCCAAACCCGGTGCTTATATCTCTAGTATATTATCTCAAGTATTTTATTTATGTATACTATAATTGTTTTTACATACCACTTACTTCTTCTGGTATATAGAAATATGTAAGTGGCTCCTTTATGCAGTATAAATTGTATAAAACTTAAAAAAAAAAAAAACCCGTTGCCACTTTTTGGATCGAATTAAAAAAAAAATCAATGTCTAATTCCAGTATTGCTCCCAGGTATGCATACATACTCCATATTTCAAAGTTGTATGCCAACAAGAAACGGATGAAAAATGGGAAAAGATGTCACATATGCACCAGGGTACATAATTGGCTTCAAAATGGCCTTTTTTTTTACCTGAGATGGTAACCCGGCTTTATTTATTTATTATTTGTTTATTTACTCATAAAATGTTTATTTACTTTCACTTCCTTCTTTTAATTATATAAAATATTTCTTTTTATAGTTTTTAATAATTATTAATATTTTATTTACTGTAAGTTCTTTTTGAAAATAGAAAATAATTTAAAAATGTGTATGTAAGCGTTATTTGAAAAGGGAATTTTCGCCAAATGGGCTTTGAAAAAAATTGCGCCAAATCTGATGCGCTTGTGGTATCCGTGCCGAAAAATTAGTGACCAGAATTGACTTCCATACACAAACAAAACATGTTAAAAGAAAACATGCAATGAAAATAAATATAAAGGGAAAATGATGTCATAAAAGAAACTTTTTATTTAAAAACGTAATTGTTTCTAATTTTCACACGCGAAATATGTAAAACATTCTTTTAGCGATCAAAAAGTGCTGTTAAGAGATTATCACAAAATCTCAAAATCAAAGTTTTTATGACATTTTTTAATGTTAAAAAATAAGTTTTATTTTCCTGCATGATTAAATTTTAAAATGTTTTATTTCATTCAATATTTCTGAGTGCGAAAATGATTACTATTTACTCCATGTACTGATTCGGTTATCTACGAAAATGTCCAGCCGGTGAAAATCACGCTCATCAAATTTCTGTGACGTATGCACATAAATTGTGCTTTATCAGTTTTTTTAATATAACTTTTAAAGTATTTAGAATTAATTTTTAAAAGTAGGTGCATTCACCAGATTACTTTCATAGGTACCTATTGGTACAAACAGAATCAAAATCCGACAAGTACTTTTTGAGATTTGCTTGACGAAAGAATTTTTTTGAATTTTAATATCGTTACGTATCTCTGAGTATAAAGACTTCGCTTCGCTCAGACAATTATAGAATATTAAAAAAAATATTTTAAACAGAAAAAAATATTAAATTGTCTATTAAAAATATCATGCATTTATGTTTTTTAGGGATTGAGAAAAAAAATTAAATGCGACATGTTTCGAAATTGCACCACCAGGTAAAAAGTAAGACTCCTGAGACACCTTAAGACAAGTGTTTAACCCTTTCGGGTCTGATGTACTATTAATAGTACATGTACTATTAATAGTACATGTTTTCATCGAGTGTTATCTTAACTACTATTTTTGTTATTTTCTGCATATAGAAATGATAGTACATATCTGTGCCTTTCTTATTATGATTTCATTTATGGTTTGACATTTAGTAATAACAATAAAGGTTTTCTTAATTCTTTTTGCACAGTTGGCAATTTCTTTATGTTTTACACATATTTCACTCTTTAAATTTAAAACATAAGTTACTTTTCTAAACGAGTCATGTGTGACAAAACGCGAAAAATATTACTAAGTAGTAATATCTGTTAAACCCTGATGTAATGCGATGTTTTCCAAATGTCTCCAAAAACTCTTCCTTTGTTTATTATCGTATAAATGTGAATTGAATAGCATACAAAATAGACATATTCGCTGCATTTCAGGTAATGAGACATCAGGAAATCTATTTGGTTAGCTACGATTAACATTATTAAAGTAATAATGATTTTATTCTCAAAACGGAAAAAAAATTCGAACCCCGAAAGAGTTAAGCGAGACTTTTGAAACTTCACAAGAAATAGGTTGTCTTTATACGGCGATTTGCACCCAACGATAGGCACGCCCTTTTGTACCAAACACCTATGAAGATTACCAATTTCCATCCTCATCTATTTTTGATAAAGGGATTTTTTTTTCTCTTTTTCTTACAATTCGCAACAATCTAAAACAATGGCCTTTCTTAAATATGAAAAAATTATCCATTGAAATGATGAAAATTTAAACAAAAAAGTGAAGACTTAAAAAAAAAAAAACTGCCTGAAAACCGTTAGCTTGTAAAGCATACGACTAGAAAAAAAAATTCCTTTGTATAGTTTTTATTACTACAAAACTTTTTAACCAAATTTAACATTAAATACTTCTTTAAATAATTCTCCGATTTAGAAATTGCCTTTTAATATTTTTGTAAGCAGTGATTTTCCCAATATTAGCTAAAAAATACTGGTCACAAAAATTTCAATTACTGCTACGCGTCAATAAATGCGTTAGTTACTTTTGTTTAAAACCCTTTAAGCATTCTAACCGGTTTTTTCCGTCATGAAACTTTTAGAATCAGAGTTTGATTTAACACAAAACCGATATTAAAATTAATTTTTTGAAGTGATAAATAAATATGTAAAATTACCAAATAAAAATTTTCATACCAATGTGTTTCATAGCTATTATTTTATGAATCGTCAAACATGAATGACAAATTTTACAGAACGCTTAAAGGGCTAAAATAAAGAAAAAAAGATGAAATTAATTTACCAATAGTTTGTTTTAAAAACTTTTTTTATAGTCTTAAAAAACTTTTACATACTTTGTCCCAATTTGGACATGTCTAATAATTAAAACATTTGAACAATACAATCATCAGGATGGTCCTATTCAGTGGTTATAGATTATTCATATAATAAAAACATTATTCAAGTAAAAACAATCTAATTTACAACCTTTCTGGAGATACTCAACTATTCAGTCTTTCCGTAAAAATTTTAAACACATCAACAGTCAATTCCGGATTAGTCACAGAAAATTTCTTCCATTCTTCGCTGTTCAAAATATTCAATTTGCCAGCAATATAAGAGGACACAGCCCATTTCATATAATCATCATTATGCTCATTGGCAAATCCCAAAACATCTATTGCATCAAAATTCGATAAATGTTCTATCATAAACTTTGTACATTTTTTCTTCAATGAGTCTATTGAATATTCATTGGCTGCTTCGTAAATTTTCCTTGCTAATTCATTTGTTAAATCTGGCAACGTAGCGGTATAAATGTATCTAATTAAGATTACGAACACCACTGGATCCATGCATGGCAAAATAAGGCTATCTAAATTTTCCGCCGACATCTTCTCGGGGTTGTCTTTCACTTCTATCATATCTGTGAATTTTTTCGAACGAAAACAGAGCACGTCTTTGTGCGCTTTAATTTCTGTGTTACCGCATCTGAGAATAATATCCGCGTTTCTTGAATATCTCATGAGCTTCTCGAAATCACAACTCAGCTCTTGTAAACAAGATACATCATAATCTGTAAATAAAAAGTTAATTATTTTGAACTCTACGTGAAAAACTTGCTAAAATTTTCAAAATAACAAACAATTATCATTTAGTACATTTTAGTAGTCTTAACCATCTTCATACACACAAGAACAGATACAAAATATCCTGCAATTATTTGAATTAAAGTCAGCAAAAAATGAAATTAAGGAAAATATAGCTTTTAAAAATTCTCAATATTCTAACAAAATTATTATTCTAACAAATTCTAACATTAACTTATTCTAACAAAAAAATTATTAAACAAATGTTCTACACTAGAAATTCAATAAGTATTTGGAAAAAATTTTATCTGTCCAGGGGAAATGTACATTTTACCCTGCAAAAGGTCGGGTAGAAGATTTTTTTAAAATTTCTTTTTACTGGAGGCCTGTATGGATAAACCAAGTTTTTAAAGAAAATTTCTGAAGAAATTTTTTTCTGTAGACAAAAACCAAAATTATGCGACTTGTTTTTGATTTTTTAAAAATATCTTGAGACCGATGCTGTAGAATATTATTTGTTAATTACAATATTGAAGAAGACAAAATTCTCTACAATTGTCATTTTTACAACATTTTTAAAATTTAATAACAAGTGTACTACGTAATTTAAAAATACAAGACTTTTTTTCAATTTCTTTAAAAACTGAAAAACGTATTTTGCCCCGATTATTCAAATGTTCCCCACGGATTTAATCATGCATGAGAAAATTTTAGCAATAAATTGTCTACAATTTGCACACCCATGCGAATTTCATCGCAACAGATTTTGAATTCCACAAATTTACATAATTTTACAAGAAAGGTGTATATAAATACGACAATTTTTATATTTAGATAGTTGCTTTAAGTGTATACAATGTTAATTTAAAAATATTCTTTAAAAGAATAATTCAATATTTAGTAATTTATTGGCACGATAGTTTCAATCGAAAACAATTCTTATTTAAATTTAATAATAATTTTTACAAGTCAAATATTTTTCCAGGAACCAATGGGATATGGTAGTTCGAGAAAAAAAAAATTATTCCGCCCAACAATGGTATATTTTATTTACCAATTATTGATAACACATGTTTTAATGTTTTACTGTTTTAAAGATAGCGAACATTGGATTGTAATTCCAAATAAAAGGAAACACTCAAAAATAATTATATTTTATGTGAGAAATACTTTTACCTTTATAAAATAGCTACGATGAAAAAGGTAACAGATTGTTTCACTAAGTAATAGTATCTATCTCGTAAAATTTAAGAATTCTGTCAAAATATTCGAGATCACTATTTTTATAAAAATATTTAAAAAAGATTAGTTTTAATAAATATTCTCAATACTTTTTACATTTATATCAATAAATATATCAAAAGATCATTTTAGCTTGCAAAATATAAAAACTTTAATCTATTAATTGCTTTAAAGCTCAAACAGAAAATTTTATTTTGATTGTTAAAAAATGCCCTTTGTGGAATATTCTAATCTTTTGTAATAATATGTACAGTTCTAAATCTGCGTTTAATGATATCTTTGATACCATTTATCAAATGAAATACCAATTTATATATAATTGTAGATTATATAAACATTCTTGTTTTAGCATTGATTTTAAATCTCGTTCAATTCCACTTTTTCTATACAATGAAGTATGCAATAGGACCGCATAAGATAAATGAAAACATGTATTTTGATAATTTCTACAGACTATTTAACAATGTTTTTTAAGGGAAAGGTGGACGTTAATTTTTTTTTTTATTTTTGAATTTACATCATAGCAATATGAAATTTTGTGCATATATACGTGTATAGAACAGACGTGTATATAGAACACCTTCAAAAAAAAAAAAAATTCCAATCTTATTAAAATCTCTACATTTTTAAACGAAATTTTAAAATGCTCCTCGTGTCTTAATTTTTGAGACATTTTCTTGCTTTTGCATTTTTATCACTTAAAACTATTATAAATAAATTTGTGTCAGATTTTTTTAATCTCTGGAATAGTTGATATTTTACAGTTTTTTTTTCTAAATTCCATATCGATTTTCATCAAAATTTTGCCTTTTAATAAGTAAAAAATCAAACTTGACTGTCTTAGTGAAGACTAATTTTAAAAAGCTTACACAATTTCTTTCTAAACAATATCAGAATACTTTCTTATCAATTTCATGAATATTGATAAAAAATTACGTCTCAAGAAGCATTTCAAAAATCTAAAAACGCTGAAAAATTAGTTTTGAGCAAAACAGATTTAAAGTATACAAATATACTTACCTTTATTATTTACTTATTAAAACCTTCATAAATGATATTTTAATAAGAAAAAACTGTTTTGGTACTATTATATCACAGAAAAATTCCTTTTTTGCGACGATTTTGCTGAAATAAAGATCCACTGTCCCCTTAACAGTTTTTATTTTTGCTAGCAGAATTGCCGGTCTTCACCCTTATCAATTATAAAGGATCACTCGTGTAGAATAAAATGAAATAATACGGCAATGTCAATAGTAGCGGATAGGGACAGCTTAATGCAACAATGTTAAAACTTACTAGGAAGGTCTCCATTGGGGGCATACTCAGAATTTTTTGAAAAAAAAAACACGAATTAAACTAATTAGCGGCGGAATTATATTATTAGATATGTAAAAAAAAAAAAAAAAAAAAAAAAAAAAAATAGTTTGGAATAATTGGCGTGAAAAACTGAAAGCGACGCGGGATTTGGCGAGCAGTGCATTTCCTCGCCAAAAGCAGACGATTTTAACCCTTTCCGGCACGGACAAAATCTGTACTAAAATGCTAAATTATTGACTGACACCGGAATTCACAAACGAATTTTTGTAAATATTTTGAATCCTTTAATTGAAGCTTTTATTCTAAAAGCAAAATTTTATTAAAATATTACTGGTGCCGTTTGCAAGTTTTGAATTAAAATTAGGTATCCCAGACCGGGCACAGTGTGCCGGAAAGGGTTAACGAATCTGAAAATTGATTTTAATTGACTTCACTGTTAAAAATCTGCAGCATTTACTGCAATGTCACTCCACTACTTTTATAGAATCTCTCTCTTCTGACCAATGAGAATGCTCCATAGCACGGTGAATTGACAATGTCATACTGTTAAAAATCTGCTGCATTTTGTTGCAACGCACTCCACCACTTGTATATAATCATAATCTATTCTAACCAATGAGAAAGCTCCATTTCACGGCCAAGAAAACGTTTTCTATACAAGCAAGGGAGTGCGTTGTAACAAAATGCAGATTTTTAACAATGTATTTTTCAATTTGGAACAATTTTAATCAATTTAAATTGTGTTTTAAATGATAAAATCTATTAGTTTCATTTTGTTATAAGTACATGTAAACGTATATGACAAAATTACACTTAAAGTAAAAATTCAAAACTAAAATTACTTAAACTAAACTTATTTAAATAAATTGAACATAGAAAGTTTTTTCTTTAAAAAATATTCGAAGCTTAAAAGCATTATTTTTCAAAATTTCGTTTTTTCGCCAACCGGAGATAAATTGCCAAATAAACGAAATTTTTATTTTTTTTTACGGACGTTATAAGGAGGTTCCGCCGAAATTTTTTTATAAACATATATAACTATATGAGAAGAACATTCTGCAATTTTTTCAGATTTTTCTGAGTATGCCCGTATGGAGACCTTCCTTGTTAGACTGAATAATGAAATTGGGAAAAAAAATAAAATCCCTACCCGGTTTCGGCGAGTTGTTTATAAGTGCATAACATCACTTTAACATCAATACCTAGTAAACTTAGACAAAGGTTATAATGAAAATATTATTTCTTCAATTTTATTTTTTAATGATTATTTTAATTGCTATTTTATAGAAATGTACAATGAAAGCATGTTATAATCTTTTTGATATTAGAATATTAATAATTATGATGCATTCTCTTCAAATATTAATGACATAATCTTAAATTAGCCCAGACACTGGATTTTGGCGATTTTAGTGACAAGCACTCTCGAGCGAACTGAATTTTCAAAAATTTAAATATTCTTCCCAATCACACTGCGGAATTTTCGGCAAACAATTAACGACGTGAGCAGTTCCAACGATGATTCCTAAACGCTGCGCGCCTATTAAAACGAGACAAAAAACATCATTGGGCACAAGAAACTGACTGTGCAGCAGACTAAAATGGAAGAAACTCGTCAATATCGCGGCCACTAACTTACTTTTTTTCGTTTAAATGGGCGCGCTCATACGTAACTGGATGTACGAAACTCGCTGTATAGCAATCTCTAAAGTGCATGAAACTCGCTGTTCAGCAATCTTTGAAGTGCACGTAACTCGTCAATGCCCCAGTCACTAATGTACACTATCTACCAAAAAGTATTTGTACACTTTCAGTTTTTGACATTTTGTCAAATATTTAAAAATATACTGGTCGGATTCTTCTGGAACTTCAGAAATATAAAGATTATGTTTCACTTTATATTTATTTACATTCATTTGTTAAGCGGGTAATTAGGGGGCCGGCAAAAAAACAAAGAATAATAGAAATATTTGGGATCGCCCTGTACATGAAAATGCACGAAACGACTTATCGCTTTAGAATACAAGTATATAAATACAGTAGAATATGTACACTAATTTTTGTGAGAATAGCATGTATATTTATTGCGATAGAGCGATTTTTTTGAAAAATTCAAAAAATTCTGGTATGTTTTTTGTTTATATCATGCTGGGTTTTTGACCAAATTTAACGCAAATTTCAGAAAAATTGGCAAAATGCAGTAGAAAAAATGTAGCGCAATTGGAATATAAATATATTAAATATTTTATGAAATATGAGTAGTTGTATAAAATAATTTTTATCTGCGCATGCGCGAACTAGAAAAACATTTTTTTTTACATCATTTAATAGTCAATTCTATGGAGTGACTTATAAAAAAAATCCAATCAAATATCGTGAAAATTCAAAAAGATATCATTTTAGTGAGATGTTTTTACTCTGCTCTCTAAAAACGGCTGAATCTTAAGGGATTCTCCACAAATTGACATTTTTTAATAACTGACTTTAAAAAAAAACTAGTATTGAATTAATACAATATCTAATACAATATTGCTGCCAATAAGTACTTGACAATTGTGATAGAAAAGAAAAAGAGCTTTATTCGCATTCAGGGCCAAAACTAAGAGGAGGGGGGAGGGAGAAGGGCATGTGCTCCGGGCGCTAGGATGAAAGTGTTCTAAATGTATCTTTCGTTTGGCGATTTTTTTCAAGGCTATGTTTAGCATAATATTGTTAAAATTCTTATATCTGGGCTATGCTAAAGCATAAAAAAATCTAATGATGATGGCTTAAGGTCCCTGCCCCTACCCGTGAAGATGCTCACGAGCTAATGCTATTCCTATGGGGATGCATTTTTCTAACTCTTTTGCATTTGGACATTTTTAAATATGTTTTGCATTGGATAGCGGAAGTCCTTTTCAAGATCGCTCCGTGATTACTTTTTCAATTTTGGCGTAGATATTTTTATAATGTTTCTTTCACTTCCAAAAGCGGTTCTGAAAGTGAAACTAACTTTATAAAAAATATCTATGACTCAAATCGAAAAAGTTGTCAAGGAGCGATTTTGAGAGGGACTTCCGCTATCCAATGAAAAAAAAAAAAAAAAAAAAAAAAATTGAAAATTTCAAAATGCGAAAGAGTTATTAGAAAAATGCCTCCCCACAGGAATAGCATTAGCTCAGCAGTGTCTTCGCGGGCAGGGACAAGGGCCTTAAAGATCCTGTTGAAAGTAGAATTTTTTTGATTCGGTTTAAAGTATCAAATTGGAGTATTTTAATAAAGCAGAATACGTTATTTTATATTACATATTTTAAGTTTTAAAATAAGTCGGCTATTAATAAATTGGAGAAATTTTCTTTGTAAATATGCTTTGCGAAGGAGGGGGAAAGGGGTACCTTCAAAATCCACGTTTGCATCGGGAAAAAAAAGACTGGTTTTGGCCCTGTTCACATTTAACAATTTGTAGATCCTCCTCGAGAGGCAATTACAGCTGCGACTCTCCTGGGCATGCTCTCAACTAGTCCTTGTATTACATTTAATGGTATTTTATTCCACTCTGTTTGCACAAGGCAGGTAAGCTCTTTTACTGATTTTGGGCGTGTGTCACCCGCCTTAATTCGACTATCCAACTCGTCCCAGAGGTTCTCTATTGGGTTCAGGTCTGGGCTCTGGGCATGCCACTCGAGTCGATGCACTCCATTATCAGCATACCAATCCATGCTGGACCTCGCTACATGGCAGCTTGCGTTGTCATCCTGGAAATAACATGGGTCCAATCCATAGTATTGCCACAACGTAGGAAGTACACTGTTGTCCAGTATATTACAGTAGGCATCGGCATTGAGCTTACCATGAATTGGGACCAAGGGTCCTAGTCCGAACCAGGAAAAACAACCCCAGAACATAATTCCCCCTCCGCCAAATTTAACTCCAGGCAGACGCCAGACCCAGACCCTACCATCAGAACGGTAGAGGGTGAACCTTGATTCATCACTCCAGAGAACCTGTTTCCATTGCTGTACAGTCCATTGCTGGCGTGTTTTGCACCAACTTAACCGAGCTGCGCGCTTGGACTTGGTGATTAAAGGCTTATGGGCGGCAGCACGGCCATAAAAATTAAGCAGATGAGCTTCCTTACGGATGGTATTCATGGAAACAACACATCCTGAAGCTTGTTGAAATTCTTGGCGTATGTGTAACATTGGTTGGTTGCGGTTCTTCCGAATTTCTCTAGACAGAACCCGTCGGTCTCTATCTCCCAGTTTCGTCGGTCTGCGTACTCTGGCCACATTCTGACAATCACCATTCAGCTTCCATTTTCTAATCACATAAGCCACAGTCGTTTTGGGATAATTAAGCTCGCTAGATATGTCGATTAAAGATCGGCCATTTCGGTGGTACCCGATGATCACACCTTTCTCAAAATCAGACAGCTCTGTTCTTCTTGGCATCATGCATGCGACTGATGTCAGTGTTGTTTTCGACACCACATTTAACAGTGGAGAACTTGACGTATTTCAGGATCGCAGATATCGGCATTTGCATAAGAGCCATTATCAATTATGTATCAATGGGTAGATTTGACACAAATGCTTCGATTTTTTATAATTATTTTTATCCTGAAATAGGTTCGTTCTGGTAATTATCTAAGAAAAGAAGTAAATCACCAGTAAAAAACGTAAATGGAGATTTGGCAATTTGCGTAAAATCTGACGTCATTCAACTGCTTTCAGAGACCAATTGAAAATCAGTTCACTCCTATCCACAATAACTTTCTGAATTTCCACGAAATTCGATCGGATTTTTTTATGGGTAGCTCCATAGAGTTGAATATTAAATTATGTAAAATGATAAATTTTATCGTTCACGCATACGCTGATTAAAAAATATTTCATACAAATACTCATATTTTAGAAAACTTTTAATATATTTATATTTCAATAGCACCTTATTCTTTCTACTACATTTTGCGAATTTTTCTGAATGTGGCTTTATATTTGGTTGAAAATATTGCATGACATAGAACATTTTAGAAAATATTTAATATATTTATATTTCAATGAATTTTGGTGAACTCCCCCCCCCCTCCCTTTTCTTCTTTGCAAAGCATCTGCAAAAGTATTTGCAAAGAAAAATTTTTTAATTTATTAATAGCCGACTTTATTTTAAAACTTAAAATATGTAATATTGATTAAAGTAGTCTGCTTTGTTTAAAAAAAATGATACCTTAAAATCGTGAAACCGAATCAAAACGAAAAAAAAAATCTGCTTTATGCGGGATCTTTATGCCATCATCATTAGATTCTTCCATGCTTTCGTATAGGAGAAATGCTTTGAATGGGGCGATTTTGACAATATCATGCTAAACATAGACATGGAAAAAATCGCCAAACAAAATGTACATTTGGGACACTTTCATCCTAGCGCCCGGGGCACATGCCCTTTCCCCCCAAC
This sequence comes from Maratus speculifer, assembly GCA_964019185.1. Taxonomy (NCBI): domain Eukaryota; kingdom Metazoa; phylum Arthropoda; class Arachnida; order Araneae; family Salticidae; genus Maratus; species Maratus speculifer. The sequence continues at coordinate 400,723,979 of OZ025291.1, forward strand.
CCTCTCTTAGTTTTGGCCCTGAATGTGAATAAAGCTCTTTTTCTTTTCTATCACAATTGTCAAGTACTTATTGGCAGCAATATTGTATTAGATATTGTATTAATTCAATACTAGTTTTTTTTTAAAGTCAGTTATTAAAAAATGTCAATTTGTGGAGAATCCCTTAAGATTCAGACGTTTTTAGAGAGCAAAGTAAAAACATCTCACTAAAATAATGGTATCTTTTTGAATTTTCACGATATTTGATTGGATTTTTTTTATAAGTCACTCCATAGAATTGACTATTAAATGATGTAAAAAAAATGTTTTTCTAGTTCGCACATGCGCAGATAAAAATTATTTTATACAACTACTCATATTTCATAAAATATTTAATATATTTATATTCCAATTGCGCTACATTTTTTCTACTGCATTTTGCCAATTTTTCTGAAATTTGCGTTAAATTTGGTCAAAAACCCAGCATGATATAAACAAAAAACATACCAAAAATTTTTGAATTTTTCAAAAAAATAGCTCTATCGCCATAAATATACACGCTATTCTCACAAAAATTAGTGTACATATTCTACTGTATTCATATATTTGTATTCTAAAGCGATAAGTCGTTTCGTGCATTTTCATGTACTGGGCGATCCCAAATATTTCTATTATTCTTTGTATTTTTGCCGGCCCCCTAATTACCCGCTTAACAAATGAATGTAAATAAATATAAAGTGAAACATAATCTTTATATTTCTGAAGTCCCAGAAGAATCTGACCAGTATATTTTTAAATATTTGACAAAATGTCAAAAACTGAAAGTGTACAAATACTTTTTGGTAGATAGTGTACGTATGAGCGCTGCGCGCTCATTTAAACAAAACAAAAACCACTGGATGTACGAAACTCTGTGCAGCAATCTCTGAAATGCACGAAACTCGCTGTGCAGCAATCTCTGAAGTACACGAAACTCGCCAATGCCGCAGTCACCAATTTTACGTATGAGCGCTGCGTGCCCATTTAAACAAAGAAAAATCACTGTACGAAACTCTCTGTGCAGCAATCTCTGAAGTGCACGAAACTCGTCAATATCGCCGTCACTATCGTACGTATGAGCGCTGCGTGCCCATTTAAACAACAATAAAAAAAAATCACTGGAAGTACGAAACTCGCTGTGCAGCAATCTCTGAAGTGCACAAAACTCGTCTATGCCGCAGTCACTAATGTACGTATGAGCGCTGCGCGCCCATTTAAACTAGAAAAAATCACTGGATGCACGAAACTCGCTGTGCAGCAATATCTGAAGTGCACGAAACTCGTCAATGACGCAGTCACTAATGTATGTATGAGCGCTGCGCACCCATTTAAACCTAAAAAAAATCACTGGATGCATGAAACTCGCTGTGCAGCAGTCTTTAAAGTGCATGAAACTCGTTAGTGCCACGGTCAACGCGCTTATGAGCGCTGCGCGCCCTTTAAACAAGATCAAGAAAAAAAAAATACTGGATGCACGCAACTTGTGCCACAACGAAACTCGTCAAAGCTGCTGTCTCTAACGACACTAAAACCCAAAGAAAACATCTCTGGATGCACGAAAGTCGCATTGTAGAAATTTCTAAAATGGACAAAATTGGTTAATGCCGCGGTTACTAATGCAGGAATCCAATTATTAAAATCTGTATAATTTTGTTCAAAAATACGCGATAAGATTTTGAAATATTTTTCTAATATATATGAGGCATAATTATACTTATTTTTAAACAGGTAAAAGGGTATTTCTGTTACAGGAATGCACTACCGTATTAACATCTCACGTTATAATATTGAGAAAAATAAAATATAAATGCACAATAAAATGTAAAACACAGGAAAAAGTAACCGAAACGAACATCAATACAAAAAAAACAACTCGCCGAAACCGGGTAGGAATTTTGCTTTTTTTCCCATTTCATTATTCAGGCTAAGTTTTAACATTGTTGCATTAAGCTGTCTCTATAAGCTACTAATGTCAATAATAGATTTGTGCTTTTTCATTCACGAATCTTTAAAAAGGTAATCAGAAAACAAAGTTCTTGTCTTGCAATCATGATAAAAGGTCTGAGCTTTAATATCCAAAATGTGCGTTTTCATTGATGGTTAGCAGAAAAATATATGATTTTCCTGACAGTACAAAAACAAATGCACCAAAAGGCGTAGCATTTAGTGATATTCTGGTTTTTACGGAAACTACATGAAGTAAAAATATACCGGTAATTAGCGTTGACATAGTGATGATGGCAACGACCTAACTCATAGATTATGCATTTACTGACTTTTTTTTATTTCTAAACATCATACAATTTCATTTTCTACACTTTCGAATAAAAAAAGTTATTTCAAATTAAATGTTTTTAAAAACTGTACCTCAGTTCTCATTTTAACGGATTTTAATTTAATTTTCAAGCTTTTGGATATCCTTAAACGTGCCTGCAACCCAATAACGGAAGATACAGCAGTTTTCTCTTAATGCAATATTAATAAGACATGTCCATGAGTAACTAACATCAATAACTGCTCATTTTCTGTTTAGAATGACGCCGATTTAAAAAACAACTGTTTCGCGAGGCATCTTAATTTTTAATAGCAAATAAAAACAAAAGACACGTGTTATCTTCTGTTTTTTAGATTACATGTTATTTTTTAGTGTGTGGCAACTGGAAAGAAATGACTGAAAATAGAAATTAAAAAATTGATATTCCTATATTGATAAAGTAATGAAGGTGATAGAAAAAAAATGGGTAAATAATGGTCTGGTGATGTTTTAAAACTAGTGGTGACCGTTTCTACGTTCTAAAATTAAGTACAGCAAGTAATTAACAAATCGGCCAAAAAAAAATGAAGATACACACTTAGAACAGCTTATATATTATGTAAGAGGAATCTTAATGTATGGCCAAACGGAATGTTAGACAAAAGACTTGTGTTAAGATAGTGTTTTGAATAAAAAGCAATCTTCATTCGTTCTATGTCAAGTCCATTCTCAAATTATTTATTTTTTAAATCAAATTAAAAAGTTGAAAAAAATGAGCCAATATATTACATTAAAACGTTGGCTATACAAGAATTTTCAATATTTACTAAGATTTTGCGTCTAATAACTATTGAAATATCAGATAAAATTGACATGCATTAACTCTGACAACAATCCGAGTACAATATAAATTTGTCAATAAGTGGGATATATTTCAATTTTGCTTCAGCAAAGCAGTTAAATACATCTAATTAACTATAACTGAATTATATTTAAAATATTTAATAACTCAGCCGTAAAGAATATAAAAAAATAATTTATAGATTTGAAAAATTTTAAAGCATAGGGAAGAATGGTTCAGTAGATTTTACTTGATGCGTATCATTTTAAACATTTTATCAATCGCACACTAGCCGAAGCAGAGGTAGCCTAATCTTCTGTTGAAAAAAATTGCTGATCTGTTTAAAATTACAATTATATTAAAGAAAAGATTATTTCAAGAATCAAAACTAAATTTGCTTCATATTATTTTTTATTCTTGCTGTTTATTAATAACTTGTTTATGTGTAGATGCAATACACTGGTCTCCAAAAGTTAAGGTCCAACCGGTTTTTTGCGTCTAATTTTCAAATGAATAAATATAGAAACAAGAAATTTGGAGAAAATATGCACTAAACTGTTATTTATTAAATGCGACATAGAAATTTACTTAAGCGTATAAATGAAATTAAAAAAGCACTCATGGTGGAAAATTCCATTTTTGGAGAAGTCCGTACATCGCAGTTTTATGGCAGTAAAATGTCACAAACATTGAAAAACTGGTTCTAATACGGAATATATCCACACCGGACTTTAATGCATTGGTGGCATCGAATTTCCATGCTCTGAATTAAATTGTCGAACAAAGAAATAGATAGAGCTGACCAGACATGGAGTAAGCCTTATTCTAGCTCATTTAATGACCTTGGAGGAGGTCTTAAAGCCGAAACCTGTCTTCCAAGATAGTCCCAAAGATGTCCTATTGGATTCAAGTCTAGAGAGTGAGCTGGCCATTCCCTTCTCTCCAAACAATGATCCTCAAAATATTTCTCAACAACCACAACTCGGTCTGGTCTCTCATTATCATCCATTAGAATGAAACCATTGGCAATAGCACTGGCATATAGGCACACATATAAATCAAGGATCTCATCGCGATATCTCGCACCAGTCAGAGTTCCTCTATGGAATACATGCAGATCAGTGTGGCCTCCGAGTGAGATCCCTTCTCAAGCCATGAATCCACCGTTTCTGTACATGTGTGTTTCGACAGTGTTTGATTGATGGTATCGAGTGCATTGTTCTTCCCAGATCAGAAGATGTCCTGAATCGCTCTCCAGTGTGAATCTGAACTCGCCTAAGAAGAGTATAGAACACTGTTGTTTCGTCTAGGAAACATGTTCTCCAGGGAAACCCCATTTCCATCCATCCTACCACCCGTCACCTTAATGAGTCGATCAAAAGACTTCTAGACATTTCTAGACTCTACTGGCTGTTGTGAACAAAACTGACAACAATAGTTAAAACAACAAAACTTACACGCGAAATTACGAAAGCTTCGTAATAGCACATTTTTTTCTCATTCATAAATACCTATTCTTTTCTATAAAACAAAAGTGGTAGCTGTAATTTTTGCGAAAGTTTTTTTAAAGCTTATTTTGTCATTCATATAAACTATGAAGTTTAATCTGCAATTATATTTCTGGTGAGTTTCGGAAAACATGTTATAGCTTAACGTTTGGAGACCAGTGTAGTTTCCCTATTTATAGAAAAATTATGCTGTACATTATCCATAATTCAAACTAAGCTTAAAAGCAGTACTGTAACAAGTACTGCAATGTGTATGTTTATACAAGTAGTTTAACATAAAAAAGGATAGTGGGGAGTAATGGAACATGTCTAATTCCTTCTTTTTAAAACGATTAATGTAAATTGCTAATATAGAAATATTTTTAGAGGATAGCATGTTAACTATAACATTGAAAATACTTATATTTATTTACTTCAAAATATAAATAAATTTAACTGTTAATTTTTTAATCCGAACTTTGACTAAGAATCTTGAATTTTCTTTCCAATGATGAGAATACTTGAATTTCATAATGCAGCACAGATATTATCAACCTTAAATCTTTTTTAGATTATGTATATATCCAAAATAAGACTATTTGTGCCTTATCATACATTTGTTATAGCTTTCCTTCATGTCAATGGGGAGATATGGGGCACATTTTGAAATTTACAATTTCTTTAGTTATAAAATTGTTTCTGCAAATTATGTTCCTATATTGTTGAAGGACATTAAAAAGTAATTTTGTTTTCTAAAAATAAAAATTCTTGTTTTTGTGCCAAACAAAGCTGATTTTCTTATTTTGGTAAAAGATGTTTCGTTCTTCCCCACTCTCTCCCTGTAGATGTGTTTAAAACATTTTAAAAGAAACGACTCTGAAACATTAAGTTATTTCAATGGCAATCGAAAATTACTATAATAATAAAATCTTATAATAAGCCTTTAACTGCTTTCCTTATTATCCTGAGTTATTTCGAGTTTCTATATACATTATATGGCCAAAGGTAACCGGCCACTTGCGATTTTAGACATTTTGTTAAATATCTAGATAAATACGTGGAGAAATTATCCTGAAACCATAAGTATGTAAACAAAATATTACAGGTCATACATTTCCGTGAAAAACATTTTCCGAAGCTCTATAGGAGACCGTCAATGAATTGAAAAAAAACTAATATTTTTGGATAACCCTGTAAAAACTAATGTAGTTAAAGCTTTCAAACTGTAGATTATAATACAGTGGTTTATTGTAATAATTTGCGTTCATTTTAATGCGGATAGCATGTATACTTGTAGAAAAATTAAGGTTTTTTACAAAAACAAACAGTCCCAAATTTTTTAAAGTTTTTTGCTTATAATTTGCTGAGTTTTTAATATAAAGCAATGTTCTTTTCGGAAAATATAAGAAACAACATTCTTCAAGATACTCTGTATTCAGAATTAAAAAACAAAAATTGTATGAAACATGAACAGGTTTATTAAATATTTTCATTGCACATGCGTAAACGCTAGCTAAGTTTCATTTGCATATTGTATTACATAGATGTAGGGTAGATGTGCCAGTAATGGGCCACCTCGCACTTTTTGGTTTATAAAAAAATAATAAATAATAGTTAAGCTTTTATTATTTTTTTCTAAACTCTACCTTGCATGCTTTATAAGCTGGATTAATTTTTTACACTTTTCGTCAAAACAATTAGGAAGCAGAAAATAAAGTTTCACAGTTTTTCTGTTTTTCACTGAAAATCTTAATGAACATGCTAAGAGTAGACTTTACTTACTTAGTTTTATATCTTTTTTATTTTTCTGTAAAAATTGAATGTTTTTGTTTGGTTAGCAATATAAAACATTGAATTTAATATACCAATGGCCATTTACAAAATTTTATTTATTTTTAAGATTTTAGGAGGGGTGGTCCATTACTGGATTGCTTATTTCGTGATTTGCCAGTAATGGGCCACCCAAGTGACCAATACTAAAAGTGTAATTTCAGTAGTGATAAAATATTTTGATTTAACTGAAAACTAAATAAACAAATTTAATACTTAAATTTTACTTATTAGAATTTAATAACGACAATTTCTTTATAAATACAGTCAAGTCTCTCTATAACGAAACTCCATACATCGAATTTCTCTATATAACGATTTTTTAGTAGGAATGTTCCCCTTTTCCCATGATTACATTAAAAACAGTCTCTATATAGCGAAATATCTATCTCCATATAACGAATATTTTCATAAAATGTTCTTTATTCAGTTGTAAAAAAATACTTCGAAATCACATGAAATCAAATTTCCATCTCTTATTCCTAATTTATCGTTCAGTGCTGAGTTTTTTTTATATTACTCCTCTGCTTGAATTTTCTTGTACCTTAAGTCCAACAAATTCATCAACCCCCTCCTTTCACACACCTTTCAACATCCTTCTCAAAACAGTGTTAATTGAATAGTTATACATATAAGAACGGGATCAATGGGGGTAATTGAAGAAAAAAACAATTTACAATTGCTTCAAAAAGGCCAAATTTTGTATACAAGAGGATAATGTGGATTCTGGGGAAGAAGAAGATGCGACTTACGCAGACATAAAAAGAACAAGTTGGAAATTGCACGTGAACGTAGCAAATGAGGTGCGTTCGTACGATAACGAAGTTTTAAAAATATTCAGATCTTCCTTTTATAGTAAATAGTACTTCGGATACAGTATATTGGTTGAAATTCTGTAAATATATAGGAATAGTAATTCTTATTACACCTCAGCAACGTATATCTTATTCATAAAATGTGAAATAGTTGAATATAATTAAAACACGTACTAAACCATGTTTCCCCGTATAGCATTATATAGTGGAATACTTTTGTGTGGCCCTGTAATTTAATAATAAAAATTCTTTGCGTCACAGATTCTAAAGAATGCATACTTTAGTATATATTTCATAGATTCATGCCAATTCTATTATGTTCGAGTGAGTGTAACATCATTAAAATGCATTTGAAACTTCTTCCCCATTGACCGTAATGTAACGGAATCCTTTTGATTGTCCCTGTAATTGATCTATGCATCCGATTTTCATAACATTTGAAATGACTCGACAAAATTACGCAATATTTATATGTTTTAAATTTCAAACGATTAAAATGCATTTAAAACTTTTTCCCCTATTGACCGTAATGTAACGAATCCTTTTGAATGTCCCTGTAATTGATCTATCCATCCGATTTTCATAAAATTTGAAATGACTCGACAAAATTATGTAATAATTATGTATTTTAAATTTCAAACTATTCGGTTGGATAGTTTTACGTTGTTATATGCGGACAGACAGACGGACAGACAAACGGACAGACAAACGGACAGATAGACAGACTGTCAAACAAACGGACAGATAGATGGACAGACAGACGGACTGAACAACAATTATAGGTGCTACCTATTTACATAATTACGAACGCACCTAAAAATAATTATCTGTTATTTTTTGTAGGGTGGCCCATTACTGGAACATAGGCGGTCCATTACTGGAACATAGGTGGGCCATTACTGGGCATTTGGGTGTTTAGACATATTTCTATTATTTAAAATGAAATTTTTATTTCTATTGGGAAATGTAACTGTGGGATTAGTTAAATATTGTTGAAAGATTAATCTAATATGAAAAAAATTGGAATACAATAATTATAACTATTAATAAAAAATTATTTTTTAGAGAAATTCCTTAAGGTGGCCCATTACTGGCACATCTACCCTAGAGAGCAACTTGAGTAAAAATTTCGAAAACATAGTTTGAAAATTCTGAAAATGAATAGAATAAGCTTTAAATCCGTTGTTCCCAAAATCGCAAGTGGTCTGTCACCTTTGGCCATATAGTGTATGACTAATTATTACCCCCCCCCCCAAAAAAAAAAAAAACAAAACAAACTCGGGCGTGGCATATTTTGTCACTAAGTCGTTTTATTACATTTTTATTCGATCTGAAGTTAAAAGGAAAGGAATATTCTTAAATAATACAATAAATTATATGTAACTGAATTATATGCAGTGTTTGATTGATAGTTATCCAAGTTTTGTGGTATAAGAAACATATGATGACGTGCACTAATGGAATTCTAAAAAAAAATGCGATGATTTTTTGCAGTTTATTTTATTTTATTTATTTTTGAAAAACATTTCACTGAAAAAAATGGGTATTGTAAATTGAGTAAAAATTATTCAATTTTAGATATATCGTATATTCAAAATAGCTCCGATCCAACCATACTCAAAATTGTGAAACGCGTTTACTCATTTTCGATTCAATGGTTGTTCAAATTTGAATCGTTATTTACTGCCCCCCCTGAGCCTACAAATTAAAAGTACAAATATACTAACATTCATTTTCCGGTCAAAATTATTAACAAGCAAAGTTAATTGATTATTTATAAATAAAAACACCAAAAGTACAAGAAAGGTACCCAAATCGAATAGTTTATGACAAGAACATTATTTGCAAACACTTTTACTTTATTTTAAATTATAGTGCAAAATTTAAAATTTACTTCAACAAGTACCTCTAATATTATCATTTACGAAATAAACCATTATAGGGTATAAAATTATCGTTCTGTTAGATTTTGATAACATTTGATGTTTCAAAATCGAGAAAACCGATTTATTTTTGATCTAAACATACTCAATTCGATATGAATACATCGATTTACTCATTTAAGAGTACTTCATTTTTTTAGTGTTGGTAAGGGACACTGTTTAATAATAATAATAATAAAAAAAGATAAAGTTCTCAATGCCTTACTTTCACTTTCGTCATTTAGTACATAATCCATAAATTCGAGGTGATCAAGGGGTTCTAACGTCAGACTAAACACACATCCGTTATTTTCAACTACATCATGATGTAAAACGTAATATCTTGATTTCTTCCATACACACCATGACACTTGAGGGGATATTTCATGCTTCAAGATTTTTACTGCATGGTGTTCTCCATCAGTGTCTCTTATCGAAACTATTGTGGAAAATTTTGTTAGAGAACAAGCTGGTGAATTTGTAAGCCTTCTTAAATGTATCGAGATTATTTCATCTGGCATTTCGTCGTCATCTGTTGAATGAACTGAATACTCCCATCGCCAATCGCAACGAAAGAATTCGAACGATTCTGTAAAACAACTATTTGATGTGTTGAATGGGGCAATTCTCCAGACAACGTGCGGACATGTTAGAGCCATTTCTTGAATTACCTCTCAAGCAAATGTGTATGTTATTGAGTGGTTATTAAAATTCCTAACGGATTGTAATCAAGCAAAATTAAAATCAATTATCTCTCTCTCTCTCTCTCTCTCTCTCTCTCTCTCTCTCTCTCTCTCTCATGTCTTCTCATGAGATAGTATTGTGGTGTGAAATCAATTATCTCTTAATAATAGCTAAAACAATTTATGGAAACACAGTTATAGTTAAAAGTTCAATATTTTTGAAATTTTCATGAGTTAGGCATAGAGTGCATCCGGTCTGCCACACCAAAGTGACCAGTGCCACCGGTGACTTGACATGATGGGCGTGTTCAGCGCAACTTACCAAAGTAACCAATGTTACCGACCGATTGTAGGGCAGTACGAAAGCGAATTGTGGCGCCAATGAAAACTATCCTGTTGAATTGTAGCTGACGTCACACGTCGCCTTGATTATCGTTTCGTATTTGTCTACAATCGGCAAGTCACCGGTAAGTGACCGGTAAGTTGTGCTGAACACGCCCTAAGTAAATAACCTTTTTTTTTTCTTTATTGAAAAACATACATCTGACTTGTGTGCTCGACATGAAGCCTGCTTATAAGTCATTGTCAATATACAGGGACGAGATAACACACAAGGAAATATCAGAACACAAGAGAAGTACAACCGGGAGTTCCACACAAAGAATACGTGCAATGAAGCTAGTGGGATTCGAACCCACATCCTCCTACGCTCGAAAGCGATTAGCGGAGAGATGTTTTAACCACTCGACCACGACCGATTTCTAATCGGTCGACAGACTCACTGGACTTCATTGGTATTGTTTGCTAGTATCGCCATCTGTATTATGGTGCTATAATTATTAATTTACTGTCGTTGTCATAAATGGGCATATAACAGATCACGTGACCCGGTTAACCGAAAAATCAAAACTAAATTTTCCCCCCAGTTAGTTCGGTCTTTCACCGATCATTTCCACTGAACGACGTTGGTTGTGTATCAGTTAGCAGCACTTCACACTGTTAAAAATCTGCTGCATTTTGCTGCAACGCACTCCACCGCTTGTATATAATATCTCTATTCCAACCAATGAGAAAGCTCCATTTCACGGCCAAGTAACCGTTTTCTATACAAGCAGGGGAGTGCGTTGGAGCAAAATGCAGCAGATTTTTAACAGTGCATTGTTAAAAATTTCAAACTTTTGCTGCATCGTCACACCCCCGCTTTTAAAAAATATCTTTATTTTGGCCAATGAGAATGCTCCATAATACAGTGAAATAATCGTTTTCTATAAAAGCGGTTGAATGACGATGAAACAAAAAATTCAAGTTTTTAACAGCGTGAACGCCTTAATAACTAATCGATCTCACTGGTTACGAACCGGTGACTTCATTGGATGCGTTCATAGGGTTCATGTATACAGTTAAGGCCTACACGAGTCACTGAAAAATACCCGGATGATAATGTTAAGTCTATGGATGCGTTATTTTCAAACACCTCGCTCAAATTTTAATTTTTTTGCACAGGATAGCTGAGGACGACTATTTTTAGGGCTAATTTTTAATTTTTCGATTATGGCTATATATTTTTTTATATTAGCCCTCTAAGTGTTTGGAACATAATATTCCGTACACTAGACTCCAGGTTTCACCGCAATATAAGCAATATTTAAGATAATATAATTCTATAGATTTAATGAATTTTCAATGCATTGAAGAATGATTAATACTCTTAAGACTTACATTCATATTTGTAATTAAGTTTTCTTATATAATATTGAAAGAATCATATTTTATTATCATTTAAAACAAAATGCAAGAAAAACAACATTACAATTTTACCCATTTGCAAGACGCTTGGAGGGCTAGGGTAATTTAAATTTCAGAACCAGTTGAACCCGGTTACGAAAATTGAAGTAATATTTTAAAAAAATCTGAAACCAAAATCAAAATGTAAAAACTAGCCTTAAAACTAGCTGTTCCCAGCTATCCTGTGCAAAAAAAAAAAAAAAAAAAAAAAAAAAAAAAAAAAAAAAATCGTTCAAAAAAAAAAAAAAAAAAAAAAAAAAAAAAAATTAAAATTTGAGCGAGATATTTAAAAATAATACCTCCACAGATTTAACATTTTCACCCGGGTCTTTTTCAGTGACTCGTATGCATATTCACAGTATCCGCAAAGAAACTCTTCGGGAGGGTTGAATTCTGATAGGGATTGGCCGACGCGTTTTCACGTAATTTGGCGATAATTATACTTGGCGTAGCGATAGACGCTTCCGTCGAGTTTGATTTCCTTCGGAGCCGAGTACAAAGTAAACCGAGTACAAAGCAAAAATTTGTGTTTAAAAACTTTTAAAGAGTACAGCTTTCAGTAAGACACGTTCCATCCAATGCAATGCTGCAAGAGAAAAGTTACTTTGTACTCGGTTCGTGGAGGAAATCTAACTACTCGACGGAAGCATCTATCGCTCGCCAAGTATAATTATCGCCAAGTTACGTGTAAACGCGTCGGCCAATCCCTATCAGAATTCAACCCTCTCGAAGAGTTTCTTTGCGGATACTGTGAATATGCGACTCGTATAGGGTCTTAAAAATATCGTGAAAAATTACCACTGTTTTTAAAGACTATCTATTTTCTGACCAATGAGAACGTTACACAAATGTTTATAGAGCGTTCTTATTAGTCAGAAAATAGACAACTTTTAAAAGCTGAGGTAATTTTTTTATGATATTTTTAATACACTGTTAAAATTTTGACCTATTTGCTGCAGCGTCACTCCACAGCTTTTATAGAATATCTCTTTTATGACCAATGAGAATGCTCCTCACTGTAAAAAATTTGACCCTTTTGCTGTAGGATCACAGCCCCACTTTTATAGACTATCTCTCTTTTGACCCACGAGAATGCTCCATAATTGGGTGAAGTAATCGTTTTTTATAAAAGCGGTGGAGTGACGATGCAGTAATAGTATCAAATTTTTTACTGTGTACTTCATCGAATTGTGGAGCATTCTCATGGGTCAAAAGAGAGATAGTCTATAAAAGCGGGGGTGTGACGATGCAGAAAAAGTGTCAAATTTTTTACACACTGTTAAAAATTTGACCCATTTGCTGCAGCGTCACTCCACAGCTTTTATAGAATATCTCTTATGACCAATGAGAATGCTCCATTACACAGTAAAGTAACCGTTTTCTATAAAAGGCGTGGAGTGAAGCTGCAGCAAATGGGTCAAATTTTTTACGGTATAGTTGATAACTTTTAAAAGTCTCATATGGAGTGGATCATCTTGTACAAAACGACGGGGAAAGTTTTGTTCCAATCGTCGTATAAAGATGATCTATTCCACACTGTAAAAAATTTGACCCTTTTGCTGCATCGTCACTCCCCCTCTTTTATAGATTATCTCTCTTTTGACCCATGAGAATGTTCCATAATAGGCTGAAGTAATCATTTTCTATAAAAGCGGTGGAATGACGATGCTGCAAAAGAGTCAAATTTTTTACAGTGTATGTGACGGTTTAAACGTCATGCACTGCGTTAAACGTATACGTTTGTCGTGATTTGATAGTAATAGCTTTCTCACAGCGCAGCGTGTGAGAGATGTCATCTGGGATCTACACTGTTAAAAATTTGACCTATTTCCTGCAGCGCCACTCCGCAGCTTTTACAGAATATCTCTTTTATAACCAATGAGAATGTCCCACAGTACAGTAAAGTGACCGTTTTCTATAAAAGAAGTGGAGTGACGCTGCAGCAAGTGGGTCAAATTTTTAAAAGTGTACACTGTAAAAAATTTGACCCTTTTGCTGCATCGTCACTCCCCCGCTGTTATAGAATATCTCTCTTTTGACCCATGAGAATGCTTCATAATAGGCTGAAGTAATCGTTTTCTATAAAAACGGTGGAGTCATGATGCATCAAAAGGGTCAAAATTTAACAGTGTAGGTACATTTTTTGCTGTTTAGCGAAACGACATTGATCAATCAGAAGCCTGTACTTTTTAAAACTTTTCTCAGTTTGCAGAAATGCAGGTTTTTAATGGGTCAGTCAAGTTTCGCTCACAGTGAAAAATCTATCTGGATCCCAGTCATCATTCTTCACGGTAAAAAATTTGACCCTTTTGCCAAGGCAACACTAGATACGGGGCTTGCTCATTCCTTATAATGACGTCACAAAAGGTGGCTGCTCACTATCAACGATATCCAGCGATTGGTACAAAACGATGGGTGCATCATTTTGAGACCTATTTCTGCCTAATCGCTGATAGCAGCCAGCCACTTTTTGTGACGTTGTGATAAGGAATGATCAAGCCCGGTATCTAGTGTAGTCTAAGGCTCCTATATACCGGGCTGAATCACGCCTCCATTAAGTTTCCAAAACGGTTGCCTGATTTGGCGTCTTATCGCGTAGATGGCGAGGCGAGTAATTTTAGTTTCTCAATCTCTCTCACGGGAAAATATAAGGCATTTAAATTTGTTGTATATTAAAGGCTAAAATAATATAAAATAATAACATGTAGGTATGCTTTTGTATAATGCTATATTAGAATTAAAAAATTATTTCCATCAATTTATTTTTATTGATATGTTTTACATGCTTATTTAAGAAAGAAAATATAAATGGAACTAATTCTAAATTTGATTTAATGTGAGTATAAATATATATTCACATACATTAGACTGATTTTATTCTTTTTTTATTTTCACAGTGCAATTATGATTAAAATTTTTTTAATAAAAAAGCTTCAAATGCTGATATTCTTTGTTATAAGTTAGTAAATTAAGGACACAGTTTTAACGAATTAGTCGCACGTAAAATAATTTCTAATTAAAAATTTAAAAGTGAAAAAATTTAAAAAGGAAGAATGAAATCCTTCCGTGTTTCCGGTTTCTTTTAATTTCATCTTAACTCGCCCTCCTTTCCCCTTAATCCTTAAGATTCAATCAAATGCTTAAGATTTGTAAAACTTTTTTTTATTTAATATCTTGCCCTTTTATTACTTTATTGCAACAACAAATAATCAATTATTTAAATCTCCACCTTTTGAAATTACTGATTTCGCCCGCCCCCCTCCGAAACAAAGCATTCAAAATGTAAAATAATTAAACAATACTGTTTCATTTTTTCCTGTTCTATTTGGAATTTTATAGTAATTGTAGATAAATAATATATTGTTAAATTAAATGCCCCTCCCTTACGCCAAATAAATAAATAAATAAATAAAATAAGATAATACTAATAATAAAACATGACACCTCCTTCATTTTTAGCTTAAAAATTATAAATCTTTTATACTTATAATTTTTTCTAATGCTTTTGATATTTTTCTAAACAATAAATTTATAATCATAAAATCCCACCTCTCTGAATTTTCGGCTTTTTCCTTTTTAACTCTCCCCCCCCCCCCCTCCTTTTCCTCCGCAAAAATATAATATCTTTTTCACTTTCGATTAAAAATATCTCTATTCTTTATTTTATGTTTCAATCAAATGCTTAAGATTTGTAAAACATTTTTTAAAACTTTCCTGCTTATTCATTACTTTATTGCAACAATAAATAATCAATTATTTAAATCTCCACCTTTTGAAATTACCGTTTTCATACCCTCCCCCCAAACTGAGAATTCAAAATATAAAACAATTAAACAATACTTTTTCATTTTTATTTTTCTATTCTATTTGGAATTATATTGTAATTGTTGATAAATAATAAATTGTTAAGTCAAACACCCCCCCCAACCCCACGCTAAAAGAATAAATAAATAAATAAAATAATAAACAAATAATTATAAATCAATAATAATAATAATAAATAAATAAATAATAAAATATGCCATAACCCTCATTTTTATCTTGCAAAATTTAAAATCTTTAAAACTCGTGATTTTTTCTAATATTTTTGTTATTATTTTTTTTACAATAAATTTATAATTATAAAATCCCACCTCCCTCTGAACTTTTGGCTTTTTCTTTAACTATGTCTCCCCCCTCCCCCCTCCTTTTCTTATGCTGCAAAGTATAATATCTTTTTCAATTTCGATTTAAAATATCTCTATTCTTTACTTCTTAAATATTAAATGAATCCAACCATTTAAATCAATACCTCACACTCTAAAAATAAATAAATAAATAAAAATAAAAATAAATAAATGAATAAGGCGAAAGTTGCATAAATGAGGGAATTGGGAATTCTTTTCTTATCTTTTCTCACCCGTCTGGTATAAAACACGACATCAGCTTCGAAGAACCGGTTTGTTGTATACAAGCGATTAGGTTGGCGCGATATTTGGCGAAGTTCTCCAATCCAGATCTATTCTTTTAAGTATTTATACACAAATTACTCCCCTTTTTTTCATTTATATGGAAGTTAAATACTCTAAACCCATTCCTGAACAGGTCAGAATAATTTTCTGCTAAACAATCGTCCATTTTTAACGATTTTGTAGCCTTAAAGTCATTCAAACGTTTCTCGCCCCATAGGAATCAATGGGAAACAAACGGTAACTGGGAAACAAGATGCCTGATAATTCAGCCTGAGTTATAGGAGCCCTAGTGTAGTCCTGCTTTTATAGAAAACGATTACTTCACCCAATTATGGAGCGTTCTCATGGGTCAAAAGAAAGATATTCTATAAAAGCGGGGGAGTGACCATGCAGCAAAAGGGTAAAATTTTTTAGTGTTGATTCAGATAGATTTTTCGTTTTTAGCGAAACAAAATTGACCAATCATATGCCTGCATTTTTGCAAATTTTATCATGTTTGCAAAAATCTACCTTTATCCCGGCCATAATGTGGATTTTTAAAAATTCATGAAATTCCTGTGCATTGTGTTCTAGAAGTTTGTACCTGTAGGTAAAAAGAAATGTAGTAAATTGCTATAAGGCGGCTTTTGGAAATCTTAAATTTCATAACATAATCCTATTTAGGTGCACTCGTAATTATGTAAATGCGTAGCACCTATAGTCGTCGTTCAATCCGTCCGTCTGTCTGTCCGCATACATCAAAACAAAATCTACTCAATCGAATCGTTTGAAATTTAAAATATATAATTGTTGTATAATTTTTTTGAGTGGTTTCAAATTTTATGAATGCTGGATGTATCTTTAATTACAGTGACAATCAAAAATATTTCTTTACATTATGACCAATGGAAAAAAATGTTTCAAGTGCATTTCAATGCTGTTACACTTTTTCGAACATAATGAAATTGATTTGCATCTATGAAGTATATACTACATTATATATTCTGTACAATCTATGGTGCAAAGAATATTTGTTATTAATTTACAGGGCCCCACAGAAGTATTACATTGCCTAATGGTATGGGGGGATAAGCAATGTTTGGGCACGTTTCAATTATATTAATCCACTCCACATTTTATGAAATTGATATACGTTGTTGAAGTTTACTATAAGATACTTGCTGAATAATAGAAATCAAATAGCATTTACAGGGACGAACAAAATATTTCGGCTATTATACTGTATACTATTACCAGATCTGAATATTTAAAAAAACCTCGTTATAGTAAGAACGTCCCTCATTTGTTACGCTTGACGTGCAATTTCCAACTTGTTTTAAGTATTTGCTGTCATTATTTGGATATCTACCTATCCAGATTGCATAAAGATTACAGTAGCCCGTATAAATAGACTTTTCTGGTATATTTTATATTTATAAGAGAGAAAAAAGAAATAATGTCGATTTTTGAAAAATGTTGCAGTAAATCTATATTGGCAGTTGGCATGTTACAATCTGTCGCATTACCTTGATTTTTTTATTCTTTGGAAGAGTATAAGCTTAACAATATGATTAAGATGTTAAATATGAAAATAACCGTAGCTCGATTTTCTTTTTTCGCAAATGCTGTCTTTACTAGCAGCTGTGCTTGTCTATATAAAAAATCATGCAGTCTTACACATTTCACGCTGATTTTTCTTTCATCGTATTTTTGAAGAATATCTTCAATAGGTATGTTTGAAAATTTAAATATGTATATTATACTTGTATTAATTAACAAGTAAATTGTACAGTATTGTTACTTGCATTGTTTTAATATGTAATTTGTAATTAATGTCTTTACTCCCTTTGCTATATATTAATGTTCATTTACATCAAGGGAATTAAGGGAATTTTAGGTGTTTTAGCACCTTAAAATTTCTTAAAGTACTGCACTGAGAAAAAGAATCCTTCCGCCTTCACCTAGAATGAATAGTTAATCACTTTCTGAATCACTAAACTAGAAATACAGATTTCTGAACTATGTGAATAGGGTAAACAATTACACTGAGAAAAAAAAATAATAGTGCTGGAATCTAGAATCTAAATTGTAGCTCTTGAAAATGTAGTTGTATGTAATCCTTATAAATTCTTGCTCCCTTTGCTAGAGAGTTCTAGCGTCCCTGGCAAGAATTCAAGAGCATTTTTCTATATTCTCGTTGTCAAACTTATTCAAGAATTTCTTCAAATAGATGCGAACACAAGAGGTTTGATTTAATAATTAATATTCTAGTTTATGAAACCATTCCCGAAATCAAACTATAATTTCTCGTCACTGAAATCATTCAATATCTTTTCGTTTTTTAGAAAAACAAGTGACTAGAAATGCTACGTCATTTCGTCTATTCAACCTAGTTGTTCAACCTATTCGCATATTTCGGCCATCTACAGGTCTATTTGGTGTATTCAGAAAGTGACTAACTATTCATTCTAGATGAAGATTTCTTTTTTATTAAGTCTTTTACCAAAATTATTTTGCTGTTGTATGTGCTATTATAATATAACGAGGTTTTTTAAATGGGCCCCCATCAAGGAAAATGTATTATTTATCATTCTATAAAAATAATTGATCCTATATAAAGTTTGAGGCAATTTAAATGCGTGATTTTCATACAAAATTAAATATTTTCTTCAGCAAAAAAATTGTTGTTTTATAAATATATATTAAAAAAAAAAAAAAAAGGATGTGGCAATCCTAAAACTTTCTTCTATCTCATGCATATTAATACTTAAAATTCACTAACACGGTGCCAAAATTAAGTGGCATATCATGGGAATTCCAATGATATGAAATTCCGTGCATTAGTTTTTGAGATATATCAACTGCCAAAATCGCACAAATCATGCAAAATGCTGATAGAAGCGTCACTTGGGTAATTTGCACCGAAACCTTATTTGCAACAACTTATGTCAAGCAACTATGAAACTACTATGTTAAAATATAATTGAATCTAAAGTTTGACGAAAATCCCTGCATTAGTTTTTGAGATAATGATAATGCAAATGTCATTAAAAATGCAGAATAACAGTGCCACCTGTCGAGCGATTAACACCAAATGTAAACAACACCAAGTCATATTAAGTACTGACTGAATCTGAAGTTTTATGAAAATACGTGAATTAATTCTAGAGATTATTGTATTGCAAAAATCGCGAAAAAATGCAGCTTGGCAGCGCCATTTTAGAACGATTTACACCAAAATATAGAAAGCGTCAATTCATGTCAAGGACGAACTGAATTTGAAGTTTTATAAAAAGTCCGTGAATTAGTTCTGGAGATTGAGCTGTTGTGAAAATCGTAAAAAATGCTGCATACAAGCGCCATCTGTTGAGCGATTTGCACCAAAATGTAGAAAACGTCAATTCATGTCAAGAACGAACTGAATCTGAAGTTTCATGAAAATCCCTGGATTAGTTTTTGAGATAGAGCTATTGCGGAATTTGTAAAAAATGCTGTATAGCAGCGCCAGCTGTTGAGCAATTTATACCAAAAACTAATCAGCACCAATTTATATCAGGGACTAATAGAATATAAATTTGTATTAAATTCCGTGGATTAATTCTTGAGATAGAGCGTCCACAAAATTTGTGTCACATGCAGCAGACACACAGACTCATACACTCACAGATAGACATTTTGTAAAAGCCTATTTTTTGGAATTCCTGAGCCCTAAAACGCATAAATCCGTTGAAAATTGAAGCAAATTTTCACGTAGCCAATACCGTCTTCTAAAAATAGAAGAAAATAAAAATAAAAACAGTTATAAATACAGTATATTGTTTATAATTAAAGAAATGTTTTGCATATTTCAATTACTACACCTCAATTTATTTCTTTTCAGGTGATTATCAAACCATAAATATGAGAAATTTTTGCACCATATTTCTTTTATTAATTGTTGTTTCTCATACCGTCTTTTCAAGTGCAATAGGTAATGCTATTTTATTATTCACGTTAATGTATTGTTTAGAGTAAAATAATATAAAATATATTTTTTTATTTAATAACTTTTCTTACTTATAATAAAATACTTTTAAGTTTTAAGTTTCTTTATAATTTTTACTTACCCATCATACGTAGTATAGGGTAAGTCTTGCAATCGTTTTGAAAATCGAAAATTTTTTTGACGGATTTACACATTTTAGATAGTGAAGATTCCGAAAAACATATTTTTAGAAATTTTTTTTTTTTGCCGCCTGTCTGTCTGTCTGTCTGTAAACGCTCTATCTCCCGAACAAATTGAGATAGAGACTTGAAGTTTTGTATGTAGTTAGTATGTAAGAATGGAACGAAGCCTATTTAATATCAGCAACCTCGATTATCCGGAACTATTTTTTTTGGACTCTCGAAAAATTCGTTCTGATGAAAGGTACATAAAAATTTTCGAATTTTTTTATTCTAGGGAATGGACGTAAAAGGCAATAAAATAACACACATTTTGCATATAGAACGAAGTCGATCAGATTATTAGTTGCCGAGATATTTGTAATCCTGTTTTCCACATTCTTCGATTTTTCATGGCCCTATATTTCATTCAAATTTCAATTCAGAGGTATATTTTAATTGGAAATGAGACGCTTAATCCGATGCAGTTTATTGTTAGTTAATAGAATTATTATTTTTGGAGTTATAAGGATGTTTCTTTTACGCAGTTCGGTACTACTTGAGTAGCTTGGCGTTTTATGTAATTTGTTGAAATTGGTACATCAGCAGTTCTTTAATATAGCATTACAATGTATATTAACAATATTTAAATTTTGTTTATGAATTGCAATGCATTGTATAAATAGTTTTCACACGTTTTATTTTCATATACATATCCATGATGGGTAAGTATTACGGTGGCCCCCAACGACTAGTTTTAAGGTGTAGCAGAATGTATATGTAAGGCATTGTCTTATTTAATCTTGAATTTTTATTAAAATTTAATTATATTAATATTTTAGAACATCCAATAATTCATTTTAAATTTTTTCCTTATATAAATTCCTTTAATTAAAATTTTACTTCAATTTTTAACTAAAATATTATTTATAGAAAATCTAATTAATAATCATTTTTTAAAAATAACAAATTGCTACTTAATTATCATTTTAAAATCGTAAATATTAAGTTATTCAAAGGTCCAAAATATTCTTTAAATAATATCTTAACTTATAGTAATTTTATTAATAAATTCATAATTAATATTAATAGATACAATAAATTCATTAAAGCTAATGTTTATTTATCATTCAATTAATGTAAAAATCGTTTTAAAATCGTTAAATTAAAAATATATTATGATAATAATTATTTCTAATAATTTCCTTTACGTAACGAACTTCCGAAAATAATATTTTAAAAATTATTTTAATATTAATTATTTTGTTTTAAAATTATTGTAATCTGGTTTCATTTTAAATTTAAATCATTTTACCGTAATTTTCATTCATTTTGGACCATAAGTTTTAAAGTTATTAATTTTATAAATTTTCCTCTTGGCTAGTCTGTTTAAATATCGCGCGCGGCCATTTTCTTATTTTGTAGTTAGCCATCTTTTTTCTGCGTCCTCCTGCCTCGAAACAGCATCGTATCGTCACTATGGCGTACATCTTGAAAACAGAACGCATCCTGGGCGCGGCAGCTAAATGCTATGTGGGTCTGAACGTATAGAGGCAAAATGCAAAGAAATATTTAAAATTTTTAATTAAGAGTGTAATTAATTCAATATTTAAATTTTAAATCTTCTGAGAAGATGAAGCTGGGGTGTAAAAGAAAAAAAAATAAAATAAAATAAACATCCCAACATCTCATGAAAGGCATCCAAATAATCCAAACACTTTTTTTTATTGAATTTTAGATTAAAAATCAGTTGGCCAATTGTGTACAGTATACTTTTACTATTGATTGGGTTTACATCACTGATAAGATTTTTACGTTTAAATGTGAAGATCCCGAAGATTAAAATAGTTCCATTCAGAATTATTCATACTGTGGGAAAAATTTATTAATTATAAGTTCAATAGTGTATGGAAGATAAAGACTCTAACAGTTCGTCAGATAATACGCCGGATCAATTAACTAGAGTTGAGGATACATGATGACAGATAGAGGCAATTTCTACGGCAAAAACTGTTGGCAACATTGCTGCTTGCAATTTTTGCCATAAATTTAACGGATATTTTTTACAGTACATGTATAACTAATTATAAGAAAGAGAAATTGGTATGAATGGAGACTAACAGATAGCAGAATTAAGGGGACAGTACACCTTTAACCCTTTCAGGGGCGGTGTTTGCAGTCTGCAAACACATAATATTACTGTTCCAATTTCGAACTGGCACCAGTAAAATTTTAGTACAATTTCGATTTTATAATATGCGCGAAAAACAGCTCTTGATTATTTTCAAATAAATCTGTTCTTAAATTGTGGTGTGAATCAATTATTTGAACATTTTCGGAGCAGAAATACCTTGCCCCTGAAAGAGTTAAAAGCCGCAGAAAACGTAAAATTGTATCATGTGCTGTACATTTTTTTTTTAAAAAAAGTAATGTCTCTGGAAACACAAAAATTTCAAAATATCTTTATATGGTATTGAACTTTCTTTAAAAATTTTTAGTTTATATATAATACAGCAATTTTTTTTTATGGGGTCGATTTCGAAATGATATTTTAAAAAAATTACGACGTATAACATTTCACTGCGCGCAAGATATCTCATGCAGTTTTCATGCGATTTGCATAAATTTGATCTTAAATTAAACATAATACCTTGGACTACAATTTGAACTAGAATGTTTATGAATGGCTAATTAGATACAGAGAAATTACATTTTAATTATAGAAAATAAAAAAATAATGAATTTTGGCATACATTCAACCTTGTAATTTTTTTCATATTGAACACAACTGCGTAATTCTAGTTAATTTTCTTCATTATATGTACATGTAGGCAGGGTTAAAATTTTGAAGCTATACTTTGAACGGTTTTGGAGATATCATGCGCGCGAGTGTAAAAAACATCATTTTGAGTAAAAGCCGTTTAAAGATTAAAATGTATTTTACAAATATAAAACTCATAAAAAAAGAAATAAAACTATTAATAATATAACATATTCAGTAATAAAAATAAAATTTGATGCTTGTTTAAATTGATAAATAAAAAAAATAGTTTGTAAAATGGAGTAAAATGTAGGAATTTGTGTACATGTTTGCGACTCGCAAAAAATACGAAATTATATCGATTATATGGTTTGCATTTTTTTTTTTTTTTTGTAAATAATAATATCCCTAGATGCACAGAACTTTCAAAATATCTTTATATGATATTGAACTGCATTAAAAATATTTAATTTGGATATATAATGTGCAAAAAATACCAAAGAGTAGATTTTAAAATGATTAAAAACAAAAAAAAAATGACGTCGAATAAGCGTTGAACAATCGCTTACTGGATATCTCATGCAGATTTCATAAGATTTGCATAATTTTTTTCTTAAAATAAGCATAATATTCTAGACTATTATTTAAACTTAATTTTATATAAATGGTTAGTTAGAAAAATAGCAATTACTTTTGAATTATAAAAAACAGAAATCATTATTTTTTGCACACGTTCAATTTTATAATTTTTTTCCAACTAAACACAGCTGCATAATTCTAATTTATTTTCATGTTTTTATATAGGGTAGATGTGCCAGTAATGGGCCACCTTCCAGTAATGGGCCACCTCGCACTTTTTGGTTTATAAAAAAATAATAAATAATAGTTAAGCTTTTATTATTTTTTTCTGAACTCTACCTGGCATGCTTTATAAGCTGGGTTAATTTTTTACACTTTTCGTCAAAACAATTAGGAAGCAGAAAATAAAGTTTCACAGTTTTTCTGTTTTTCACTGAAAATCTTAATGAACACGCTAAGAGAAGACTTTACTTACTTAGTTTATATCTTTTTTATTTTTCCGTAAAAATTGAATGTTTTCGTTTGGTTAGCAATATAAAACATTGAATTTAATATACCAATGGCCATTTACAAAATTTTAATAATTTTTAAGATTTTAGGAGGGGTGGCCCATTACTGGATTGCTTATTTCATGATTTTCCAGTAATGGACCACCCAAGTGACCAATACAAAAAGGGTTATTTCAGTAGAGATAAAATATTTTGATTTAACTGAAAAGCTAAATAATTTAAAGCTAAATAAAATTTAATACTGAAATTTTACCTATTAGAATTTAATAAAGGCAGTTTCTTTATAAATAGTTGTTTTAAAAAAGTCATCCAAAATTGGTACAAAACACAAGCAGAACATTTGACAAAATCTAGATGTGCCGTTACAAAAGAAGTTGTTTTAAGTTGGTTCAGAAATGTAAAAACATATTTGGAAGAAGATATTATTAATATTTTCTTCCGAATTCTAAAGGATACTGAGAGAATTTTAAATAAGGTTAAAACAAGGTTTCTTTTGTGCTCTTAAAACAAGGAAAATTTTGGGATCAAAATCAGTTAAAGATGTGTATTATGTAGTACCAAATAACGAAAAAGAACAAATCACTGTTACGGGATGTTTTTCAGCAAATAATGAGATTGCTCCATTTGTGATAATATATCCATATAGGCATCTCTGAAGGGAAATTGTGGAATCAATCTGTGCCAAATCGATGGGCTATATGATTATCTGAAAATGGTTGGATAGTGCAAGAACATGTATCATTTTAAATGCATTCTAAAATTCCATAATGAATAGTTTGGATTATCGGAAAGGGATGATAAAATTGGAGATCTGTTATTTATATTTCACAGTTGCACAGCACATCATTTAGATAATGATATGAATGAAGATTGGAGACTTTCTTTAATGCCTTATTTTATCTAAACTTGATTTCAGTAAAACATTGCCTTTATCTTATAAATCCTTTAAATTTAAATATTTTGTTTTATATCTTTACAATGTAAATCCTTTAATGTTAATTTATAATAAACAGTTAATAGTATCATTAATATTTTGTTTTATATCCACATTATAAATCCTTGATTATAATAAATTCATAACTTAAATTTAAATATTTTGTTTTATGTTTTTTCATTATAAATCCTTTAATGTAATGAATTTCTAACTTAAGTTTTAATATTTTGTTTTATTAGTATGCTTTCATTAAGTTCTGGAGCAAAATACAATTGAAACGAGTTGGAAATTGCACGTGAAGCATAGCAAATGAGGTGCGTTCGTACGATAACGAAGTTTTAAAATATACAGATTTTCCTGATATAGTAGACAATACTTCGGATACAGTACAGTGGTTGAACTCTTGGTGTTCCTATAAACATACAGGAAGTAATTTTCATTACACCTCAGCAACGTATATCATATTCATAAAATGTGGCACAATTTAATATTGTGGGATGTTATTCGGTACTTAAAATATAGAACAGAGATGTTACAGTCACATTTTATTGTAGACAACACAACACATATCACATTATATACAAATCGCAAGACGAACGCAACTTAATCAATTGACTATTCATAAAAATTACTTAGCACAAAGAACATCTCTAAGAGAGATGTATAGCGAACACACATCCCAATCTTACATCTTAACTGCAAACTCAATTACTTCACTTCATTTCATGTCTTTTTAGAAAGGAAGGCAAAATATCTCCGGATATTTTGCCGAAGGTGGCAATAGCGCCACCTATAGATACTATAATTTAGGGAAGGCAGTCACCCTGTTACAATATAATTAAAACATGTCCCAAACAATGTTTTCCCGTATAGCATTATGTAGTGGAATACTTTTGTGTGGCCCTGTAATTTAATAATAAATATTGTTTGCATCTCAGATTGTACAGAATTTTCATTTTATTATATATATACGTCATAGGTTCATGTCAATTTTATTATGTTCGAATGAGTGTAACACCATTAAAATGCATTTGCAACTTTTTTCCCCATTGACTGTAACGGAATACTTTTGATAGTCCCTGTAATTGATCTATGCATCTGATTATCATGAGATCTGAAATGACTCGACAAAATTATGTAATAATTATGTGTTTTAAATTTCAAACGATGAAAATGCATTTTAAACTTTTTTCCCCATTGACCATGAATCTTTTGATTTTCCCTGTAATTAATCTATTCATCCGATTTTAATAAAATTTGAAATGACTCGACAAAATTATGTAATAATTATGTATTTTAAATTTCAAACGATTCGGTTGGATAGTTTTTGCGTTGTTATATGCGGACAGACAGACAGACGAACAGACAAACGAACAGACTGACGGACAGACAACCGGACAGCCGGACGGACTGAACGACAACTATAGGTGCTACGTATTTACATAATTACGAACGCACCTAAAAACAATTATCTGTTATTTTTTGTAGGGTGGCCCATTACTGGAACATAGGCGGTCCATTACTGGAACATAGGTGGTCCATTACTGGGCATTTGGGTGTTTAGACATATTTCTATTGTTTAAAATTAAATTTTTATTTCTGTTGGGAATTCTAACTGTTGGATTAGTTAAATATGGTTGAAAGATTAATCTAATATGAAAAAAACTGGAATACAATAATTATAACTATTAATAAAAAATTATTTTTTAGAGAAATTCCTTAAGGTGGCCCATTACTGGCACATCTACCCTATATTTAGATAGGATAAAAATTTTGAAGCTATACTTCGCATAGTTTTGGAGATATGATATGCACAAGCATGCAAAACTTCATTTTGAGAAAAAGCCATTCATTTTTGCACACATTCAGCCCTATAATTTCTTTCAAACTATACACAGCTGCATAACTTTAGTTCCTTGTCATTTTTGTATGAACATTTAGGTAAGGTAAAAATTTCGGAGCTGTACTTCAAATGATTTTGGAGATATGGGCAAAAGCGAAAAAAAAAAAAAAAAAAAAAAAAAAAAAATACAAAATCGGAAACGGGGGCATGATGCTTGGAACTTATAGAGTGATGTTGACATTTTCAGCAATATCTCAGTAAATAAGAATCGCACAATTAAAATATTTGGTATCAAATTATTCAGAATAAAATTATCTTTATAAAGAAATAAAAATTGAAAAATCGATTTTTTGACCATTTTAAAGGTCAAACATTTTTTTTTATTGAATTTTAGATTAAAAATCAGTTGGCCAACTGTGTATAGTATACTTTTACTATTGATTGGGTTTACATCACTGATAAGATTTTTACGTTTAAATGTGAAGACCCCGAAGATTAAAATAGTTCCATTCAGAATTGTTCATACTGTGGGAAAAATTTATTAACTATAAGTTCAATAGCATATGGAAGATAAAGAACTCTAACAGTTCGTCAGATAATACGTCGGATCAATTAACTAGAGTTGAGGATACATGATGCCAGATAGAGGCAATTTCTACGGCAAAAACTGTTGGCAACATTGCTGCTTGCAATTTTTGCCATAAATTTAACGGATATTTTTTACAGTACATGTATAACTAATTATAAGAAAGAGAAATTGGTATGAATGGAGACTGACAGATAGCAGAATTAAACAAAATAGTAATTTGTTTCGTATAGCGCTTTTTTAGCGAGCTAGTGCGTGCTATATAAAAATGGCTTCCAGCCGAAATGTGCAAAAATGAAAACGTAAATAATTTTACCGTAAATTAAGATACCTTTTGCAGAGTCCATTAGTAATGTATGACTTTTTAGCGTCGATTTATATTTTAAAAAATGAAATGCGGGGTTTTTTAATGGGATTATTATGGTATAATATTTCAGGAGCCGGTTGAAAAAGCATTTTAGATTTGGTTGAAAGAAGATTTTAGAGGCTTTAAAAATTTGTCAAACTAATGTCTTTCAATTCGAAAATAGAAACTGATAAACATGTTAACACGTTCGCTGCCGTTTACATGAAGATGTGATGATAGTTAATGCCGCACTGTAGAAGTGGGTTTTTCCCAGAAGCCGATTTGCTTTTTATAACAAAGAATCAGTGAAAGATTTTCCCGCGCCAGTGTGTGACTGGCTATTGGAGATCACCCGCTGGCGCGTGAGTGGCCCCTTAACGTTGGCGCCATATCACGCGCTATCGCGTGAGTGGCAGCGAACGTGTTAAGAAGTTCATATTGAATATTTATATTTTGACTGGACTTTTGAAAATTTCATTTCCGAAAATATCTTTGAATAAAATACGGAAATTCAATAAGCACGCGACATTAAATTCAAAATCAAAATTTCATCCTTTTGAAATATTTTTATTTTGAAGTGATTTTATATTACATGTGTTATTTCTAGATACTCCTTTTGAAGACTTGGAAGAAGTTGATAAAGCACAATCTAGATCAAGGTAAGACGATTTCATTTTTTATATTTATTTATTTTATTTTATTGCTAATTTCTTTAAAATTTTCAAATTTTACCTCTTACCCCCTTGGGGACGAGAGACACGTATACGTGCCCCAAAAAGGCTTAAGGATTCTTGTTTATCCCAACTAGTATAATTTTACTGTGAAATTTGTATTATTTAATCAGAGCATTTTCTCGAATTTATAAGGCACAAATTTCTGTTTTTAAAAACCGGTGACAAAACATTAAAAATTTCGTAAAAGGCTCCCGTCGTGAATGGGTTAACGGACAATAGCTTTAAATACAGGATTTTTTATATTCTATTCGCAGCACTATATTTTAAAAGTATTTTTATTTTTTTCTAAATTTATCTCTCACGTATTCTCACAGTACAAGTAAACCTGTTTCTTAACCTCTTCCGTCCTGGGTCACCATTCGAGAACCTTTGTTCTTTTTACTTATAAAAACTAAAATTGCTCGTTTTTTTACATCAATTCTTAATAGCTGGTTGTGTTTTTTGCGTTGAAAGCAAACGAATAAATTCTTGCATCTAAGTTGAATCCCTCATAAAATAAATGTTATTCTCATCTAAGTTTGTAAAATGCATAAAAATGTCCAAAAAACCGTGTGACCAAGAAAGTGATGAATTTTCATAAGTATTTAAGTTAAATCTTTTTCAATATTCTTTTTAGGGTTTGTAGATTATTTACTTGTTTAAAGCTCTTAAATTTGTTAATTTAGGTGAATGTTTTCGTTTATTGTTGAAATTTGAGAATTTACAAGTCCCGTAAGAGGACACCGTGAACTGCCTTTTGTTGAAATGTGAAGTGAACTGAATAGAGATAAGAGCTCGCTGCTTATCGTGATATGATTAAAATAAAAGAATACAGACCTAATGTTTATTATTTAAAAAAAAGTGTTTTAATGTGCTTTAACGAGTAAAATTTCTTACATTTTTTTGTGGTCGTGCGAGTGCAAAGTGACCTATGGATAAGTAAAAAATTGCAAGTTTATTTTCAATATTGTATCATGAGAATTTAGCTTCGAACATTTTCATTATAATTGCGAAA
Organism: Maratus speculifer; assembly: GCA_964019185.1. Classification (NCBI taxonomy): domain Eukaryota; kingdom Metazoa; phylum Arthropoda; class Arachnida; order Araneae; family Salticidae; genus Maratus; species Maratus speculifer. The sequence continues at coordinate 400,753,473 of OZ025291.1, forward strand.
ATTATTTCAAAAGAATATGTGCTGCTATTCTATGTGCTTTTATTGCCCTTGAATAAGTCGAAAAGTGCAAGTTCTTACATCTTTATTACTTGAATATAATTTGTATTTCTTTGAAAATATTATTTAAATATGGAAGCTTTATTAAAAGATAAAAAAAAATATTAAAATCTAATGTAACTAATGCAACGAATAAACTCTCAAATAAAAGCAGTTTGGATAAGTTTGAATTAGAACTTTACGAAAAATAATCGTCTGCCTTTGAAAAAGAATTGATAGAGATATGTAAGAAAAATTTTCATCTTTGTGACGATAAAGATGTTGATAAATACAGTGGTGGTCAAAATTATAAGAACATATGAAAATTGCACAGAAAAAAGTTATTTATGAATTTAATTATGTGAAATTTATGGGTAAAATACTTTTTGATGCTAATACTCATTGTAGAATGCTCAACATAGGAAAATGCAAAATATGAATATTTTGCTATAATTAACAAAATATGTGATTTTAAAAATTGGACAAAATTATAAGGACACTGATTGTTTTTGCCTGAAATACATTAATTATTATTAGTCTCATCCTTTTTTTCAATCACTTTTATAAATCTTGACGTCATGAAAGTTTGAAAACTCCTTAAGAATGTTCTTAGAAGTCTCTGACCAGGCTTTTTCGACGGAGGACACGAGCTTTTGCTTGTTTTCATTTTGTATACCATTTTTGCATACGTCGTGGACCATAATACCTCAAAGATTTTCCATTGGATTCAGATCAGGGCTTCTGGCCGACCAATCAATTAATTTCGCAAAATTAGCATCAAACCACGATTTTGAAGTTTCTAGAACATGTACCGAAACCATTGCTCTGCTGGAAAAAATAGTCTCCACGCGTTATTAACTATGCTTCCGGTAACATATTATCTCCTAACTGATCAACATAACTCTCAGAATTTATTCTACCATGCACAAAAACTATTGGAGTAGTTTTACCAGTTGCGAAACCTCCCCCAACCATCACTGTGTCATTCCAAATTCATGCTTTGAGAAAATTTCTTTTCCTCTACGAAGATTATACCAGAAGTAGCGAAAAACATCTGGTCCATCCAAATTAAACTTTTTCTCATTGGAAAAGACAACATCACCTGACTTTTTCCCCATAGTAATGCATTTTTTGGAAAACTCCTTCTTCAGTCTCTAATGAACTTTTGTAAGAAGTGGTCGAAATATACGTTTAACATATTGAGCCTTATTTTCTTAGTACAAAACACGTCGAACAGTTGGAGCACTGCATTGTAAGTTCAATTCATGTTTTTATTTCTGTTGACATTTGTTTTTTGGAGCAAGCTCGCCTTATCATTCTATTCTCTTGTAAAAAAACAGATGATGGCCTATCTGTATGATTTTGCCGTCCATATTTACCGGGACTTTTAAGATAACTGTAAATAATCGTTCTTGATCTTTTCAGCTTTGTCGTAATTTGGCGTACAGAAAGTCCTGAAATTTCAAATTCATCTACTTTCACTTTCTCAAACTCTTTGTAAGCTTCGAAAGATTTGTACCTAGCGTCATGACTGAAAAACTGAAAATGATGATCTCAAACGCTTGTTACGCATTTATATGGCCGGGAGTTCCATGTGCAGAGCAAAAAACATGCAAATTTTCCTTTTTAGAAATCAAAAATACAGTTGTTCTTATAATTTTGTTCATACGAGATGTCTCTATAAATCCATTATAAATTTTTAAAATATGAATTTTCTACATATTTCCATAAAAACTTATAAAAATATTCTTCATTTTTCATTAATTTCAAGCCATTAAATTTGCTTAAGTTTCCGGCCAAATGTAGCGAAGATTTCGCAATTTTTGCCTTGTCCTTATAATTCTGACCATCACTGTATATTGCTGAACAACAATCTATCCAAGAAAATATAGATAAAATACACTTAATTGTAAAAAGAAAGTTATGTGAAATAGCTCCAGTTTTAAAGAAAAGTGAAGTAAATGTAAGTGAATCAATCAGTTTACCTAAATTAAGTCTTGCAACATTTAGTGGGCAATTGCATCAGTGGTTATTTTGAGACATTTTTATTTCTAGTATTCATAATAATTCAGGTTTATCAGCTTCACAAAAACTTTCCTATTTAAAATTATCGTTGCATGCTTATCCTTTAAGGATCATTCATTCGATTCAAATTACTGATGCTAATTATGAGATAGCATGGAATCTTTTAGAAGATAGATTTTCAAATAAACGAGATGAAGTATTTGGGCATTTGAAGCGTTTTATGTATCTTCCTTTCATTCAAACTGAAAATCCATCCTCTATATTAAAATTAGTGGTTAATGTAACTGAATGTATTAGATCATTAGAGTTCTCGAGCAAAAAATAGAGGGGTGTTCAGACACCATATTTGTATGTATGTTAATTCAAAAGTTAGATTCTTCGTGTAAACTTTGGTGGGAACGAGAATCCATAAAAGGTGAAATACCGAAAATATCAGAGTTGATTTCTTTTTTAAAAAATCATGCTCGAACTTTACAAGCTTCTAAAACAATCAGCAATGCATTAAGTCAGAAAAAAAAGCTAAAGAATAAACGACATCATTTTACCTTAGTGCGAAAAATTCTAATTGCAGTGTATTTCAGAAAATACCTGTCAATCACCGCATTGATTTTGTTAAAAGAAAAAAGATGTTTCCATTGTTTACCAAGTCCTAACCATTCTGCGAGTAATTGTACATCTAATTATTCGTGTATGTTTTACGGCAAACATCATTCATCTCTTCTTCACATACAAAAGAAAATAATAGACAATTCTACGTCAGTGAAACTTAATTAACAATCATCAGGAGGGTTAGCAATGATTGCGAATTCATCTGTTGCCAACCAGGATAAGGCATACAGCTTAAATCCCGAAGCTTTGAGCTTTGAAAGTAGGAATACTAATTTCGCAGGAACTTCTATAAATAATTTATGCAAAATCAGAAAAACCACTATTGTATCTACTGCTTTAATTAATATTGAAAATGTTTTAGGTGAATTTGTACTTGCGCGTGCATTAATAGATGTCGGCTCAAATTACTCATATATTTGTGATAATTTTGCAAAATTATGAGGATTTAGAAAGGAAAAAATTAATGTTTTCATGTTTGAATGATTTTCAGATAAGTGTCAAATGGAAAATTAGGGCCACTATTTCGTATAAGGCTGATTATAAGAGAACAATAGATTTTTTTATTGTTCCAAAGATAACAAACTTTATACCAGGACATTGTTTTAAATTTCCGTTTGCCGAGCTGCCTCAAGGTATGAAATTAGCTGATCCAAATTTTAATGAACCTATTAAAATAGATGTTTTTGCTCGGAACTGAGTGTTTCTACGAATTATTGCAAAATGGTCAAGTCCGCTTAAGAAATTCTAATGTCATTTTACAGAATACCGTATTTGGATATGTAGTGGGAGGTTATGTATCTCTAATTCGAATACTGATAATAATGGCAATTATTGTGAATTAATTTGCAATGTGGAAGAAGAATTGCGCACATTTTTCGATTTAGAATTCAATGGAATTAGGGATGATCCTTATTGTAATGATGAAGATAAGGCATTAGAAATTTTTATCGAAACGGTTTCCTACAAAGAAAATTACTATGAAGTAGTCCTTCCGTGGAAGAAAGATTGGATAAATTTACATGATAACTATAAGGTCTCGAGAAAAGGTTTAAGTATTTGATTAATAAAAAGTTAAAATTAATGTTTTAGGAAGGTTCGTAGTTTTATATCCATATTTTAACTTTTGAAACAGGTTAGAACCGGTCTAAATTACTGAGCGCCTAAACTATCAATTTCAGAAAAGATATTTTTTCTGTTATTTACATATTATTTTGTTTGAAAAAATGAATTAATGAATTAATGTTTTGTACTGTTATTTTACCTTCGAAACTGAAGAAATTAAAAGAAAAGTGGTGCCAAACAATTATATTTAGTTAAGGATTCCAATGCCTCTAATAACACGGCATTGGGCTGTTAACCCCTTCGCGACGAGAACCTTTTACGAAATGTTTAATATTTTGTCACCAGTTTTTAAAAACAGAAATTGTGCCTTATTGAATTGAGAATATGCTCCGATTAAATAAGGCAAATTTTACAGTAAAATTTTACTGGTCGGGATAGAAAAGGAATCTTAAGCCTTTTTGTGGTACGTATACGTGTCGCTCGTCCACAAGGGGTTAAGACTCAACACTAATCACTGAAAAAGACCTAGATGATAATGTTAAGTGTATGAGGGCGTTTTTCAAATATCTCATTCAAATTTTAATATTTTTACATGATTTTTTTTTTTTTGCATAGTTTAGCTGAGGATGATTTACAACCGGGCTAGTTTTTACTTTTTCAAATTTGTTTATCCATTTTTTATATTATGATAGTTTCAATTTCAGAACCGGTTCTAACCTGTTTCAAAAGTTAAAGTAATTTTTTTAAATATGAATCCATAATTGAAAAAGTAAAAACTAGTCCGGTTGTAGATCATCCTCAGCTTCCTATGCAAAAAAAAAAAAAAAAAAAATCATGTCAAAATATTAAAATTTGAGTGAGATATTTGAAAAGAACGCTCCCACAGACTTAACATTATCATCCGGATCTTTTTCTATTGACTAGTGCGGGGCTTTAAGAGTTAAAATTACGTCGAATCAGGCAATGATGAATGCTAATAAAAAAAAAACTCTATTCAACATTAAATCGTATGATGGCGCAAAAAATGCACAATGCACGAAACACATACTTATCTTAATTTTTCGAAATTCCTAATTACGGTGATATTTCATAAAATTTTAACAGTTTCACCGTCCTATTAGAATATGTAACAGCCAATCAAAACGAATACATTTATGCATTCTCAATACACTGCTTTCGAACACAGTTACATTTTATCTGTTTGTCAGGTGTTTAGAATATAGTTTATAAGTTAAAATGTGCCTGAGTAGAAATGTAGTTCAGATTTCGATACCCGTAGTAAGACAAATTCTGCTCAAATTTTAATATTTTTGCGTGATTTTTTTTTTCTTTTGGCTATAGATAGCTGTGGACGATCTACAATCGGGGGGGGGGGGGGGGTTACTTTTTACCTACCCATCATACGTAGTATAGGGTAAGTCTTGCAATCGTTTTGAAAATCGAAAAAAAATTTTGACGGATTTACATGTTTTAGATACTGGAGATTCAGAAAAACATATTTTTAGAAAAAAAAAAATTGCCGTCCGTCAGTCTGTGTGTCTGTCTGGCTGTAACCGCTCTATCTCCCGAACAAATTGAGATAGAAACTTGAAATTTTGTATGTACTTAGTATGTAAGAATGGGACGAAGCCTATTTAATATCAGTAACCTCGATTATCCGGAACTATTTTTTTCGGACTCTCAAAAATTTCATTCTGATGAAACGTATATAAAAATTTTCGAAATTTTTTATTTTAAGGAGTGGATATAAAAGGCAATAAAATAATACAAATTTTGCATAAAGAACGAGGTCGATCAGATTATTAGTTGGTGAGATACGTGTAATCCTGTTTTTCACATTCTTTGATTTTTCATGACCCTGTATTTCATTCAAATTTCAATTCAAATATATGGTTTGATTGGAAATGAGACGCTTCATCCGACGCAGTAAATTGCTAGTTAACATGATTATTATTTTTGGAGTTATAAGGATGTTTCTTTTACGCAATCCGGTATTACTTGAGTATTTTGTCGTTTTACATAATTTGTCGAAATTGGCTCATCAGCAATTCATCAATAAATCATTACTATGTATATTAAAACTCTTTAAATATGCGTTAATTTTTTTTTTTTTTTTTGAATTGCAATGCATTTTATAAATAGTTTTCACATGTTTTATTTTCATATTTTATATTATGCATATGTATGATGGGTAAGTATTACGGTGGCCTCCAACGACTATTTCGATTTTGTTTCAGATTAAAAAAAAAATACTTTAACTTTCGAAAACGTTTAGAACCGGTTTTTGTTATTCAAACTATTAGAATATAAAATATGTATAACCAAAAGCGAAAAAGTAAACACTAGTCTGGTTATGGATCATTCTCAGCGTTTCTATGCAGAAAAAAAAGTAAAAATTATTAAAATTTGAGCGATATATTTGAAAAGAACACCCCTATAGATTCAACACTATCACCCGGATCTTTTTCAGCGACTAGTATAGCATCTTAACAAGTGTCACAGAAATCGTCGCATAGTTACTATGATTATGAGCGGCATCTGTGACCGTCTAATCTAAAAATGAGTAAAAAACTCAATTAATTAAAATAATTATTTTCTGTACCAATGTACAGCATTATTATATGCGTGTATAATTAAATCATGCATCTCTTTAGCGACAGTACTAATGCTTCAAATACTGTTGCTTGGTGTACCGTGTGATTCAGGATCCAAATACTCTAGATGCAACCAATTTTTTACAGTAGAGGACATTTAAAAAGACAGCGATGCAACAAAATTGTTTTAAACTGTTCATAATACTCGATTCTTTACGAACCTCTATCAGAATGTAAGGATAATAAAGCATAATTTAAGCAAAAAAGTCAGAAAATGTATATATTTTCGTCATTTTTTGACGAAGGAAGGGTGCTGAATTCCTTTAATATAAATTCAAATGTTCTACTTACTTTATACACTGAAAAAAATGAAGTACTCAAAAATGAGTAAGTCGATGTACTCACATCGAATTCAGTATGTTTGGATCAAAAATGAACACATTGCTTTCTCAATTTTGAAACATCATATATGTTATCAAATCGAAACAAACGATAATTTTGTACCCTGTATTATTGCTTTATTCTATTCATAGCGGCATAAAAGATGCATATCTATATTATAAAGGCCAAACGTATCTATGCGTAACGCATACGTCATTTTACAAATGGCAACAGTTTCCCCTGCAATTTCGGTTTTGCAATTTTCGTTACTGCAAATTTTACACTTCTAAACATCGCATATTTTTAATTTTTACGCCTTCGTATAGAGAAAAAAAATTACTTTTAAATGCAATTTGTTTGAAAGCTGTATCTCAATTTATTTTTGAGACATAAATTTTTTTACAGTTTTTAGTACCAATTTTGTAATTGTGGCAACAGAATCACTCCATTTTCTCTTAAAATTGGAAAAAAAAAAATAAGTTGCGCAACACCTTTTCATGCAATTTAAGTTTTGCAATGTACGGTACTGCAAATTTTACACTTCTAAACATCGTAGATTTTAAATTTTTACATTGTCGTATAGAGAGAATTTTTTTTTTTTTTTTTTTTTTTTTTTTTTAATGCAATTTGTTTTAAAGCTGTATCTCAATTTATTTTTGACATATTAATTTTTTATAGTTTTATACCAATTTTGTAATTGTGGCAACAGAATCCCCCATTTTCTCTCAAAATTGAAAAAAATAAATAAATAAAATGAGAAATCCGGTGAATTTCGTTTTTTTTTCTTTTGATAATTTGAATAATTGAGTTTTAAAGTATTTTGTTAATTTTAGTTTAAAATAATATTTGATTGAGAATTAGACTGTCCAATATAATATGTATTTTTTTCTGAAACTAATTTTGTAGATTTATTTTATAAATGAATAAAACAGTTCTTTTTCAAAGATTTTCTTTCGTCGAATTTCGACGGGTTCCACCTCGTTAATATAAATATTAAATTAATCACAGTATTTTAAAATAATTTAAAAGTGCTTGCAAATAATGCTCTTGTCATATAAATATTCGATTTGGGTATTTTGATAATAGTTTTTGTATTTTTCTTAATAAATAATTAATTAAACGTTTATTGTTAGAAATTTTGAGCTTTAAATAAATTGCCAGTATATTTTTACTTTAATTTGTAAGTTCAGGGTCATAGCGATTTATATTTGAACCCAATCATGAAATAAAAAATAAGTACATGTCTTTCTCAATTTTGAGTAAATTTTGGATCGGAGCTATTTTGAGTATGTGAAGTACTTGAAATTGAGTAATTTTTGTTCAATTTTGATAACTTATTTTCTTTTCAGTGTAGCCTTTTAGAAAATAGTTTTTGTAACTATTCACTACAAGTACATTTTCGTTACAAAATTGACTTATAAGATTTTTTTCTAGACAATGCGCACCAGGAGGAGGAAGCTGTGAATATCTACCATGCTGTGAGGGATCGACTTGTCGTTACACAGGCAGAGCGGTACTGTGGAGGTGTATCTGAAAATGGTCTTAATGTTTATCGTGCTTGAGAATGTGTATAATGTGAAATAAAACATACATTAAATGAAATAAAAAATATGTTTGCTTCCTATCATAAGTTATATTATTGAAATATGGCATTAAGTCTTTTGGTTTTATTATTTTTGCTTCTTTTTTATCATCCCCACATTCTTACAAAAAAAAAAAAAAAAAAAAAAAAAAAAAAAGTCTAAAAACGGAAAATTGTTGGCATAACAGTTGCCGGTGGAACCCTGTGAATTGTAGAATAATTTTCGTCATGGAAATATTCGTGTTTAAAACGATATTTTCTGCGATTTTTTCCGAATTCTCCGTAATGAATTTTTTTTTTTAACGGTATCGTTATTGACTGATTCATTATGTTTTTGTATAAGAATTTCTTGTATAAATTTTTTAAATCTATCTCTACCACGTGTAGGCTCTTTTACAAAATAACTGAATTTTCATTTAAAATAATATAAAGAATTTAACATTTGTCTCCGGCTAATTTTAGGAAAGTAATTAAGATTTTATTAATAAATGAAAATACATAAACATTTTATTAATAAATAAAAAATAAAACAAAAAAATTGCAATTTAACAAATTACGAACAATTGGAAAATAATATATATACTATAATTTTAGTATAGGACTATAATTTTAGACTTATAAATGATTTCTATATTAAAACAATAATAACATCATTTTTATGATGATCAAAACGTAGCTTACGTAATAACAGAATCATATTAATATGCCTGGACTTTTAAAGTCACGTTAATATTCCTGAACCAATCATAAACAAAAATTAAATGGAATTTCAGTTAAAAAAATTTTCGATACAGCAAATTTTAAAACTTCTAAACATCGCACATTTTCAATTTTTACGCCGTCATATATATAAAAAAAATTACTTTCAATGGAACTTGTTTGAAACCTGTATTTAAATTTGTGTTTGAGTTATTAATTTTTTTTTGTAGTTTTTAATACTTTTTTTGTCATCGTGGCAACAAAAGTATTCCTTTTTAGGACATTAAACGTGGACCAATCAGAAAAAGAATAAAATAAAAAACAGAAGTATTTCATTTCTAGACATTACGCATGGACCAATCAGAAAACGAATAAAATAAAATAAGTTGCGGAATTCAACCAATAAAAAGATTCAGATATACTTCAGATTTCCCAAGTCTCTGTCGAGAACAGCAACTATTTTTCCAAATAGTTAATAAATAGAAGAATATTTAAAAAACACAAATTTAAAATGCAATCAAATAATTCCATTTTTTAAAATCACCAAATAGAAAATAAAATTCTTTGAATTATAATTAGTTTGAAAACTGTATCTCAGTGTACTGATTGGCTACGGTTTAAAAAATAATTTTCAAGCTTGAATTATTTATAAATTTATCTCTATCGCATGCAACTCGATTACGGAAGATTAATCCATTTTATTATAAAACAATGTAACGAGTTCAGCATTTGTTCCGGCTAATATATCATAGAACAAATAAAATGTTCTGTATAATAAACCAATAATAGCATACAAATAAAATACAAAATTGATGGCCATGCCATTGAATACATGCTTATGCTTAAAGCAATGAAATGATCAGAAACAAAAATGCTGTCGTAAGAACAAAATCTTCTGCTAATAATTACTGGTATGCACTCTAACCAAAATATCGCTTTTGATAAATTTTAAACCTTTATTAAAATGTATAATAATTATTACTTTCCTCTATCTTCAACAAAAAAAAAAGTACTGCAATAGAATTCTTTTAGACTTCCGGTTTTTTATGGATTTACATGTTATAGGAGTCAGATATTCCAAAAAATATGATTATACATATCGCTGTCTGTCACTTCATCTTTTATCTTCAATAGAAGAAAGTATTGTAAAAGAATTTTTGTTTTACTTCCAGTACATTTTCCTTGAATTTGGGAATATTTCATCGGAAAGGAGCATTTTTGTATCATTTTCTTGATTCTTTGTAGCTCTATTGATCATCGGCTCGTGCAGAGACGAAAACTCGCGCCCTGCTAAGCCGGTTATTTACAAACAGCTAATGACAGCAGAATAAGGGAAAACTATTGATTTTAATAAATATATCTACATTAACTTTTTTTTATCTGATTAATTGACTGTAGTGGAAATTTAAGATGAAAATCAAAGTTGGTACAGTATTGAACTAATAATATTGAAGTACTAACGTGTGCAATTACTTTTTGCAATAATTAGACCATCGTATGCGATAGAAGAAAGTTTTGGGATTGGCACATCCAAGTAGTTGGCGTTAGTGTGCAACTTAAATTGTACATTACTGGAAAAAAATATTGGAGTTTTCAGTTTTATATTTAAAAAAAATGGCTTTCACCTATATTCTGTAACCCGAGAAGACTAGGTTTACTCTACGAGTTTATTTAAACAAGATAGAACCCGTCGAATTTCGACGAAAGAAAAATGTTTAAAAAGGAACAGTTTTATTGATTTATAATAAACCTACAAAATTAGTTATAGTGAAAAAATGCATTTTATATTGGTAAGTCTAACTCTTAAACAAACGATATTTAACGTCAAATTAACAAAATACTATTTTTTATAAAACTAAGTTGTGAAAATTGTTAAAATTAAACTTTAATTATACATGTAAGCAGTTAAAACTAATAAAGATCTGTTATTATGATAAAATTATCAATTTAGGTTCTTATGCTATTATTCCAAAACTTTGACTCAATCATAGAATATTTTTCCCCCGTGAAATCTAAACCCGGCATCATTTTCATCATATCAAAATTTACAAATGCGCAATTTGTATCTATATTCACCTTTTCAGAAAAAATTGGCATTTTAATTAATATTCTTTTACATGTAAATATTTCTTTTTTAAATGAAATCAAAGTTTACCGGGTTCTATAACAGAAGATATTTGAATTTCATTTTTTTCCCTTTTAATGAGAAAATGGCAACATAAAGATACAGTAATCAATTTCTTCTCTTTTTTCCTTTTCTTTTAATTGAAATGGAGTACTAATGTTGCCACAATTAGAAAATCGGTATTAAAAACTACAAAAAAATTAATATTTCAAAAACAAATTAAGATACATCCTTCAAACAAATTTCATTTAAAAGAGCATTTTTTCCCGACACGATGGTGTAAAAAATGAAAATGTGGACTGTTTATAAGTTAAAAATTTTAAGTAGCAAAAATTGCAATACCGAAATTTCATTTCAAATTTGAATGTGTTGCCATTCGCAAAATGACGTATGCGTTACGCACAGATACGTTTGGTCTTTAAATATAGATTCTTTAATTAGACAAAATTTTTGATGTAAAACGTGTACAGGTTTCAGGGTAAAGGTAATAATTTTCTATATCATAGGTTCCCAACTTTTACAAACCATATTGTATCGTGGATTAATTGAATCTGAAGTTTTATGAAAATCCGTCCATTCGTTCCAGGGACAAACTATTTTGGAAATCCAGAAAAAGCAGCATAGCAGCGCCACACATGTTGGGCAATATACAACAAAAGCTAATCAGATCCATTTTATATCAAGAACTAAATGAATCTAAAAATTTTGTGAAATCCCGTACATATTCAGATAGAGCGCTTAGAAAATTTGTCACGTGCAGACAAACTCAAAGATATAGGCATTTTATAAAAACATTTTTTTTTTAATCGCTGACCCTTAGAAAGCGTAAATCCGTCGAAAACTGGTTTTCAAGAATTTTCACGAATCCAATACTTTTTTCTTGTAAAAAAAAAAAAAAAAAAAAAAAAAAAAAAAAAAAAAAAAAAAAATTAGCATTGAAAGTGTAACGTTTACGGTAGATAAACCCAGTTAATTCAATTAATAACCTGAGCGGAAATCCTGTTACAATTCTTTTCCGATATCATATCTGAATATATCCTGTCCTGAATGAAAGAAATTGTTTCTAAAATATTATGCAGGTTTTCCATTGCATTTTCCTTCTAGTATAAACTTTATGCTGGCTTTCGGATTTAACAACGGACACAAATAAATATTCCTAATTTCCTTCTTTCTGAAAAAGTTCTGCTAGTTATTTTAAAATAACCGGTAAGCTATTTACTTTACATCATACATGTATAGAAGATTAAGTATATTTATTTATATATACATTTATTTATTTATTTTTGAAAGTTAAAGTACCCTTATGGTTGGTGGTTACTCACTTTCCGAATTTCCCTCCGTAATGTTAAGTCTATGGGCGTTTGATGCATTCTTATCTTTAAAATATCTTCTCGGGGAATTAATGTTTTTAACTTTTTAGGTGCGTTCGTAATTATGTAAATACGTAGCACCTATTGTTGTCGCCCAGTCCGTCCGTCTGTCTGTCTGTCCGCATATAACAACGCAAAAACTACCCAACCGAATTGTTTGAAATTTAAAATACATAATTATAACATAATTTTGTCGAGTCATTTCCAATTTTATAAAAATCGGATAATGCTATACGGGGAAACATTGTTTGGGACGTGTTTTAATTATATTCAACTATTTCACATTTTATGAATAAGATATATGTTGCTGAGGTGTAATAAAAATTACTTCCTGCATACTTACAGAAACACAAAGATTTCGACTACTATACTGCATCCGAAGTACGCTCTACTGTATCACCAAGATCTGAATATTTTTAAAGCTTCGTTATCGTACGAACGCACCTCATTTGCTACGCTTCACGTGCAATTTCCAACTTGTTTATAATAATAATCTAAAATAATAACATTTCTTGCAAGAATTTTAGCATTCGTTACTTTGCGATATTAAAATCTGCCCAATTTAGAAAATAAAAATAATTTTTATTTTATTTTATATGCTGTGTTAATATTTATAAAGTTCTAATTAAATGATACACAAAGTGAAGAATAACAAACCATTACAACATTATTTTAAAGCAATATCGAGTCATGTTTAGGTTATCATTAAGTTGTCCCATCAGACCCCACTATACGCAAACTTATAACTTGTGAAATAATTATTTGCATTTTTAATTCATTATTTTTTCAGTACTATTTTCTCATTCACTGATACTTCTTTTATCTATAAATGTATTTAAATGAGATATAAGTATTCTGAATTGTTTACAAAATAGAATCAATCGCAAAAAATAAAATTTACTTTGGCTTGTTCGAAATAAAACATGATTTTTTCATTATCTGGATTTGGTAAAGAATACATCAGTCCGGATAACTAGATTTTTATATTATATATCACTTTATTTCGATGCAAGATAAAAGAAAAAAAAATAACAATAACTATTCTTTAAAATGTTCTGGTAAAAGGTATATTGACAGTTGGCAGACTATCGTCAGGTGCCATACCTTAAGTTTTCTATTTAAAAAAAAGTATACATTAAATAACTTGATAAAGACGTTAGAAACGAATATAACCGTAACGCAATTTTATTTTTCCGCAACTGTTGCCTTTAATGGCAGCTGTGACTGTCTATATATAAAATCATGTAGTCTTATATATCTCATACTGATAACAATTTTCTTTGATTGTATTCCTTTAAGAATATTTCCAGTAGGTATTTCTGAAAACTTAAGTGATCAGATAGTACTTAGATTGAGAAATGTAATTTTTAATCACTACATTATGCATTATTTAATAGGTTAACAGATTTCCTATAATAGATACCAATTATAATAGACATCGCATAGTTATTTTTCCTTAAAGACATTATCATTTATCATTAGTATTGCAAACCGTGAAAATTTCAGTTGAAATTGTGAAATAAATTAGAAATTTTGAAATTAAATGTGGGAATATTTTTTTACAAATCAGTTTTATATGATATCAATCTTTGTTCTTCCAAATATTTTTTTTTTACTTTAAAATTTCTTATTGGTATAATAATTAATTTCTAGCTTTTTTTTTTTTTTTTTATAAATTTATTTGTGAGCTTTTATGAATTTTCTTCGTTTGTCTTCAGATTTTTTTTCCTAAAATCATTAATTTGTCATTTCATAAAAAAAAAAAAAATCACATAATAGAGGGTTACAACTTTACAGAAAAAGTGCCTCATATACATTAATATCTCGAATGTTAAATTTAACCTTATTCAAACATCAAATGACACATAGTCATAAATATCGCTCCTAGGCTCCTGTTAGCGAAATTTTAAAATGGAGGGCCAAAATCACAGTCAAGTGAAATCCAGCCACCCCATTGGTCGTGTGGTAAGGATGAAAATCACGAACTTGTTTCTCCATTTGAAAAAGAGTGAGGGGGGAAGTAATTTTGAAGCGATTGTTACCGTCTGTTCTTATTTAAGATAAACCATCGAAATTAACTCAATTAAGATATTTTGATGCCATTTTATAAAATGAGAGTGAAAAATCATATATATTATAAAGCAGAAGTTCTGAAACTTCCAAACGAGTGTTTTCAAAAACTACCCGATGGATTTTTTTGCCGATTGTATCATTCGATAGGAAATATTTTTCCCAAGGTTTATGATTCAAATTTGCAGGGATAACTCTGATTTTTCGTAGTAAATTTCGTATTTTTCTGTTATTTTTGACAAAAGGGTTGCCAGTAGCTGTTTTTGGCGAAAATTATAATTGCTAAAAGAATTAAAATGACTATATTAGAAATATTACAAATATCTTGCAAATAATAGCAGAAAATAACTACTGACAATATTAATGATAATAAAGAAAGACCGCTTAAATGAGGCGTAATATTATAAAAATATATTTATCTTGAAAATGAAAAAAATATTTGTAATGCTTACAAAATAAATTAACGCGAAATATAACAATTGGTTCAACTTTTGGCGACTTATCCCTGGTGTTAGAATAAAAACATCAATTTCAGAAATTGATTAAATGAATTTTGAATGATAGTTATTTCCCTTTTTATTAATTTCTTTCTCTTTTTTATCGAATTTTCGTATAATATAACTTATAGCAGAAAAAAGCAGATCTGATTGTAAAAGACACTGTAAGTTGTGAGTTACTATTCGTTTCTATACCATTTTCATCGTGCTTTTGTCGCCAAAGAATGTGTTTTTAAGCCGAAAATGCACTACTGACTTAATGCTTGACTTAGGTTCTTAATGGTCGCAATAATGTTGTTGTTTTTTTTCAAGTGAAGATAATTTTTAGAGTATATTTTAATATTCAATCGTAAATTATATAGGTATGAGTATAACTCTTTTATTTCTTTTTGCAAATGTTGTTATAGTTAATTTAATTTTTCTTGCTCCATTTCGTCAATTTCACTTACAGGAAAAATTTCAGCTTTAAAATTTAAAAACTGAAGAAGGAAAGATTACCCCATTGATTAAAAATCTACGCCCAAATTCCAAGACTAAATGTCAATAATGGATGATCGTAAATGTCACATTCACTTGACATTAAGCATAATATAAATACTAATTATGTCATCAAGTGATTTTTAATTCGACATTTTATTTCTACTTTTATATATGTTCTGGTAATTTGTTTTTCATTATTTAAATGAAAATTTATGCTAATCTATATAATCTGGCTAATAGTTTGGCGATTTGTATAATTTGGCGAAATTGGTCGACGATATAACCAAGTAGTACTGAAGGAAAAATTTTGCAATTCAAAGTAAATTTATGCAATTATGCGTTATTACTATTGATAAATTCAACATTTTGAAATAAAAAAATTCCTGTTGAATAAAATTTACAAGTCTTTTTTTATTAACCATTTCCCCTTCAATATTTCTTCAATGAATATTACGCTATTTATCTCTTTCGCGCCAGGCTGAAAAAAAAAGTATTTTAAATATTTTGTTAGATAAAATGTAAATAACATTTTTTCTATTTTTTAAAAATTATTTTTAAAATCTAATTCTACCATTATGTGTCTTACAGGACAAAATAGCAGAATTACTTTTAAAAATGGTTTTATCTGTTAATTGTATGTTATTTGTTTATTTGGGTGTTTGAATTTACTTTTGTCATCAAACAATGCAATTTTATACCATAGACATAAGCCGGAGCGATGTTCACAATTACTAAATTTTCTCACTCTCTTTTAAATGTGTGAGAGCATTTTTAGGATATTTTTTTATGTTTAATTGTAAATATATAAATAACAGTTATAGCAAAAAAAAAAAAAAAAATGCGTATAATGTTTAAATTTTAGTATAAATGTCTTCCTCATCCAAACTGTAAAATAATTTTATTGCAAGTTTTTAAAGTTTTGGCGCAGATGTCATATACGCACCACATTCGCACGATTGCAACAAAATGGCGATTTTATGCTACACATGGTAAACCGACTATGGTTGTTTATTTATTAATTAACTAATTATTAACTTTCATTTCGTTTTTTAAAATAATATAAATCATTTTGTTCTATAGCTATTAATTAAACTTTTTTATTTATTATTTTTTTCAAATAATACAAAATAATTTAAAAATATTTATGAAATTGGTAATTAAAACCAAGTTCTCCAAATTGGCGCCAGAAAAAAATTGCGCCAATGTGGTGCATACATGACATCTGTGTCAAAGTTTTTTCTTATACATAAGTAGGGAAAATGCAGTATAAATACCGATTAAAGTTTTTTCCAAATGGAAATTTTGTCACGGATTTGATCATATACTCATCGAGGTATCTCACTGGCGCCAAAATGGCATTATTTGCCTCATATGGTAACCCAGCTAATGATGAACCACGTTTGATAGAAACCTGGGCAGAACTGCGCATGGGCAAAAAGAGCGAGTCCATGTCGAAAATGGGGAAGTTCGTACCATCGCGAGATGAGTTTGTTTATTAAACATCCGAGATATGTCGGATTTTTTTGGCAAATACCTTTTTGATTCTGTAATTGAATTATCTGTTTTTAAATATTACATTGTAATTCTGTTACACTAAAATGAGTTATAAAAAGACAAATATAATAAAAAAAGTGATTTAAAGGTGTGATTATTAAATTTAATAACTTTTTTCCTCGCACTATAGCGTAAATTAATTTTTTTAGAATTAACGGCTGCATAGCGTGATTTTAAAACTTGCTAAATTAGCAATTTTTTAAAATTATTTTTGCATTATTGTGTACATTATTTATTTATATTATTTGCATGCATTGGATATGAATGTGGCGCAGATATCATATACATACAAGGTTTTGTACAATTTTTTTCCAACGTCAATTTGTCCTCACCTCAAAACCTCATTTTCGAATACTGGTTAAATATACGTTTTTAAATTATTTTCTACTAGCTGTTCTGCCCGGCGTTGCCCGGGTTCATCAAAAAATAGCAAGAAGGCTCTGTTGTAACAAGATCCAACGACGATGTATTTTCTGTTGTAATCATAACATTTCTTTTCATTCAATCTGTGAAGTCTCTGTTCTTCGTTCTCTTCATATAATTTTCTTTTCTTATACTCATCATTTCTGGACAATCGCTCTCGACGCTTTTCTTCTGATTCTTCGCTGAGAATCTTTCGATTTATTAATCTTTGCTTACTTAATCTTTCTCTTCTCTTTTCTTCAGTCTCATCGCTGAGAATCTTTCGATTTATTAATCTTTGCTTACTTAATCTTTCTCTTCTCTTTTCTTCAGTCTCATTTTCTCTTCTTTTTCTATTCTGCTCTCTTTTCTTCGCCAGTCTTTCTTCTCGGTGTTCTGGGGTTTCGTTTGCATATCTTTTTTTATTGTTAATGAAGAGGTCTTCCATTTGTTCTTCCATCTGTTCTTCTTTCTGTTCTTCCATCTGTTCTTCCATTTGTTCTTCCATTTGTTCTTCCATTTGTTCTTCCATTTGTTCTTCAATTATATTCGACGATTCACTGTTTGAGAGCCTATCTGTCCTTTTATTTATAGAAGTTCAAAATGAAAAAAGATTTTCTTAGCAGACGATTTTTTGTGATAAATACATTATCTGTTTTATATTTCTTCTGCTTTATTCCTTTTATTTATAGAGTTCAAAATGAAAAAAGATTTTCTTAGCAGACGATTTTTTGTGATAAATACATTATCTGTTTTATATTTCTTCTGCGTTTACCTAAGCTGTGTAAAATCTCTATAAATAAAAGGTATAGAGGATGAGAGCCTATCTGTGCCTCAATTATCCTCAGAATTCCTTTTATATATATAGATTATTAAAAAAATAATAAAACAATTTTTATATATATTAAATTTTAAAAAATAATAACTAGAAAAAAAATATTTTATATAATTTGAAAAAGGAAAATTAAGGTAAATAAACAGTTTATCAAAAAATAAACTATATGAGGGTTACCATATTTAGCAAAATAACGCCATTTTGGCGGCAAGTAAATCTCACTGAGTATATGACATATATGTGCCATGAATATTTAGGTTGTTAAAATTGGCGAATTTCTCGTACAGCCGCCAAGTCAGATGCCAAGCAATCGTTAAAACTGCGTTTTAGCCGTAAATATAAATGGAAAAAAAAAACGCGTTTTTATTAAAATTTACAAAAATGTAGGAGAAAATATATACTTTGAAAAGATTATTCCGAGAATTGATAGAAGGTGCACAATCTATTTAATTTAAAATAAGATTTTACTCAGAACAAAAAATAGAAAACAATATTTAATATCATTTCCATGAATACGTAGAAGCAATCTCGGTCTCATAGGCTATTCTCCCCAAAGTCTCAATGGAATCGGCTTGGCATTCTGCCAACTCAGGACCTTACAAAGGTGGTATATCAGTATGGTTGTTTATCTGATGATAAGTTGTTTATTTACTTTCATTTTTTTTCTTTTTTGAAATAATATTTGTTCTTTTGTTCTACAGTTACTTTTTATTTATTGTTAATTGCTGTTTAAAATGATAGAAAATAATAAAATATACATAAATTTCTTTGGTATTCTAAACCGAGGATTTTGCCACATTGTAGTTGCAAGATAATCGTGCTAAATCTATTGCGTATATGATGTCTGTGTAGGAATCTTTTGTGAAATATGAAAAGTGTAAATTGGCTACTACTTGATTATCACGTCAACCAATTTCGCCAAATCGTTCGCCAAATTATACAAATTTACATAATTTTATCTTAAATAACTAAAGAGAAAATGCTTAAATACGGAAGAGCAAATAATTTGTTTTCATTTTTCAGGAAGAAATTTTGCAATAATAAAGTAATTGTTGTAGTGATAATTTTAATGTGTGTTTTTTTTTTTTTATCGTTGGCAACTTGCTGTAACGAAAAATGTTTATTTTTTTCCTGCTATTGTTTTGTAAGAGCTGGTTTTGTGAAAGCCATGTTAAGATGGTATTCAAATTTTTGAACCCTTCCCAATTACCACCCCTTGGGCCGATTTTGCTCATTTGCAATTGCCACTGAGATATTAACCATCTCAATGTACTTGACAAGTTTGAAGATGATTCTTGCATAATAGTGCCTTTTATCGCGCGGACAAAATTTAATACATATATATAAACTTTTTAGGTGGGAGTAGCTTTGGGTTCCTGGCTTCACATAGTGAAAAGTTGTGAAGAAATTTTTCAGAAATTGTACCATGGTAACGACTGTAATAATTAATATTTCTTCAGATAAGGGAAAATTTTAAATCCTGTTGCCATAATGGTCTCATTTCGCTTCCAGATGTGCACTGTTAGTAATAAACTAAAATAGTTACTTCTAAATAGCTGGTTTTTGCGCAACGTTTAAGATAATTTAATGTCACAATGGTGTCTAAATAGTTTTCAGCAATGAGCAAGGTGCTGCTGGAGGTCCAAATTATTTAAAATACAAATTTAAATTCACCAGTTCGTTTTATCCACGGTTGATTTTGAAATATTGACCAGCGCAGCGGGCATAGCCTGCTAGTTTAGATTATAATTTATAAATGAAAAGAGATAAGATTTACTTCAAAACTGCCGCTACGATTTTTTCTCGGAAAAAGGAGTATGACAACATTTACCTAACCGCTAAGAGATTGTTCCCTGAAAAGGACGCGGCTCAATGACCAATGAGTTGTTTGGATTTCACCGGACTGTCATTTTGGCCCTCCAATTTAAAATTTCGGCTCCTGTTAGCTGTTTAGGTAAAATACGTGCTATTCATAATTCTAAATAAAGCGTGTAAAAAGGTAAAGAGTTACAATTACTATCACATATCTTTATTTCAAGAAAAAGATTCTAATACAGTGGAACCTGCTAAAGTGACCACCTTGGTAAAGTAGCCATAGTAGTGACCGCTTTTGGAAAATTTTACTTGTGTTCATAAAAATTAATATGAGAATTGACCCGTAATGTGTCCACCTGTGTAAAGTGACCAGTTAGCCTGTCATTTTCAATGTTATTTGAACCTGTAAAATGTGACCGTCCATTTTCTTGAATGCTGAAAATTTTCAAACTAAAAGTCTAAAATAGTCATTTTCTGAAATTTATTTTGATCCATTAAAAAAGTACAGGGATTTATTTCTTATAGTTACTATTTGCTTAATGTATAAAGAGGCCGATTTGTCTCTTATTGTAATGATATCTGCACTTGTTTGTCTAAGGTGATTTTTGTTGGAAAGTTTATTTCGCCAGTCATAAAAACGTTACCTTTATGCAATTACGATGAAAATAAAAATGCGGATAAATTACAGAGTACCTTGTCGACGAGTTATTTAAATCAATTACTACGGAATATCAACTGTATTCAAAAGAAATAATGTGAGTTTTAAGTAAATTATCCTTTATTCCGCATATTTTAAATTAATGAGTCAGTTATTATAGTTAATTAATCAGTTCATTTCTTAATTAAAGTGCATTTTTCCTTATTTGTATTTTATCTTTTGAGATCACAAAAGTTTTAATGTGCCTTTCGAAACTGGTTTGAACCGGTTTTGAAATTGAAGCTATCATCATATAAAAAAACCTAAAACCAAAATCGAAAAAGTAAAAAATAGCCCGGCTGGAGATTGCCCCCAGCTATCCTATGCAAAAAAAAAAAAAAAAAAAAAAAAAAAAAAAAAAATCATGTAAAAACATTAAAACATGAGGGAGATATTTGAAAAGAACGCCCCCATAGACTTAACATTATCATCCGGGTCTTTTTCAGTTAGTAGTGTGGACTCTTAGCAATTATTCTTGTCATTAGATTCAAACAGTTATGATAGTACATGTTTTTGTAAAGAATATATTTGTTACTAAACTTAATTGATCATATTGACCAAACTTCATCGGTAATTATTAATAATAACTTGCAAATTTGATTAATATTCAACATATATCAAATTTACCAAAAAACATGGTTATCTATATTACAAAGATCAAACATATCTGTGCGTAACGCATACGTCATTTTGCGAATCGCAACATTTTCACATACAATTCGGTTTTGCAATTTTCGGTACTGCAAATTTTATACTTCTAAACATCGCACATTTTCAATTTCTACACCATCGTATAGAGAAAAATATGTACTTTTAAATGCAATTTGTTTGAAATCTGTATCTCAATTTATTCTTGACATATAAATTTTTTTATAGTTTTTAGTACGGATTTTGTAATTGTGGCAACAGAAATACGCCATTTTCTCTTAAAATTGTTAAAAATTGAAATGTGTGCATGTAAATTTTGAGATGATAAAAATTATGACGGGTTTAAATTTTACGTGAAATTCTAAAATCGTGTCAATTTGAAATTTTTTTTCATACGCATTTATAACAAACATAAAAGCCTCAATTAATAACTTCATCTTAATAACTGATCTTTATTATGCTGAAAACTGACCATGATTTATACTGCTGAGCTGACTATATAACTGATATTATTTTGCTTTATCATTATATTTTAACATATGCGATTAAAGTTTAATAATTTGGACAAATGAGTTTTAAAGAAATAGTATTTTTTTTTCTTAATTTTAGCTCTAAATAATATTTGTTTGAGAGTTACAGTGATTATTGTAAGATGCATTTTTTACTGTAGCTAATTTTGTAGGTTTATTATAAATCAATGAAACAGTTGTTTCTTAAACATTTTCTTTTGCTGAAATTCGACGGGTTCCACCTTGTTATTAATAATTAACGAATTTATCGAATTAACCGTAAGATATATAATGACATTTAAGTCATATCTGAGAACCATATAGGGTAGATGTGCCAGTAATGGGCCTCCTTAAGGAATTTCTTTAAAAAATAATTTTTTATTAATAGTTATAATTATTGTATTCCATTTTTTATATTATATTAATCTTTCAACAATATTTAATCCACAATAATCCCACAGTTACATTTCCCAATAGAAATAAAAAAATTAATTTTAAACAATAGAAATATGTCTAAACACCCAAAAGCCCAGTAATGGGCCACTTATGTTCCAGTAATGGACCGCCTATATTCCAGTAATGGGCCACCCTACAAAAAATAACAGATAATTGTTTTTAGGTGCGTTCGTAATTATGTAAATACGTAGCACCTATAGTTGTCGTTCAGTCCGTCCGTCCGTCTGTCCGTTTGTCTGTCCGTCTGTCTATCTGTCTGCCCGCATATAACAACGCAAAAACTATCCAACCGAATCGTTTGAAATTTAAAATACATAATTATTAGATAATTTCGTCTAGTCATTTCAAATTTTTCTGAAAATCGGATGAATAGATCAATTACAGGGAAATCAAAAGGATTTCGTTACCTTACGGTCAATGGGAAAAAAAAGTTTAAAATGCATTTTAATCGTTTGAAATTTAAAACACATAATTATCACATAATTTTGTCGAGTCATTTCAGATCTTATGATAATCAGATGCATCGATCAATTACAGGGACTATCAAAATTACTCCGTTACATTACAGTCAATGGGGAAAAAAGTTGCAAATGCATTTTAATGGTGTTACACTCATTCGAACATAATAAAATTGACATGAACCTATGACATATATATATATATATATATATATATTAAAATATAAATTCTGTACATTCGGAGATGTAAAGAAAATTTATTATTAAATTACAGGGCCACACAAAAGTATTCCACTACATAATGCTATACGGGGAAACATTGTTTGGGACATGTTTTAATTATATTAAACTGTGCCACATTTTATGAATATGATATACGTTGTTGAGGTGTAATAAAAATTACTTCTTGTATGTTTATAGGAACACAAAGAGTTCAACCACTGTACTGTATTCGAAGTATTGTCTACTATATCAGGAAGACCTGTATATTTTTAAAATTTCCTTATCGTACGAACGCACCTCATTTGCTATGCTTCACGTGCAATTTCCAACTTGTTTCAATTGTATTTTGCTCTCGAACTTAATGAAAGCATACTAATAAAACAAAATATTAAAACTTAAGTTAGAAATTCTTTACATTAAAGGATTTATAATGAAAAAATATAAAACAAAATATTTAAATTTAAGTTATGAATTTATTATAATCAAGGACTTATAATGTGGATATAAAACAAAATATTAATGATATTATTAACTGTTTATTATTAACTAACATTAATGGATTTATATTGTAAAGATATAAAACAAAATATTTAAATTTAAAGGATTTATAAGATAAAGACAATGTTTTACTGAAATCAAGTTTAGATAAAATAAGGCATTAAAAAAAAAAGTCTCCAATCTTCATTCATATCATTATCTAAGTGATGTGCTGTGCAACAGTGAAATATAAATAACAGATCTTCAATTTTATCATCCTTTTCCGATAGTCCAAACTATTCAATATGGAATTTTAGAATGCATTTAAAATGATAAATGTTCTTGCACTATACAACCATTTACAGATACTCATATAGCCCATCAATTTAACACAGATTGATTCCACAATTTCCCTTCAGAGATGCTTATATGGATATATTATCACCAATGGAGCAATCTCATTATTTGCTGAAAAACATCCCGTAACAGTGATTTGTTCTTTTTCGTTATTTGGTACTACATAATACACATATTTAACTGATTTTGGTCCCAAAATTTTCCTTGTTTTAAGAGCACAAAAGAAACCTTGTTTTAACCTTATTGAAAATTATCTCTGTATGCTTTAGAATTCGGAAAAAAGTATTAATGATATCTTCTTACAAATATGATTTTACATTTCTGAACCAACTTAAAACAACTTCTTTTGTAACGGCACATCTAAATTTTGTCAAATGTTCTGCTTGTGTTTTGTACCAATTTTGGATGACTTTTTTAAAACAACTATTTATAAAGAAATTGCCTTTGTTAAATTCTAATTGGTAAAATTTAAGTATTAAATTTGATTATTTAGCTTTTCAGTTAATTTAAAATATTTTATCTCTATTGAAATAACACTTTTTGTATTGGTCACTTGGGTGGTCCTTTACTGGAAAATCACGAAATAAGCAATCCAGTAATGGGCTACCCCTCCTAAAATCTTAAAAATAAATAAAATTTTGTTAATGGCCATTGGTATATTAAATTCAATGTTTTATATTGTTAACCAAACAAAAACATTCAATTTTTACGGAAAAATAAAAAAAGATATAAACTAAGTAAGTAGTATTCTGCTCTTAGCATGTTCATTAAGATTTTCAGTGAAAAACAGAAAAACTGTGAAACTTTATTTTCTGCTTCCTAATTGTTTTGACGAAAAGGGTAAAAAATTAATCTAGCTTATAAAGCATGCAAGGTAGAGTTAAGAAAAAAATAATAAAAGCTTAACTATTATTTATTATTTTTTTTATAAACCAAAAAGTGCGAGGTGGCCCATTACTGGAAGGTGGCCCATTACTGGCACATCTACCCTATATGTATCGTTGTGATGTTTACATAGGCTTTTTTTAAGTAAAAAGCTTTTTACCAACATCGTACTTTGTTTATAAGGTGTATATAATAAAGTCAATCGTATGTGAAAACGACTATGATATTTTAAGTATTTCATATCAAAAACAAATCAAATAAATAAATAACAATAAATTCAAATGCATTAAAGTGTGATGAACTTTGTTTAACATATTAACCCTTTAACGTTCATTGGTTTTGCCACGAAACCACAAAATTTTAATTCCGATACGCAACACCGACACCGGTATTTTTATCTAAAAATATCCCTTTTATTATGTATGTGAAAAATCACGTTTTCTTATTTAGAAATATATTTGTTCTTAATTACCGGTGTCATTCATTTATTTCGACATCTTAGCAATGAAAATGCTATGATCGTTAAAGGGTTAAAGCAGTATTGAAATAAAAATATCTTATAGGCTGCAGAAATTTATGCTAAATTTGACAAAAAGAATAAATGGGGAATTTTACGTCAAACGTGTCAAATGAGGTTCGTTCGTACTATAACTAGTTTTATAAATATTTAGATATTGGAACACTAGCTGTTGTACTCTTATTTAAAAAAGCATGAATGCAACATTTGTTACGATTATATATATTGAATTCAGTAACACGGAAATAATAGAACTAAATCTTAAATAGACCATATTCACCAAGGTAAGCTAAAATCATTACCAATCATAGGATATCATTGAATAAGTTACGTATGATAGGATTTAATATAATGAAGAAAACTTTTATTAATAAAGTGTTAATTTTCAATTCGATTTCAGTAAAATTTGAAGTGCCTCGACAAAATCCTTCAACAATTATATATATTAAATTTCAAATCATTTGCTTGGGTATTTTTTAAGTTTTTATATGCGAACAAACGAAAAGACAGACATACGGACGAAAAAATGACGACTATAGATACTGCGTGTTCACTTGGGGGTATCGCAAATTTCAATTATAGGCAAATATTTTTATATTCTATTCGCACCTTTATTTTTAAAAACTATATTTATCTAATAAATTTCTCTTGCAAATGTTCTCAAAGCATATGAAAAGTTTTGTTTTTAAAAAGTGATACGAGGTTGCATCAGGGCCTAGATAAGGGGATGCTATGAGCCGCTCATCCCCCCCCCTAAAATATTCTGACCCCCCCCCCCCAACCTCGAAAAGATTCCAAGGTTAATAAAAGAATTTTTGTTCCGAAAATGCAAATGGGATTCTGTTCAAAAATCTAATTTACTTTTGTGGCACACTCCCAGTTTTGCAGAATTACTAAACAGTTAATAAAATAAGTGTTTCAAGACTAGCTCATCTTATTTGCACATAGGAAGCTAACATGGTGTTTAATTTTGCACCAGTTATACAGTCAAAATTTTCATCATCATATACTTATCTTAGAATAAAATGCAGTTATTACAACAGTTTAATAAGAAACATAGCACCTACAATGTGTTTTTCACGACGAATTAATTTATCTTTCTGCGTCAGAGAGATGAGAAAAAAATATTATGACCCTCTCCCATATTGTTCACTTTTAGCTACGGCCATGGTAGCATTAAAAATATTCGTCTGTAATTGACGATATCACCACGTATATAATAACGAAAGCACTAAATGAAAACACCTTAGAAAAAGAAAGAAAACATTTGAATTAAAAAAAAAGTGAAGATAAAGTTCAATGCTATTTACCCATTTTTTTATAAAGTTATTTGTCTTAATTAAACCCTTGAGGACGAGCGACACGTATATGTGCCGCAAAAAGGCTTAAGAATCCTTGTTTATTCCCACCGGTAAAATTATACTATAAAATTTGTCTTATTTTATCGGAGCATATTCTCGATTTAATAAGACACAAATTTCTCTTTTTAAAAACCGCTTGACAAAACATTAAAAATTTCGTAAAATACTCCCGTCGCGAAGGGGTTAAATTTTATTAACAGTATATAATGTGACTTTTTTGTTTGACATAATAAAAACATATATATATTATTTGCATTTTGTAAAAGAAATTGGTATCTATCTAAGTACACGTGTTTTCAAGTTTAAGATAATTTAAGTATACGTGATTTTCATTTAAAAAACAAAGACATTCTTGAGCAAGGATATTGTGTGAAAAAAGAAATGTACTTATAGTTCAATGTTTATATTTAAAGAAATGCCTTGTTGATTATAATTTTTTAAGTAAAATTCATTTTTTCTTTCTTTTCAGGTGATTATCTAGCGAAAAAATGAGATATTTTCCCACGGTATTTCTTTTATCAATTGTTGCTGCGCACACCGTTCTTGCAGGAGTAGTAGGTAATATTCCCCTAATCATATATGTTAATACATTTAATACATTAAAATATTCTATTTTTTCCCTCTATCTTTAATAGAAGAAAGTATTGTAATCGAAATTGTTTTCGAGTTCTGGTCTTTGACAGATTAACACGTTGTAGGGATCATATTTAAACATGGCTCTGACAAAAAAACATCTTTATAGAAAATGTCTGTCTGTCCGTTCATGTGTCCGTCTGTCCATACATCCGTGTGAACGTGTTTAGCCATTGGACCATTGATAAGTGTATGAAGTTATTGATTGATTGGTTGGTTGGCAAGTGCTGAGACATATGCTACTACCCGTAAGGGGAAGTTGTTGATAGAATTAAACCAAATTTTTTATGATTTTTTGTTCGATTTTTGGAAATATTTCGCTGAAAGGAGACGCTGTAATAGCGATGCCTGTGTCATTTTTTCATTATTGTACAAAACAACAAGCACATGAAGTTACGCATATAATTGAACCAATTTTTTGTGTATGTATTTGGCTGTGGCCAGCGGTTTCTCCTACAATTTCAATATATTGTGCCAGAAGAGGTTACTATAATAGCGAATTTCGTGCCATTTTCTTTATTTTACCTACGAAAAATGTATTAAGTTATGAACAGTACTGAACCAAAATTTTTGTGTATGTTTTAGGCTATGATCAGCAGGTCCATCTTCAGTTTGGTAATATTCCGAAAAAAAGGATGCTGTTATAGTGATTTTTGCACACTTTTCTCGATTATCCACGTCTCTGTTGCCATTGGCGGCTCGTGCAGCGAAGGGAACCCTTATCGTGTTAAGTGGGCTTTTCAGAAACAGTTGACATATAACAGAATAATGTAAAACTATTGATTTCAATAAATATCATGATCGAGATTAATTCGATTTTACTCCGATTAATTGATTGAAGCGGAAATTTAAGATAACATTAAAAATTGGTATTGAACTAGCGTATTTTTTTTCCGAGCACCTTCGTCGTTCCAAGCCCGCGCTCGCACTCTGATTGGTTGTTGCTCTCGGCACTGTTTTCACGTAACTTGGCGATAATCATACTTGGCGTAGCGATAGATGCTTCCGTCGAGAGTCCTTCCGAACCGAGTACAAAGTAACTTTTCTCTTGCAGCATTGGATTGGATGGAACGTGTCTTACTGAAAGCTGTACTCTTTAAAAGTTTTTACACACAAGAGCACACGACCACGAGGATAAGAATGAAGGAAGAATAAGAATGAGTAGGTTAGGTTTTAGGTTTACTCGTTCACTTACGAGCGAAGTATTTTTCGCCAAGTATGGTTATCACCAAGTTACGTGAAAGCAGTGCCGAGAGCAACAACCAATCAGAGTGCGAGCGCGGGCTTGGAATGACGAAGGTGCTCGGAAAAAAATTTTCGCATTGAACTAATAATATTGAAGTATTAGCATCTGTGATTACTTTTTGTAATGTTAAGATGTATAAGATAGAAGAAGATTTTGGTATGCTACATACAACTATCATTTAAAATACCTTGATTAAAAAAATCCTTTAAAGTTTCTTTTTATGCTTGTTTTTTTCTTTTTTTATGATATATTAATGGAAGTTTACAACCATAGTAGATCAATATCATTTTGAAAAATAAATCTGCTTTATCTATGCCCAAAGTAAACCAATCATACACTGTGAAAAATTTGAAACTTTTACTGCATCGTCATTCCACCACTTTTATAGAAAACAATTACTTCACAGAATTATGGAGCATTCTCATTGGTCAAAATAAGCTATAAAAGCGGTGGAGTGACGATGCAGCAAAAGTTTCACATTTTTAACAGTGTAAACTTTCACATACACTCCGTAGCCGAGTGGTCAAAGCACGACGCCTCTAATTGCCTGCGAGCGTAGGAAGTTGTGGGTTCGAATCCCGCTGGTTCCATTTGATGTTTTTTTTTAAAAAATATCTGTGTGTGAGTTTCTCTGTCACTCTGTATGTGACAAAAAAAAATGTGGGCGCTTTATCTCAAGAACTAATGCTCGAAATTTTACAAAAATTTAGATTCAACTAGACTTTGATATAAACTGGAACTGATTAGCTTTTGGTGTATATAGCTCAACAGCTGACGCTGTTATGCTGTCTTATTCACAATATCCACAATAGCTCTATCTCAAGACTCAATGGCCAGATTTTCATAAAAATTCAGCTTTAGTCAGTCCTTGATATAATTGGGTGCAGATTACATTTTGATGCCGATTGCTCAACAGGTGACTTTGCTATATTGCATTATACATCATTATACATCATTATCACAATAGATCTCAAGAACTAATGCACGAATTTTCACCAGACTTCAGATTCAGTTAGTCCCTGATTTAAATTTGTATTGCTTAATTTTTAGTGTAATTCGCCCTACAGGTGGCCTGCTATGCAACATTTTCCACAATTTTGCAATAGCTTTATCTCAAGCACTAATACATGGACTTTCATTAAAATTCAGATTCAATTTGCTCATGATAAAAATTGATCCTGGTTATTTTTTAGCTCACAGGTTATCACAGCCTGAGAGCTTATGTGACCGCCCGTCCTGTATGTATCTTTGTATGTAACGCAATAACTCATGAAATATCCAATTTACTTCAAATTTTAGATACATGTTTTTTCTAATAAGGTGCTTCCCTGATTAGTTTTGGGAGTTCATTCGACAAGTATAAGGGAGGGAATGAGAGGCTAATCCCAGCTTAGTTAAAAAATGGGTTTTTCATTTAGAATTATCAGATTTCATTCAATTTTAGATATATCAACATTTTGATGAAGCGCCTCCATGATTAGTTTTGGAAGATCATTATCTAAGTATAAAGAGGGAGGGGAAAGGGGGCTAATTCGCATACACCCCTTAATTCAGATAAATGGGTTTTACATGCAGAATTATCAGATTTCTTTTAAATTTTAGATATAGATTCATTTTGATGAGGCACCTCCAGGAATGGTTTTGGGAGTTCATTAGATAAAGATAAGGAAGAAACGGGGGCTAATTCCCCCCCCCCTTAATTTATAGAAATGGATTTTTCCCGCAGAATTATAAAATTTCATTCTAGATGTAGGATCATTTTCATGAGTCGATTCCATGATCAGTATTGGATGTTCATTGGTTAAGTATAAAGAGGGGGAAATGGGGGGTATCTCCCATTAATTTATGTAAATGAATTTTCCACTTAGAGTTTACCAATTGTTACAAATTTTGGATATAGTTTCATACGCATAAGAAGTTTCCTTGATTAGTTATGCTGTTCTTTTGTTACGTTTAAAGGGGGGGGGGTGATTAGCGAACTTCCTTAAATTAAATAAATTGATTTTTATGCAGTATTACCTGATTTGCCTTAAATTATAAATTTCGGTTCTTTCTGGTAAGGCGAACCTCTGAAAAGTTTTGAAGGTTTAATAGTTAATTACAAAGGGAAGAACAAGGGAAGTCCCTCTTGAATTATATAAATGAGTATTTATACAGAATTATCCGATTTGCTATAAATTTTGGATATAGGTTCATTCTGATAAGGCGAATCTCTGATTAGTTTTGGGGATTTAACAGTTGAGAATAAAGGAAAGAACGGAAGATAATTCCTTTTAAATTATATAAATGGGTTTTTATGCAGAATTATCTGATTTGCTTCGAATTTTGTATATAGGTGTATTATATGATAAAGCGATCCATGATTAGCTCTTGGTGTTCAATGATTAAGTATAAAAAGGGGAAAAGGGGGAGCTAATTTCCCCCCTTAATTTTCTTTTGGAAAGGCATTTATTCCTTGAAAAAATAAGGCTGTAATATACAATTAATGTGCATAATCTGCGAGCTTAATGCTATCAGTTTAACTGGGCAATATTCTTTTTATTGGTGTACAACACCCAACATGTTTGCGCTGTTATGCAGAATTTTTAGAGATTTCCACTATAGCTCTATCTCAGTAACTAATGCTCGGATTTTCATCAAGCTTCAGATTCAGTTAGAAGATGACATACGTTAAAGCTGAATAGATTTTGGTGTAAATCACCTAACCGTTGTCGTTCCTATTCTGCATTTTTCTGGAAATATTAACATTTATCAGATAGAAGAAAGTTTTAGGATTGCCACATCTGACTAATTTTTTCATGGAAAAATTTACAAAATACGTCAATTATATTTGATATATAAAATTTATGTAAATATATTTGTATGGGGGGGAAGTATAACTCTCATTGAGCAAAAAGATTTTAAGACCCCCATACTAGTTATTAAAAAAGGTCCGGATGTTATTGTTAATTCTATGGGGGCATTTTTTTCAAATATCTCGTTCAAATTTTAATAATTTTACACGCTTTTTTTTTTGCATAGGATAGCTGAGAACGATCTACAACCGGGCTAGTTTCTACTTTTTCAATTTTGATTTCGGTTTTTTAAAAATTACTTTAACACTCGATACCAATTAGAACCGGTTTTGAAATTGAAAGTGATATAATATATAAAATATATAACCAAGATCGAAAAGTAAAACCTAGCCTGGTTGTAAATCGTTCTCAGCTATTCTTTGAAAAAAAAAATCATCTAAAAATATTAAAATTTGAGCGAAATATTTGAAAAGAATGCCCCCATTCAGTGGTGTCAACTTATATGGGCCCATGGAGCTCGAGCCTACCCAATAATTTTGAATCATGGTGTACCCAATTTTCATTCCTCTACACTGTAAAAAAAAAGGTCGATCTACTAAAAAAACTTTAGTGATCCTTGTAATTACTAAAAAATTTTTAGTAATCTTAGTCGGTTACTAGAAAATCTGTAAGAATCACTAGAAAAAAGTTAGCAACGAATAGAATTAATAGTTTTATATTTTTAATATCTCTTACTAAAACTCAGTTGGTGTGGCCTTGATAGCATAGTGGTTATAGTAACGGACTTCAGGCTAAAAGGTCCCGGGTTCGAAACCTGCCACCGCCAAATACTCCCCGAATGTCAGTAGTGTCTCGTTAATAAAGGAATTATGAAAATCCGGTCGGAGCAGTAAGGAATGTTTAGTGCTGCCATCTATTGCGGTTTTGCCGAAAATCTTCCGCTTCAGAAGTTTGGATGCAGCTCGAAGGAAGCTCCTCCGCTTCGGTTGCATGTAATGGTTATTAAAAGTAATTTTGGAGCTATTACTAAAATTTGCTTTGTGGCTCATACTAAAAATTTTAAAGTTAGTTATACAAAAAATTCTTTTGTTCAGTTTACAAAAGAAATGCTTGTTTCTCTTGCAAAAAAAAAGTTTGTAACGGTTACTAAAAAATTCTGTGGAATACAAATTTACTAAGAAATTTTTAGTAACCTCTTGAATTTTTTTTTACAGTGTAGTTATTTATTTCACTATTATTTTAGTATTCATTTTTCTTCTAAGAATAAAACTTATCTTGTCAGTGTTTTAATTATTCGACTAACACCAATAAATTACAAATGACTGAAATGTTTTGCTTCCATGTTAACTTTTTCTAATTCAATTTGTAGTCATGTTCATGATGTCATGACATTGCAATGAACGAGGTAAAACCCGTCGAAATTCAATGAAAGAAAATTTTTTAAGAAGGAACTGTTTCATTGATTTATAATAAATCTTCTCTCTAATAAATACTTCTCATATCTGTATTCACCATGTTTTAAAAAAATGGCATTTTAATTTGATCATTGATGTATAATAACGAAATAAAACCAAAGTCATCGGATTTTATAACAAGCAATATATTTGACTTACGCATTTTTTTTTTCAATTTTAAGAGAGAATGGAGCGATTCTGTTGCCACAATTACAAAATTGGTACTAAAAACTAATAAAAAAATTAACACCTCAAAAAAAAATTGAGATATAGCTTTCAAACAAATTGCCTTTAAAAATATTTTTTTTTCTCCGTACGACAGTATAAAAATTAAAAATGTGCGAAGTTTAGAGGTATAAAATTTGCAGTAGCAAAAATTGCAAAACCGAAATTTTAGGGGAAAGTGTTGCCATTCGCAAAATGATGTATGCGTTACGCAGAGATACGTTTGGCCTTTATAATATGGTTATAAGTGTCTTTATAAGTTAAAACACATTAGAAAATAATTTAATAAAATCGCAACTTTATTAAAACATGATATCTTGACTTAAAATTCTCATCTTTCAGCATCTGTCAACCCTTCAAAGAAAACGGACTGATCGCACAATTTTACAAAAATATTTCTGAGCTCACCCAACATTTTTGAGCCAACCCAATATTTTTCAAAAGTTGGCGCCAAGACATAACATTATCATCCTGGTCTTTTTCATTGATTAGTGTTGGGTCTTAAATAGCCTTTGAAATTTTCTCTTACTATTTCTTAAAGTCATAAAACAGAAACTAATAAGCATGTCAATAATTGCATTATGAATATTCATGATTTCACTGAAGTTATGAAAAGTTATTTCTTTTCCGAGAATTCTTTTAAATAAAGTATGAAAAATTAATAACCATGCACTATTAAAATCAAGGGCCATTTTCACCATTCTCTTACATTTCAGAATTTTATTTTTTATTTTTCAAACTTGAAAATTTCTTTTAAAAATGGAGACAGGTTTTAAAGTGAATGTTTAAGGTACATGAAAAAAAAAATTGGTTGTGCATTTTGCCCTATAATATAATTTGTAAATGCTATTTAAAGTTGGCTTGTAGGGCAAATTGTTAAGTCCGTTACCATACAAAATTACTGAAAATACTCAGCTTTAAATTTATTAAATTTCCTAAAACAAACTTACTTTGAAGTGATTTATGTCCCAAAATTTCAAAACATGATATTTATCAATAATACTTCAATTAAATTGAAATGAGAGGCAGTTTTAGCCACAAGGTGTAGATCACATAGAAATTATACAAAAACTCTTCTAATAATTACAGTATATATTCATGCAAATTATTAAATTTTAAGGAAATTGCATATTTGTTTCTTAGTTGAATAAAAAATATATGTAGAATGGTGAAAAAATGATAATCATTAAAAAAGCGTGCGGTAACAGACTTGACATTTGGTAACGGGCTTGACACTATGTTGTAAATGGCCGTCAAAACTATCGTTTATTTATAAAATTTGTATATTTGACAAAATGCATTTATTTTGAAATGATTTATTGTTACACATATTACTTCTAGCACCTTCTTTTGAGAACGAGGAAGAAGTTGATGTAGTGCAATCTAGAACAGAGTAAGACAATTTCATTTCTTATATATATATTTTTTGTATCATTTTACTATATTACTTACCCATCATACGTAGTATAGGGTAAGTCTTGCAATCTTTTTGAAAACCGAAAATTTTTTTGACGGATTTACACGTTTTAGATAGTGGAGATTCAGAAAAACATATTTTTAGAAAAAAAAATTTTGCCGTTCGTCTGTCTGTCTGTCTGTCAGTCTGTCTGTCTGTAAACGCTCTATCTCCCGAACAAATTGAGATAGATAGAGACTTGAAATTTTGTATGTAGTTAGTATGTAAGAATGGAACGAACTCTATTTAATATCAGCAACCTCGATTATCCGGAACTATTTTTTTCGGACTCTCGAAAAATTCGTTCTGATGAAAGGTATATAAAAATTTTCGAATTTTTTTGTTCTAAGGAATGGACGTAAAAGGCAATAAAATAACACACATTTTGCATATAAAACAAAATCGATCGGATTATTAGTTTCCGAGATATTTGTAATCGTGTTTTTCACATTCTTTGATTTTTCATGACCCTGTATTTCATTCAAATTTCAATTCAGAGGTATATTTTAATTGGAAATGAGACGCTTAATCCGACGCAGTCAATAGTTAGTTTATATTATTATTATTTTTGGAGTTATAAGGATGTTTCTTTTACGCAGTTCGGTACTACTTGAGTAGTTTGGCGTTTCATATAATTTGTCTAAATTGGTACATCAGCAGTTCTTTAATAAAGCATTACTATGTATATTAACAATATTTAAATTTTGTTTATGAATTGCAATGCATTGTATAAATAGTTTCACATGTTTTACTTTCATATACATATCCATGATGGGTAAGTATTACGGTGGCCCCCAACGACTAGTTTTATTTATTTATTGTATACCCTAGCCTTTATAAAGTTTTATATTAAACCGAATTGCTAAGTTATGGATACACATTTAGAAAATTCCGCTCAACCTATTTGATTGTGCAAAAAAAGTAGAAGCGCGAAAACATAATAGTCCAAGAGCCGACTGTACAAAACCCTAAATCATCGAGCACAAGAAAAAATAATTTATTTTATAAAAGAGTAGTGATAGAGGAATCTAATGATCCATGTCTATCGGAATTGAAGTGGTGCATAAGCCTAAAATGAATACCACTAGTGGTTGATTCATAAGCTTAGCATTGTGTTTGCCGTACAATCAAAATTAGGTAAACATGGAAAACTGGGTGCAAGAAAACAAAATGCTAACCATACCAGTCAACCACTAGTGATATCCATTTTTGGCTTATACACCACTTCGCTTCCGGCAGACATGGATCATTAAATTCCCCTATTACCACTGTTCCATAAAATAAAAGATTTTTTCTTGTGCTCGATGACTTAGGGTTTTGTGCGGTCGGCTCTTGGACTATAACTTCTGATTTTCAAAACTTCTGAATTTTGTGAAATTTGAACACTAATTAGATTTTTCACTATCTCTATTACTATATGTAACAATCAATCAGAATAAATTGTCCATGTATTCTCCATATACTGCTTTAGACCATGGTTATATTCGCCTGTTTGTCCAGTGGTTAGAAAAATTGTCTATAGATTAAATGATACAAAGTAGGATTTTAGCCTGTATATCCGTAATGTATGGACCCCTGCTTTAACTCTTTCAGAGGTTCCGCACATCAATTGTTAAAATGTTAAAATGAATTAATGACGCCGGAATTTACGTGCAAATTGTTTTGGAAATAAGAAAAAGCTAAATATCACATACAGTGGCGGTCAAAAAAAACTGCATCACTTGTGAAAACTAGTCATTGAGGGACCACCGTAATACTTACCCATCATGGATATGCATAACATAAAATATGAAAATAAAATGCATGTAAACTATTTATAAAACGCATCGCAATTCCAAAATAAAATTTAAACGCATATTTAAATAGTTTTAATATACATAATAATGCTCTATCAATGAATTGCTGATGAGCCGATTTAGACAAATTATATAAAACGCCAAACTACTCAATTACTACCATGGTGCGTAAAAAAAACATCCTTATAACTCCAAAAATAATATTCATATCAACTAACATTTTACTGAGTCGGATTACGCGTCTCATTTCCAATTAAAATATATCTTTGAATTGAAATTTGAATGAAATACGGGGTCATGAAAAATCGAAGAATGTGGAAAACAGGGTTACACATATATCGGCAACTAATAATCCAATCGACTTCGTTCTTTATGCAAAATTTGTGTTATTTTATTGCCTTTTTCGTCCATTCCTTAAAATGAAACATTTCGAAAATTTTTGTATACCTTTCATCTGAACGAATTTTTCGAGAATCCGAAAAAAATAGTTCCGGATAATCGAGGTTATTGATATTAAATGGACTTTGTCCCATTCTTACATGCTATAAACATTCAAAATTTCAAGTCTCTATCTCAATTTTTTCGGGAGATAGAGCGGTTACAGACAGACACACAAACGGATGGACGGCAAATTTTTTTTTTCTAAAAATATGTTTTTCGGAATCTCCAGTATCTGAAACGTGTAAATCCGTCAAATTTTTTTTTCGATTTTCAAAACGATCGCAATACTTACTCTATACTACGTATAATGGGTAAGTAAAACGGAAAAGTGTGCAAATATCATGATATTTGTTTATGTTTCATGTATAGATGATGTTATTGCATTAAAATATTTTTGTAGAAATTATTTTCATAAAAAATAGTTTCTTAGATACATAATAATGCTAAATAACTTCTAGAAGAGAATAATTCATTATTTTATCAAAACATGGAGCAAAATATTTAACCACAAATGCAGTAGATAACAATAAATTTCACAAAACTGAGTCATACTACATGAATGTTGATGTGATCATACATGCGTAAAAGGATCATTTTAATACTTTTTAGATTTCCCGAGAACGGCGCTGACAGCCTCCTAGATTTCCGATATGGAAAAAATCAATTTCTGGATGTAATGGTGTCCAATTTCAAGGTACAAAATCCTAATAACTGTTTCCTTTAGACTAATGTTGGTAGTCCATTTTTTTTTCACAATTTTTGCACTCATTACAAACGAAACATTTTGAATTTGATTAAAATCAGGACTTAGGGGCGAGCCGAAATCTGTTTCAGTGGTGGAGGTGTGAACTGAATTTTGTCGACTACAAGATCGGGGGGAGAAAGGCTATGTGATAGACCCCCCCCCCCCTCAGCGACGGAGTCAATTGTTCTGCAGTACTGTGAATTTATAAAAATCACTAAAAGTCTTAAGTGTTCACCTGCATTCTCCTTAACCACAATCAAAATTAAACGCTGTTATTCAGTATGTGTAATTTATTTTAATTATTATTTTACTATATAAGTAGAATTGAGAATCCTGTTATTAATTAGGATTCTGCTTACGGTTTAAAAGGAAATGTGTACGGATGTATCGTACATTAACCAGTTCTCAAAAGTAACAATTTAAGAATATTGACGTACTTCGGAATTTATGTTTCTATAAATAAAACCGCATACTGCTGTATAATGTAAGTGCATAAATTTTAAAATACATAAAAAAGACAAATCTTGCTTGCTAAAAATAAAATATATATTAGTATAAGAGACTAAAAACTATCCTTTTACGCTTTTAAATTATCACCCGCCTATCCTTCAGAATAGTCCATTTTCGAGCTACACTGTCTAAAATCCAACATGTCAGTAATACAGTAAAACCTCTAAATAACGGACACCTTGGGAGCGCAGAAATTGTCCGCTATTCGGAGGTGTCCGCTATTGGGAAAACCTCAGAGATAGAAAAATTGCTAATGAATGCTTAATGTTTCATTAGTCGGTATTAAAATGTTCTAAAACCTCTATTATGTGATTAATCAGAAATTAAAATAATTTTTAAAGCAACAACACTGAAATAAAATTGTGCATACCTTTATCCTTTGTTTATTATATTCTTACAAAAAAAAAAAAAATTGTAACAAAAGTTTGCTTTTACTTGCGATTACATGCAATTTGTTTTTCAATGCGAAATTTTAACTCTGTCAGTAATTTTAATCCTTTTGAATAAGTTTTTTCAAAAAAAATATATATATATATGTGACGATTTCAGGAGAACTCGAATTATTTCCACTGGTTAAAAAGAAACACACAGTCATGGCAAGCGAGGGAAAAAACAAAAATAATAAATAAATGTAGAAGATCCAATAATTAGTCATGGGCTGCTGTAAATTCATTTATTAAATTCGTGATAATGAGGAAGGAAAAGCTCCTTTTTGCAAAAATTCCATCATTATTTCAGCGAGCTGTCCTCATCGAAGAAGCAACCCAAGAAATCTTCTTCTTCATCTCGAGACTTCCCCCTTCTAAACTAAAAAGAAAGTACTGGAACATTCTGTAACCTCCAAACCATCATTCTTTTATGTAAACAGAATTCTTGTCCAGCTACGAGGCTATTTTTAAACAGACGATAAATTTATTTTAAAAAATATTATTTAACCAATTTATAATTGACTCAGAATTTTAAATATCTTACGCAGACGATTTTTATAAATGATTAATTTTAAGAGAAAAAGAAAAGGAATGAATTTATTAATATGCACACATCAAAGGTTGACGTAGGAAAAATAAATAAATAGATAAAATAAAATAATGATATTTTTTGAAAGGTATGGTTTTGGAATAAATTTAATAAGACTTTCTTAAAAAGGGTTGATAAAAACATAGAAGAAATCAGTTTTATTTGGATTATTAAGAAATAAAGTTTTAATTAAGAATATTTTTAATTTAGAGCCATCTTTTTAAATTTACGCATACTGGAATAATGTTTTTTAAGGCAAATTAAGAATTTATATCGTCTGCATAAGGATTAACAGATTAGATCAGGGGTGCACAACCTCTGGCCCGCGGGCCAAAATGATACCACTATTTTTATGCAGAGTAATTTTCCTTATAGTAATGACAGAAACTTTGAGATTAAAGAAAAGAAACTCCGCTTTTCAAATATTCTGGTGGCAAACGATTTTCTGGTAAAAAGGTTGTGCATCACTGGATTAGATCTAGAAATAAGATTTTAATTTAATAATTTGAAGTAAGTACGAAATATTATTATAAGAAAATTAAGATAGTATAAAGGTTAGTTTTGGCGAAAAAATTTTAAATTTGTAATATTATCCCCCCTCCCCAAGACTTTGTATGAAATTGATAGTTAAATAAAACTACAAGTTCAGACAACAGAAATATAATAATTTAGAAAAGTTAAATTTTGGAATAAAACTGTCAAACTCAGGAAGCCAAGAGATGGAAGAAAAGAAAATTAACGCAACATAAAAAATATTAGCAATTAAAATAAAATAGTTAAGAGAAAATAATTCTGAATTAAATTTAGGTAGGAGCATTTCCCTGAAAGAAATACAATAATGTTACAACATCACTTACCATTTGTAAGTGCAGAGGAGATAATACATATAATAACAGTAAATAAGTTATGAATATTAATAAGCAAGAGATAAAAATATAATAAAAACAATAAAAATTCGTTCTCATGGAAGTTTAAATAATTACAATGACTTAATGCATAGTTTATTTTAAATAAGTCCTTTAAATGAAAAAAGTCTTTCAAGAATATATAAAAGAGTCTTTTTCAATGTCCAGTGAATACAGTCTCTTTAATTAAAAATCTTCAAACCTAGTTTAATCTTTGGTTTTAATGTTATGTTGGATCCAACATCTTTCAGTAATATATAAATTTTTCAATAATAAATAGCATCACTCTCAATATCAATAATAAATAATATAGAAAAATTTAAATAATAACAATAACAACAATAATAAGTAATAGTATAATAAGACTCCATATCCTAATATTTTTCAATAAGAGTATAATTAATACTAAACTTCATTATAGAAATCATAATAATAATAATAATAGTAAAACAAGAGTATAATCAAAAGAAAATATCACAGTTTGTTTATTATTGATAGGGAAAATATTGGTTGAGGATAAAAATAATTACATAGCAACTAAATAATTTTTTTTATCTTCTAATAGCATAAGAAAGTATTTTTCGCTAGCCGAAAGCAGAAATAAAAAAAATCATAATAATTCCAAAATCCAAATAAAATTAAATCTAACTATTTAGAAAATGGACTCTCAACCAGTATTTCCTTACAATAATTCCTCTCTGATACTCTTTTACAAAATTGTCAAATTTGGTTATAAGTTTTCAATGCCAAATGTAGAATAATGTTTTATCCACACATGGTTTATAAACTTTAATAATAAAATACAATAGGAATTAAAGTTGTCATTCTTAATTGAGAAATGGAACTAAAAATACTTTGCTTTTTGAAAAACTTTTAATCTGTAGTTTTCACAATCACTGAAAATCACATATTATGTTATAGGTTTAAGTAGAATCATTAGATTTTATAACTGTTATAACATAAATATCTGCTGAATAAATAGAATAATATTAATGTCAAATACATGAGTAAATATAATTAGACTTAAACACCCTTAAAATTAATTTATCAACATCAATTTGAAAGCTTTTACAATCAAAGTGTTCACCTTATGCCTGCATAAGGAGCCCAATTTAACCCCAAAAACTCCCAAAAACAAGTAATATTCTTGTAGGCCTCCAAGAACATACCTGCTGATGTTGAAAATTATGGTGATTGTATCTGAGGTTTTGTTTGTTTTTTGGGTTGCTCATGAAACAGTTTAAAATCTTCGGGTGAAAAATAGGGTCTTAATTTAGAAACATGCACAATAACGGAATTCTGTCCTGTCTCATAATTAAATTTATCTATTTCATAAGTTACATCAGAAAGTTTATTTATAATTTTATACGGTCCAGAGAAAGTAGGTTCTAATTTTCGAGTGTTAGGGTATTTAAATTCTTCATAAATTACAGAGTCTTGTATTTTTAATGGGCATTCGACAAAATGTCGATCATAGAGTCTTTTACTTTTAAGGTGAAATTCCTGAGTTCGCGCTTTCGCAATTTTGAGGGCTTTGTCTACTGGGGTTGTATACATTTTAACTGCCTCACACAAAACCATTACCCCCCATTTTAAAAATCTGAATCAAAATTATCGTGAAAATTATAACTATATTTAGCTGCTAACTTTAACCAGAAATTTTATCTAATAAAAATAGAAATTGTAAATATCATAGTTATACCTTAAATTGTGATCAACTTTTTAATTCTATTATTTTATAAATCATAAACAGATTCAAAAATTTTAATTATAGGTAATTCCTTACTTAAAACCACAAAATCCTTCTATAGTAAAAAAAAACTAACCTTAAAAGGAATGACTCCTGGAATGATGCTGATGTGGAAGATTTCCGGAACTAACGAATCCGGGTTGTCCACTCCTTCCATGAGTCGAATAGACCAATCAGGAAAGAGCTCCGTCTATGCATCGCCGTATGGGTTACCATAAAGAGAGGAAAGGTTACCATCGCCAACAATCGCCAAGTTTGTCGCCAACTTGGCGATATATCGCCAAATTTGGCGACTAAAATTAGTCGTCAAAAGTGGCGCAAACTTGGCGATAACTGTAATATTTCGCCAAATTTTTAATTTCTTTACAACACCAGTCGTTTGATGCATCATTTGAGAGGTTTGCAACTGCTTATTCATATAATGGATGTCTTGTGTGTTATCCCCCATTCTGCTCCCCAAGGGGGACAGATTTTTAATTTGTTTACAACACCACTCGTTTTACACAAGATTTGAAAGGTATGCAACTGCTTATTCATATTATGGATGTCTTGTGTGTCACCCCCACACTCTGCTCTCTCCAGGGGGGGTCACATTTTTAATTTCTTTACAACACCAGTTGTGTGACACATAATTTGAAAGGCCTGCAACTGCTTATTCATATTATGGATGTGTTGTGTGTCATCCCCCACCCTGCCCCCCAGGGGGGCACATTTTAAATTTCTTTACAACACCAATTGTGTGACACATCATTTGAGAGGTCTGCAACTGCTTATTCATATTATGGATATCTTGTGTGTAACCCCCCACCTCTGCCCTCAGAGGGGGCGCATTTTGTAATTTCTTTACAACACCAATTGTGTGACACATCATTTGAAAGGTCTGCAACTGTTTATTCATTTTATGGATGTCTTGTGTGTCACCCTCAATCTGCCCACCAGGGGGCACCTTTTTAATTTCTTTACAACACCAGTCGTGTGACATATCATTTGAGGGGTCTGCAGCTGCTTATTAATATTATGGATGTCTTTTGTGTCGCCTCCCACTCTGCCCCCCAGGGGGGGCACATTTTTAATTTCTTTACAACACCAGTCGTGTGACACATCACTTGAAAGGTTTTCAACTGCTTATTCATACCATGGGGTATTGGCGAGCGCAGCAAGCAGGGGTAACCAATAATTTGGAATCGCGAAGCGATTACACGGGGGGTTGGCGAGCATAGCGAGCAGGGGGGCGGGGCCCCCCTAGTTTACTAAAAAAAAAATTAATCACATTTATCAGTCAAAATTCTAGCAACAGCCTTGCACAGTTCCATATTCCTACTGAATTTAAATAAATTATAAGAATCCGGGAACCAAAGCTCACTGTCACTAGAAATTCTAACAAATAAAGGAAAAAACATAAATGTTAATTTAATTTTCAGCTCAAATGTTTAGTTGTAGGAACATTATCATGAAAATACTGTATTCTGAGAATAGTTCTTGATAACAAACAATATCAATAAATTAGAAAATGTACCTTTTAAAAAATAACTTTTATACTTCATTATTATTACGAACTTATCTTTAAACGTGCATAAAAATATCATAATAATCTTAATAAGTAACAGTAAATATCTTAAGAACATCATACTCCTCAATTAAATTTTTAAGAACAAGCATGTTTTCACTCCAACAAGTAATAATAATAATAGTAATAATAATAATAAGACTCATAACTAGATAAAAAGATAAATAAATAAGGCTCACAGAAAAATAAACAAACAAATAAATAAACCTTACAAACAAAGAACTATCTACACAAATACAGTAAAAAGGATACACATAATAATTAAATACATCTAAAAATAACTCACGGATAAGGAGAAATTTTCAAGCTGATCCTAGGGGAGACAGGAATAACGAAAATTATGAAAGTAAGTAGTAATCTGCGTTCAGTTGTCTCTAAAAGTTTTTTTTTTTTTTTTTTTCTTCTTGTCATTATGACCATGATTATCTTGAGTCATCAGTTACACATAAACAGCAAAAAGGTGGAATATCAGGCCTCAGGAATTCACGAGATATTTAGAAGAAATCTTTCAAACCACTCGGACAGAAAGCTGTTTAACATTAAAATCTCCTCTGTTACATTCACTCGAGGAATCAAAAGATAATGGCAATTCTTGCTTAATAATAC
Organism: Maratus speculifer; assembly: GCA_964019185.1. Lineage (NCBI taxonomy): Eukaryota > Metazoa > Arthropoda > Arachnida > Araneae > Salticidae > Maratus > Maratus speculifer. The sequence continues at coordinate 400,797,342 of OZ025291.1, forward strand.
TTTCAACCATGGCGGGAAAAATTTTCGGCGATTCATATTTTTGTCATCACTTCGTTTCAGTAGATTCATTAGATTCATTTACATAGCATTTTACTTCTTCAGTAGATTCATTTCAAAATCCGAAACAGGCACTAGCACAGGCATTACCTATCCTGTGCGACTTTTCGATTAGTTGTGACGATTTCAGGAGAACTCGAATTATTTCCACTGGTTAAAAAGAAACACACAGTCATGGCAAGCGAGGGAAAAAACAAAAATAATAAATAAATGTAGAAGATCCAATAATTAGTCATGGGCTGCTGTAAATTCATTTATTAAATTCGTGATAATGAGGAAGGGAAAGCTCCTTTTTGCAAAAATTCCATCATTATTTCAGTGAGCTGTCCTCATCGAAGAAGCAACCCAAGAAATCTTCTTCTTCATCTCGAGACTTCCCCCTTCTAAACTAAAAAGAAAGTACTGGAACATTCTGTAACCTCCAAACCATCATTCTTTTATGTAAACAGAATTCTTGTCCAGCTACGAGGCTATTTTTAAACAGACGATAAATTTATTTTAAAAAATATTATTTAACCAATTTATAATTGACTCAGAATTTTAAATATCTTACGCAGACGATTTTTATAAATGATTAATTTTAAGAGAAAAAGAAAAGAAATGAATTTATTAATATGCACACATCAAAGGTTGACGTAGGAAAAATAAATAAATAGATAAAATAAAATAATGATATTTTTTGAAAGGTATGGTTTTGGAATAAATTTAATAAGACTTTCTTAAAAAGGGTTGATAAAAACATAGAAGAAATCAGTTTTATTTGGATTATTAAGAAATAAAGTTTTAATTAAGAATATTTTTAATTTAGAGCCATCTTTTTAAATTTACGCATACTGGAATAATGTTTTTTAAGGCAAATTAAGAATTTATATCGTCTGCATAAGGATTAACAGATTAGATCTAGAAATAAGATTTTAATTTAATAATTTGAAGTAAGTACGAAATATTATTATAAGAAAATTAAGATAGTATAAAGGTTAGTTTTGGCGAAAAAATTTTAAATTTGTAATATATATATATATATATAACTATTTACTGTATTTTTCTGCTTTTTAAAAGCATACAATCTCAAATCATCCGAGGGAGGGGGGAGGGCTTGTGATCACAGATAAATGAAGGGGAAGAGGGATTTTCTCCAGCTCATCCCCACATTTATCTGTGATCACAAAATTTTTGACACATTGCCCTGATAAATTTAAAGCATTTTTATTTTTTTCCCTCTTTAAATAATAATTTTTCATTCTTTTTTGCCAAAATTACAGTCCGCTATTCGGAATGTCCGTTATTCAGAGGTTAAACATACAAAAATTTAAGTTTTGGGAGTGGGGATTTGAAAACTGTCCGTTAAATAGAGGTGTCCGCTATTCGGGAGTGTCCGTTATGGAGGTTTTACTGTATCTGCTTCACAGGTTAATAGCTTTAGTTCGTCTAGTCGCTCTTCCGACATGGTGGTACGCAAGTAATTTTTAACTAACTTTGTTGGAATTTATACTGAATTAACATAGATTTTATTTATTAATCAGAAGAGAGATTTTACCTGTGAAACATTCTTCTTGACGGCATCTTGCATAATCACAAGTATCGTTTTCTGGAATACGAATGTTGGTTCTGGAATTACAGACTTCTTGAAAACTGTTTAAAGAGTTGATTGATGGTTATATAGCTTTGAATGATGAGGGTTTTTTTTTACACGAATAAATAAGATTTCTTGAAAATTAAGAGATTTTAATAGAATCATTCGAGTTGCGATTTCGTATACATACTTAGAATCGTAACATTGTTCTAAAAACAGTCACGCAGTCAAATCTGCGGAATAAAGAATACAATCTAAAAAGATGAATTAAACGAATCATTAAATGCTAAATATATTTATGAAAACATATTAGGAATTTACAAATACAAATGAGTGAGAATAATGAAAATAATAATTAAATAGAGTCAAAATAGCTTCGTTCTATCAAGATCGAAGTTTTGGTGCTGCCAACTAGTGTCTACTTTCAGAAATAAGTGTTCTTTTAAGACTCAACAAACTTTAACCTGCTGAAACTTCTTTCATTACTTGCCACAATTACTGGAATAATTGAGGCCAACTTGTAGGCCAAAGAAAGGTTAGGATACAAATGAGCCTTCCCCACAAGTTTTTGCGCTGCTGCGCCAATTGTATCCGATTCAGAACTAGCTATTTCTGAGAACATGAGATCAATTTCACATTCCAAGTTACCTAGTACATCTTTTAGATCTTCAGGAAATAATTGACATAGTTTAGAAATGTCCTATGTAGAGCTATACTTGATCTTAGATGGAAGGAGACAGGCCAGTGGTTGAACTTTCTCAAATACCAACTTATGAATGTCTCCAAATGCAGTTGTAAGCCGACGATACTGACGACAGAAGAGGGGACTTTTTGCAGGGTGCGTTCTTAACTTTCCGAATATTCTAAATTTTATCAGCTCTCCCAAATAAGTGTGTGTGTGTGGGGGGGGGGTTACACCCCCCCCCCGCCCCCCGCTAGGCACGCCTCGGTCACGACATTTTTCAGTCGGTCAATATTTTTAATACCAGATTTTTTCAAGTAGGGTTGCACCTAAAGTGAGAAAAATATTTTATTAATTTATTTTATGTTATGGGGGCAAAATCTTGTAAATTATACAATAAAACAATTCATGAATAAATTATATTCTATTTACCAATTTCGCCGTATAACAATGTATTAAGTCTTGTTAAAAAATGCACTTTCATGCACTTTAGAATTACTTTAAATAACTGACTTTTTACACTACTTTAAGATAGCAGTGAAAACTGATGTTAAATAAAAATTTCAGATATACCATCCCAAACATCAATGATGTATGACGCTTTTAACAGCAGTTAAAGGTTAGATACAAGGGAGGATTGGGAGGGGGGAAACATAATAGTAAACCTACGAGTCAACCGGTAAAATTGGATTTTTCTTCAAGATATGATTTAGCAGACCGATTCAGTTTCATTATGCGAATCGAGATTTAACAAATCCTATAATTTCATCCGTGAATTTGATGAGGTGATTGTTTGTACTGCCGTCTCCCAGGTCTGCACTGTCGTCTTTCAAATATTTAAGGCGCAACACTAGTCACAGAAAAAGACCCGGATGATAATGTTAATATATTTAGTCAGATGTTTAAAACAAAAATTTACTTTAACTTTCAAAACCGGTTTAAACCGGTTCTGAAATTGAAACGATCATAATATAAAAAATATATAACCAAAATCGAAAAAATAAAAACTAGCCCCGGTTGCAGATCGTTCTCAGCTATCCTATGTAAAAAAAAACATCCAAAAATATTAAAATTTGAGCAAGATATTTGAAAAGAACGCCCCCGTAGACTTATCATTATCATCCGGGTCTTTTTCTGTGACCAGTGTGGGGCCTTAAAATAAAATCTAGAGGTTCTACATTGTTGACAAGTATGGTGCTACAGGAAAAAATAAAAAATTTACAAAAAAATATTTACTACAGTAACATTTTCATTGACATTAACATTTTTCTTTCATATTTTGCTCTTTTTTTTTTTTTTTTTTTTTTTTTTTTTAGAAACTGCGCAAGAGGGGTAACCACTAGACTAATTTTTACAAAGATTTACATATCCCCCATTTTAAGAAAACCCATATCTTCATTTTAAACTGTGGACACCAAAGTCTAGTGGTTAACCGAATTACGATGAACCACGTTTGATAGAAACCTGAACAGGAGCGCGATTCTGGCCTTAGCGGAACAAGCCTATTCGGAACCAGCCGATCCGAGAACTGGTAACGATATTCGTCTGTTCGCGATTCTGCCCTTTAAGCGGAATTTGGAAGCAACCTTTAACCCCTCCCTTTCAAGGTTAACCAGTTTCGACCAAGGACACACGTAGTTTGTTTATTTACAGGGGATCTAAACACGTGTGTTTGCAAGTAGCAAGCCCTTTAAAAAAAGACCGCAGTATTATTAAATACTTGTAAGGGAATGATATAATACCGCTATAAACAGTATAAAAAGTTTTAACAGGTGGGATGAGTTATAAGTAATTTTCGAAGTTTTAAGATTCAATTATAAAACTTTTATTGTTATTTAGAGAAATAATTAAAACATATTAAAAATAAAACATCTTGCAATAACAATTTTAGATTAGCTCAATTTTTAATATTCTAAAAAATATATTTTAATATGATTTTTTTTTATTTTTCTTATATAAGCTTCAACATACAAACTATATGTCAGCGAAAAAGTTTCAAACTTATTTCACTCATTTACAATTATAAAATTTTTATTAATATTAAAATTAAAATCAAGGAATTATTTAATTGAAAACTATTTGTAATTATTCTTTTGAACTAATACAGTGGTTTTAAATCTTCTCAAATATACATAAAAAAAAGAGTATACTTTATTAAAATTACAATTTTAATTCAAACTTTTTTTTCAAGTTTTTTAATACAAGCTATAATAGTTCAATAATTGAAAAATCATGCTTCATCATATGTTGTACTTATAATTACAAAATTCTTATATTTATTTAACCCTTTATCTACCGACGGTACTTATAAATACCATTAAAATTACTTATTATAAAATTCTTTTAATACGTCAATTAGTTAGTAATACTCTTTAGGATGAGTAACAGATACATTACTTTATTTTGTTCCAAAAGCATTATTGATTACACAAAAGAAAAATATTTTTAAAGGGATGATTTCTTTTGCCTTTGAGTTCTTTTGGCACAGAGGGAGGGGGATGGGTATTTTTCAATTCGGAAATATTTCTATATTTATATTGTAAGAACATCATGTTTGTACATTTTCTACAAAATGCTAAGAAAACAATTTAAAATAAAAAGATTTGAGTGGGGTTATAAATATTGCATAAAACCCCTGTAAATTCAAATTTAATTAATCCTTCTAAATCCTTCAATCCTTCTACAATCCTCTAAAAATTTATTAAATGATTATGTCAATCTTTTAATTTAGTTTAAACAATTTACGTAAAATGCTTTAGAATGTAAAATTTTCATGGATTCATAATTCGGTAGATAAAGGGTAAAAAGGACACAGTATGTTGAAATTGGTTAAAATAAAGATTTTCTTTTTTTAACATTAACTGAAAGCTTCTTTAGTTGTGATTATCTTGACACCTCATTTTTATATATACGACAGTTATGTCATGAGATATTGTAAATATTGTTAATAGATCCAGCGCAATTACCCATACTTAATAAAAACTTTAGACTGATTTTTCTCCCTGTCTATATTTTTATAACATGGTTGTTCGATAAACACTAAGGCTTTTTTGCTAATGCAGATAGAGGTTTCATTTTTTTATTTTTTCCATGTTTTCCATGGGGTATTTAATATTTTTGTTTATGGATTTAGCATTCAAATTTATAGTTATTCTTTAAAAAAATATTTAAATTAAGATTTTGTTGAATTTCCTTCATTTTTTGATATGCATGAGAGAAAAAAACATATTAAATATAAAATCCCATACATCTAAAAATCCTTACATAGCTGCATTTAGTATGTTCTAATAAATTCGGGAAAAAAAATCGAAGCCAAAATGTTCTTATTTATAAAAATAGTAAAGATTTTTAAAAAGTTGTATTTTTTTTAGTAAAATATGCTTTTTCACATAATAATAATAATTTTATTGGATTTTTAGTATTAAGTATTGTGACACCACACATATTACAAATATACTCAAAATTGAAGAGATGGTTTCAAAGGTATTCCCCTTAAAGTAAAATCAAGGAATTACTCGTATTTAAACAATACTAGCAGGGGAGACCGAGCTTAGCTCGGTCAAAATTAACTTTGTGTTCAACTCGATATAGTATTTTCACTGTGTCATTCACTCGGTATTATTACTGTAAAACATGTTGTTAACTGTAAAACATGTTTATTTAGAAAAACAATCAATAAGAAAACTATGTTTTTATACGCATGTTTATAAATTTTACTTGATTTTAAAATTTACAACGAAAGGACATCGATATAAATCACTTTTTTAGCTCGACTCTGATTGGTTTAACCATGCATCTAAAATCCTCTTAAGAATGTACAAAAAAAATTCTTTACATTCTGAAAGACTATATTTTCTGCTAGATATAGCCAAATTTGGAGGCATTCTTTCATTTGGCTCCAAATACGTGTTTTGGTTTTCGTAATTTTTATAGTCGATTTTTTAGCCATATGTCGCCGATATTTTTTCAAATATCACCAAGTTATTGGCTTTTGCCATATTCTCGTGATCCTGACCCGTATTACCCAAAATGAGCCACTAATCAAATTTGATCAAGCATGTGGCATAGCTCAATCGTCTTCAGGTAATCAAAAACAGTAGAATATAAAATTGAATCAAATTCTTTTAAGCCATTTTTTAGGTAAAATTAGCTTGGCAGCATTCAGCAATGAAGCGAAATGACCCACTAATATAATTTTGTTTAACATGCGACTCAGCCCAATAGTCTTCTCGTGACAAAAACGTTTGGTTTCAAAATTTAGGTAAAATTGATTGAGTCGTTGTTATATATAATTAGAATGACCCTAGCTCATTAAGACCCAAAATGACCCACTAATCGAATTTTCGCGAGCATGTGTCCATCCAAATGGTTTTCTCTTGCTCAAAAACGATATAATACAAAGTATAGTCAAAATGGTGAGTACCATTTTCTATATAAAATTAGGATGACCCATCATGACCGACAAATGAGCCTTATAATCGAAATCTCTCGAACGTGTGGCCTAGCTCATTAGTTTTAGCATGCCGAAAAACATTAGATACAAAATTTAGATAAAATCGATTGAGCCGTTTTTTAGATATAGTTAGTTTGACCCTGACCCCTTATGATCCAAAATGACCCATTGATCGAATTTTCTCAAAAATCTGTCATAACCCAATGATTTTCTTGTGCCCGAAAACGATAAAATACAAAATTTAGTCAAAGTTGCGCGAAACGTTGTCTAGATAAAATTAGAATGACCCAAAAGTGGCCCACTAATCGAAATTTCTCGAACATGTGACCTATCCCAATGATTTTCTCATGCCAAAAATATGTTGTATACAAAATTTCGTTAAAATCGACCCACCCATTCTTTAGATATAGCTTGACCTTGAGCCATTATGAAACACAAATGACCCTTATAATCGAAAGCTCTCGAATATGTGACTTAGTCCATTAGTTTTCTTGTTTCTAAAAATTGTTACATACAGAATTTCGTTAAAATTAATCCTGCCGTTCTTTAATTATATATAGCTTGACCCAGACCCTTTATTATCCAAAATGACCCATTAATCGAAATTTTTCGAACATGTAACCTAGTCCAGTGATTTTATCATGCCAAAAAAATGTTGCATACAATATTTCATTAAAATCGATCCACCTGTTCTTTAGCTATAGCTTGACAATGACCCATTATGACCCATCATGACCCACAAATGACCCTCATAGTCGAAATTTCTCAAACATGTGATTTAGCCCATTAGTTTTCTCATGTCAAAAAACTGTTACATACGAAATTTCGTTATAATCCATCACGCCGTTCTTTAAATATAAATAGCTTGACCCAGACTCTTAATGAACCAAAATGACCCACTAATCGAAATTTTTCGAACATGTAACCTAGTCCAATGATTTTATCGTGCCAAGAATATTGCATACAAAATTTCATTAAAATCGATCCACCTGTTATTTAGATATAGCTTGACCATGACCCATTATGACCCATCATGACCCACAAATGACCCTGATAGTCGAAATCTCTCAAACATGTGATTTAGCCCATTAGTTTTCTCATGTCAAAAAACTGTTACATACAAAATTTCGTTATAATTCATCACGCCGTTCTTTAAATATAAATAGCTTGACCCAGACCCTTAATGACCCAATATGACCCATTAAAATTTTTTCTCGAACATGTAACCTAGCCCAATGTTTTTCTCGTGACCGAAAACCATAGAATGCAATTTTTAGTCAAAATTGCGTGAGAAAATCCCTAGATAAAAATAGCATGACCCACAATGACCCCAAAAATGACCCACTAACCGAATTTTCTCGAACATGTTACCTAACCCAATTGTCTTCTTGTAATCTAAAACGATACAATATAAAATTTGGTCAAAATCGTTAGAGCCATTTTTTAGATAAAAATGGCTTGACCCATAATGACCCAAAAATGAACCAATAATCGAAATTTTTCGAACATGTGACCCAGCCCAATAGTTTTCTCGTGCCATGAAACGATTAGATAGTAAATTTCCTTAAAATCGATCCAGCCGTTCTCTAGATATATATAGCTTGATCTTGACCCATTATGACCCAAAATGACCCAATAATCGAATTTTCTCGAACATGTGACCTAGCCCAATGGTCTTCTCGTGCCCGAAAATGGTAAAATCCAAATTTTTGCGAAAATCGTTAGAGCCGTTTTTGAGATAAAATTTACCCACACACACACACACACACACACACACACACAATTTTTGCTCGCATTATAGTATAAGATATATTTGTAAATACACATTTAGATTAGTAAAGTAAGTATTAATCTTTTCAAAAATATATTTTAGCATGGTTTCCCCCCCCCTTAAATACAAGTTGTGCCAGTCAAAATATAATTGTTTTATTATTTAGAATATAATCAAGATATTATTTAAACAAAAACTATTTGTAACTATACTTTTTGATTTCAATAAATTTTAATTTTCTCAATAATATATTTTAGCATTTTTTTTTCTTTTCTTAAATACAAGTTGTGCCAGTCAAATAATAATGGTTTTTCTATATTTAAAGTAAAATCAAGGTATTATTTAAAAAAAAAAAAAAAAAAAAAAAAAACTATTTATAAGCACTCTTTTGATTTAGTGCAATCAGTTATAATCTTCTCAAAAATATATTTTAGCTGAAAGTTTTTTTTTTTTTAATACAAGCTTTAAAATATAATTTATAAAATACGAGCTATATCAGTCAAATATAATTGAAAAATTAGACTTGTTATAATTATTTTACATTTACAATTATATATTTTTTTACTGTTTCGATCAAAATAAAGGAATGTTTTAAGCACAAAACTTTTGTAATTACGCTTTTGTTTTACCCCACAGTAGCCGAGAGGTTCTGAGTACGAAACTTGTCAACATGAGATGCTGGGTTCGAACCCAATAGCGCCCGTCGGCTTAATCGCTCGGGATTTTTCGTGATTTTCTTCGAACCTTGGTTTTCCATGCGTAATTAGGGTTTGATCCCCTAAGAAAGACCTCCAGAGAGGGCACCCCTCCACTTAGGGCACATATTCCTCGTGAAAAATCTCCGCCCCACCTAATTGATTTAATTTGTTTATTTTTTTAATTATTCAATCGCTGAAATGATATTTGTTTTTATTAATGTTCTCAAATGTTCTCAAATGTAATGGTCTCAAAATGTTTTTCTTTGAAAAATAGTAAGGATACAAATTAGACTTACAGGAGCGCTGAAAAATGTATAGTTAAATTTCTCGCGAAAAAGAATGTCCTTCATATTTTGCCATCTGGCTTAATGTCTTGATTTGATAAAACACCTTTATTAAAGTGTGTGCTTTTCTTTAAATTGTTTTATGCACTATGAATAATTAGCAATTCCAATGTTATTTATAGTAAATACAACAAGAACATAGAAGAATATATTTTAATAAAATTATTTATAAAATATAATTCTAATAATTTGAAAATTTTGCTTAGAAAAACATAATTTAATTTTGAATTATCTTTAATCATTTCCTCCCCCCCCCCTCTCTCTCTCTTATTCTTCCCACACGTACACACTAAAAAAAGAAAATTATATGCGTTATTTTACTAAAAAAATTTTGAGACCACTCAATATATTTGAAAAGTTAGCGCTACTGTTTTGATACCTCATTTTTACCTTACTACATTTATATCGCGAGATATTGTTAATTCTGTTAATAGATCTAGCGCAATTACCCATACTTAATAAAAACTTTAAACTGATTTTATTGCCCTGTTCATATTTTTATAACTTGCTTGTTTGATAAACATTAATGCTTTTTTTCTAATGTAGATAGTGTTTTTATTTATTTTATTTTTTTTTTCACTTTATGAGGTATTTAATATTTTTGTGTAAGTACTCTTTTTGATTTAGTGCAATAAGTTATATTCTTCTCAAAAATATTTTTTAACATTTTTTTTTAATATATATATATATATATATATATATATATATATAAATACAAATTGCGCCAGTGAAATAATGAAGATTTTTATTATTTAGAGTAAAATCAAGGAATTATTTAAAGAAAAACTATGTGTAAGTACTCTTTTTCATTTAGTGCAATAAGTTATATTCTTCTCAGAAATATATTTTAGCATTCTTTTTTTTTTGTTTTTTTTTGTTTTTTTTTGTTTTTTTTTTTTTTTTTTAAATGCAAGCTTTAAATTATAATTTTTAAAATACGAGCTATATCAGACAAACATAATTTGAAAATTATGTTTGACTTTTTATTATTTTACATTCACAATTATATATTTTTTATTGTTTAGATCAAAATATAGGAGTTTTTTAAGCACAAACTATTTGTAATTACACTTATATATTCCCTCATCAGCGGCCGAGAGGTTCTAAAAACGAAACTGGTAGACGGGAGGTGCTAGGTTCGAACCCAATCGCGCCCATCGGCCTATGGTTCGGAATTTTTAGAACCTTGGTTTACCATGGGTAAATACGGCTTAGGCTTCCAAAGAAAGACTCCCACAGAGGGCACTCCTCCACTTAATGTCTATATTCTTCGTGAAAAAACACCGAAAACACAGGCGATAATGAATAAATAAAATAATGCACTTTGTAAAAATCATCATAAATAAAAAATAAAGGAGTTGCTTTATTTTTATTTATGGTGATTCTTACAAATTGTATTATTTTATCTATATTCTCCGTGTTGATAAATGGCCGTAATAAACACAATCAACTAACTTACACTTTTGTATTACTCCGATAAGTTTTAATCTCAAAATATATATTATTATATTTTAGCATAAATAAATAAATAAATATATACATATTTAAATACACGTTTTAAAATACAAACAGCTTTAACTCAAATAATTAAAAAAATATGCTACAATCACAATTAGTTTATATTAAATAGAAGCTAAAATTACTTTTACTGATGAACATATCAAAACTAAACACACACACACACACACACACACACACACACAAAAAAAAAAAACCTAATAATAGAATGCGAATATACATTTAATAAAAAATAAGTCTCTATCTTCACATAGAAGATCTGCTAATATAAACGCCGCCATCTTAAACCGACATAGATAGTGGGTTTCCGGCTGGCTATAGCAGTCGGAGGAATAACGAGAAAACAAGCCCGTCAAACCGGAGAGGATTCCGAGACGATAGGGGCAGAATTAGAAATTATCACTCCGTCGGAGGATTTCGAGAAAGTCGTCCGATCCGACAGGGGCAGAATTCGCCCAACAGCTCATGGGCGGAAAGAGCGAGTCCATGTCGAAAATGGGAAAGTTCGTACCATCTCGAGATGAGTTTGTTTGTTAAACATCCTAAATATGTCGAATTGTTTTTTTTGGCAAATACATTTTTGTTTCTGTAATTGAATTATCTGTTTTTAAATAATACATTGTAATTTTGTTACACTAAAATAAGTTAGAAAAAGACAGATATAATAAAAAAGATGATTTAAAGGTATGATTATTAAACTTAGCTTAATAACTTTTTCCCTCGCAATACAGCGTAACTTAATCTTTTTAGAATTAACGGCTGCATGGCGTGATTTTAAAACTTGCCATATTAGCAATTTTTTAAAATTATTTCTTTACATTATTGAGTACATTATTTATTTATATTATTTGCATGCATTGGATATGAAAATGGCGCAGATATCATATACGCACAAGGTTTGGTACAATTTTTTTCCAAAGTCAATTTGGCGAAAACCTCATTTTCGAATACTGGTTAAATACGCGTTTTTAAATTATTTTCCATTATTCAAAAAAATAACAATAAATAAAACAATTTTTTAATATATTAAATTTTAAAAACTAATAACTATAGAACAAAAAATATGTTACATAATTTGAAAAAAAAAAAAAAAAAAAAAAAAAAAAAAAAAAAAAAGGTAAATAAACAATTTATCAAAAAATAAACAACAATATCAGGGTTACCATATTAGGCAAAATAACGCCATTTTGGCGCCATGTAAATCCCGGTAGTATATGACATACATGTGCCCTGAATATTTAGGTTGTTAAGATTGGCGAATTTCTCGCATAGCCGCCAAGTCAGATACCAAGAAATTGTCAAAACTGTGTTTTAACCATAAATATAAATGTAAAAAAGAAAAAAAAGAAAAAAAAACCAGACATGCTTTTATTAAAATTCACAAAAAATGTAGGAGAAAATATATACTTTGCAAAGGTTATTCTGAAAACTTATAGAAGGTGGGCAATCTATTTAATTAAAATAAAATTTTACTCAGAACAAAAAATAGAAAACAATATTTTATATCATTTCCATGAATACGTAGAAGCAATCTCGGCCTCATAGGCTCCCTTAACCCTTTCCGGCACGCATTTTCAGAAAGAATCACGTTTTGAGCACCAGCCTTGGCGAGTTGGCGAAAGCGGCAAAATGCATTAGTAAATGGGAAATTATCGTCTGGCACCGGAATTCACAAACTAATTTTATCGATCTTTTGAAATCCCTGATTAAAGCTTTCATTGTAAAAGCAAAATTTTACTAAAATATTATTGGTGCAAGTTTAGAAATAAAATTAGGTATTCCAGACCGGGCACAGTGTGCCGGAAAGGGTTAAGTCTGAATGGAATCGGCTAGGCATTCTGCCAAGTGAGGATCTTACAAATGTGGTATATCAGTATGAATTCATGGAAATTTTACATTCTAAAGCATTTTATGTAAATTGTTCAGACTAAATTAAAAGAATTACATAATAATTTAACAAATTTTAGAAGGATTAAAGGATTTGGAAGGATTAATTAAATTTGAATTTACAGGGATTTTGTGCAATATTTATAGCCCCTCTCAAATCTTTTATTTTAAATTGTTTTTTTTAGTATTTTGTAGAATTTTAAAATGTAAAAATGTGATGTTCTTACAATATAAATACAGAAATATTTTCGAATAGAAAAATACCTAACCTCCTTCCTCAGCGCCAAGAAAAGAGACAAAGAAACTGAAAAGAAACAAAGGCAAACGAAATCATCCTTTTAAAAACATTTTTGTTTTGTGTAACCAATAATGCTTTTGGAAAAAAATAATGTATCTGTAACTCATTCTAAACAGTATTACAACTAATTGACGTATTAAAGGAATTTTATAATAAGTAATTTTAATGGTACTTATAAGTACCGTCGGGAGATAAAGGGTTAAGGTTATTTTTTTTTTCCTTTAGAAACTGCGCAAGGGGTGGAGCTCTCTGCGAGGACATAAAATGTTGTGAAGGATCCAGATGTCGTTATACAGGAAGAGTTGGCAGGCTGTGGAGATGTATCTGAATCCGATTTTAAGCGACATCGTACCTGTTGCCATCTTTAATGTAAAATAAAATATGGCACTACTTGGTTATCCCGTCGACCAATCTCGCTAAATTATACAAATCGCCAAACTAATAGCCAAGTTCCATATACTGACATAATTTTTATTTTAAATAACGAAAAAAAAACAAATAATAATTAGAAGAATATTAATAAAAATACAAATAAAAAGATGAAATAAAATCACTTAATGACGTTTTAAACACGTGTATCGTATTTAATGGCATTGAATGTGACATTCACGATCATCCATTATTGGAATTTAATCTTATAGTTTGTCGATAGCTTTTTCGTCGACGGGATAACCAAGTAATACCTAAAATATACATAAATATGAATAAATATGACTTGATATAACTTCTATTTTTAATCCTTTTTAAATGCACTCAAAGATACTGCAAAATGCGCACACACATGTATTCGCGTGCGCTTGTAAAGAGGAAAGAAAGAAAAGATAAGAAAAAAGACAGAGGGCTATCGAAAGCAAATGAATTTTTTTAACCTTTTTGGGTCTGGTGTACTATTAACAGTACATATTTTTAATGGAGTATTATTTTGTTTTAAGAAACTAGCGGGGCTCCGCCCCCCTACTAGCCAACCTCCCGGGTAATCGCTTCGCGATTCCAAGTTGTAGATTACCCCCAGCTTGCTGCGCTCGCCATGGTATGAATAAGCAGTTGCAGACCTTTCAAATGATGTGTCACACGACTGGTGTTGTAAAAAAAATAAAAATTTGCTCCCCCTGTGGGGCAGAAGGGAGGGGTGACATACAAGACATCCATAATATGAATAAGCAGTTGCAGATCTTTCAAATGATGTGTCACACGACTGGTGTTGTAAATAAATTAAAAATGTGTGCCCCCCTGGGGGGCAGAGTGGGGGGGGGTTGACACACAAGACATCCATAATATGAATAAGCAGTTGCAGACCTTTCAAATGATGTGTCACACAACTGGTGCTGTAAAGAAATTAAAAATGTGCCCCCCTGAGGGGAGCAGAATGTGGGGGTGACACAGAAGACATCCATAATATGAATAAGCAGTTGCAGACCTTTCAAATCATGTGTCACACGACTGGTGTTGTAAAGAAATTAAACATTTGGCGGAATATTGCAGTTATCGCCAAGTTGGCGTCACTTTTGGCGACTAATTTTGGTTGCTAAATTTGGCGATATATCGCCAAGTTTGCGACAAACTTGGCGATTGTTGGTGATGGTAACCTTTCCCTCTTTATGGTAACCCATACGGCGATGCATAGACGGAGCCCTTTCCTGATTGGTCTATTCGACTCATGGAAGGAATGGTCCGCCCGGATTCGTTACTTCCGGAAATCTTACACATCAGCATCATTCTAGGAATCGTTCCTTTTCAGGCTAGCCCCACCAGTGGCCGAGAGGTTCGGACCTCTCAACTGGTAGACAGCAGGTGCTGGGTTCGAACCCAATCGCGGCTGTCGGCCTAACCGTTCAGAGTTTTCCGTGGTTTTCTTCGAACCTTGCGTAAATACGGGTTAGGTTCCCTTAGAAAGACCCCCACGGAGGGCACTCCCCCTGGTCCTATATCCCTAGCGTAGATAATCGGACGAAAAAAATCAACCATCAACCAACCTTTTCAGGCTAGTTTTTTTACTATAGAAGGATACTTTTGTTACTATTTACATGTAATAATGTTAGCATATGTCGATGCATTCACTACATGATTTCATTTATGTTTAGACATTTAGTAACTAGTATTAAAAAATGCTCTGACGAGCACCAAAAAAGGTTAATATGTTTTTAAGTATGAAAAGAGGTTTGACAAGTGCTTCTGTTAATTATTGAGCATGAGGAAGGACAAGGGATCCCTTCTTGGCTACAACTCACTTCAATGCCAACTTTTAAAAAATATTATTTGCGCTTTTTCCATAAAAAGGAAATTTGCGGTTCTTTAGTAGAACTTCCCACTGTGTTTTATGTATTAACCAGGGGTGTAGTCGTAAAAATAACATAGCATATAATCTAAGCAGAGGGATACACTAGAATGTGTATACCATAAGCTTTCTTGAGAAACAGAGGTTATATGGTGTTCCTTTAAAAAGTCCAGAAGGTATATGGCGTATAGCCTGCACTACATCCCTGATGTTAACTGCACTGTTCACTCTACAATCAATTTTCTGTGCAATTATACACATTGGGCATGCTTTGTGGCAGTGCATGAATGTGATACCTGCAGGAACTAGGTTTTTGGCACTATGCCGCCTTCCCTTTACATTTATGTCTAATTAAGCTGCATCTTTACTGGTTACGTCTTTACACTACACATTTTTATATAACTGCGACTGATTTGTTTTCACGGAAAAAGCGCAAATATGATTTTTTTCAAAGTTGGCATTGAAGTGAGTGGTAGCCAAGAAGGGATCCCTTGTCCTTCCTCATGCTCAATAATTAACAGAAGCACTTGTCAAACCCTTTTTCATACTTAAAAACATATTAACCTTTTTTGGTGCTCGTCAGAGCATTTTTTAATACTAGTTTATATTATTTTTTTGCGGTAAGAGTTTGTCCTATCAAAAATTTGTCAACACAAAAGTTTTAGATAATACTAAGACAATCCTTACTAATATTATAAATCGGAAAGTGAGTTTGTTTGTTTGTTTGTTCCGCTTTCACACCGTAACTACTGAACCGATTGCTTTGAAATTTTGCAGACGTAAAGTTAGAAGTCCGGATTAAATAATAGGGTAATTTTTATTTATTTTATTCAAATATTTTCCTTAATAATTCAAAATTTAATTATTTTTCATACAAAATCAATAGGCATTTTTCAGATAAAATTTAACCATTTTCCTTTCCTGTTGCCAAGAAAATAAAAAATTGGAATAATAATTTTTCAGCGGCAATGAATTTTTAATAGAAAACTTCCACGCGAAAAACTATAATAAAATAATTTAAAAGAAAATAAATATGACGTCATGTTTGAAATAAAAATAAAAGGTGTATTTTTATAATACATTTAACAAGGATATTTGTTTAGTTAATGGGAATTTTTGTGTAAAATATGGTGACATAAATTAAAAGTAAAAAGAATGAAAAAGAATTATATTTTTAATAAAATGGTTCACTCATGAAAATGTGACGTCATAGTTGAAATAAAACAGGTACTTTATAGCAGTCGTTAAAAATACAAGGGGTATGAATATCAGTAGCTAATGGAGCGAGATAAATAATGACGTCATATTTAAAATGAATCAGAAATATTTTTTACTTATACTAATTAATAAGTTATAAGTTACATACAAATGAATATTTTTATTCAAAACTCATAATTATCAATGAAAGAAATTTTTTGTGGGGAAAAGGTGGAAAATAAAATCACTGATAAATATATTTTTGGCTCGATTTTTTAACACTTTCGAACAAAGTTGAAAAGTTATTATGCTTTCGGTTTGTCTGTCTGTCTGGTCGCTTTCTAACTTTCGTAAATATACTCCGATTTCCATGAAATTTTTGGACGTTCTTAACGTTTACCTAGCACGAATACCTATTGAAAATAAAGTTTCTACCTTGATTAGTTTATTTACAGGGATAGTCAAAAAATTTCCTTATATTACGGCATTATGGAGAAAAATCGTTTTAATTAAATTTAACGATGTTACAGCCTGTAGAACAAATTCAAATTTATATGCATTTACAAAGTGCACTAAAATATGCATTTTGTAAAGTATGTAGTGAAAAGGGCACTTACTATTCATTTACAGGGTCAGACAGAAGAATTTCATTGCATAGGAATAAAGGGAGGAACAGTTTCCGACATATTACCTTTACGGAGGGGCTCGTTCAGTGTCTACCTGAGAATACATGTATTCCCGGACAGATGCTGTCACAGCCCCTCTGTATGGTAAACGATTTCATGTATAATCAAATTGATATATGTTGCTGAGGCTTAATGTAAGTTATTTCATGCATAATACGAAGTGCATAGCATTTACAGGGACACACAAAAGATTTCAAATATTATATATTCTATCCGAAGTACTGTATATCATGGATGATGACTGTTGCATGGATGAAATGCATTTTGAATTATGATATGTGCTTTTAAGTTTCGCTAAATGTATGCATATTAAATGGAGAGTATAAATGGTAATAGCATAAATAGTTAAATTTAGATATACAGGGTTACACAAAAGATCTCGGAAAGGTTACTGAATATGAGCGTAATTTACTTAAAGGTGGTTTTTAAATAAAATATGTATTTTTATTTTGAACTGCATTTAGTAAACTAAGAAATGTTTGTAGTATATATATAAAATGATAAACAGCGTCCCGCAAAGAACTGGATACAAGGTTGTCTTCGGATGATAATTTCTGAAAATGTAATTTAGGTAGTAATAAGAAATATTTTTGTTTGAAATAAATTTTAGAAAGATACTTTCGTGTATTAAAGGCACTTGGAAAACTACAGGGCTGAACAAAAGAATTCAAGAATGTTTCTATCTATTAGTATTAATCGCTGAAAGGAAAATTTTGACCAGCAAACAAATTAGCAAATAGGGATTATCAAAAGTTTTTTTACCATAAATTCGTGATAAAAAGTTAATTACACATGCTTTTCATCATCGAAATTTTTTGCTTGATTGATCAATTATTTCTTCTTTAAATGTTATGTGAACGAAGTCACGGGTAACTGCTAGTTTATAATAGATTTAATTGTATTTGAAAGCTTGAGAATTGACGAAGTTATGAATTTTTTCTTCTAAAAAACCTATTTATTCGCCCCTTGAGCCAATTTTTGATTTTATCAAAATTCTATCATGCATTAATTTTTGGTTTATTTTTTAGAAGTAATAAAAACGTCAAACTGATTCGATACCTTTTTTCACTAAGAAGTTATTGGTTTTTTTTCGGTTTTCACAAAATCCCTCCCTTTTTCCACCCTCTCGGTCCAGTTTTGTCCATTACCGAACTGAGATTTTATGTCCCTTGATTATATATACCAGTTTGGAAAAGATTTGAGCAGAATCATAGAAGTTATCGTGTCCATAAAAAAGTGATAGTAAGATAGGTAGATAGATAAATAAAGTTTTTTACGGATGGTATTTTTGGGGGTCATTAAAGGCGTTGATCTGCAAGATTTTTTCAGAAATTTCAACATAAGGGCGGGTGCAATTGTTAGTATTTCATAAGAAATCTACCTAAAATTAGATGAAAGCTCAGAAACTAAACAAAGAATGCTCTCCCCTGTTTTCGTAATACACCCCTGCTTACATACGGCATAGCATCTTTTAAGCAATTACTTTTTTATACCATTTATATAAATTTGCATTTTTTTAAAAATCTTCCTAACTTCTTTTAACGACATTCTAGTTTCCCACTTATATTCAATCATTAACTGAATCTATTGTCAAATATTTATTGTCAATAGGCAAATCAATAAAATTTAGAAACACGATGATTTTAGTAATTACGTTTTAGTGAAGATTTTTGACCATTCCTAACTAACTAATCGGTCGACTTCAGCTGCATGCTGCACATGTCCATTTTCATTCATCCTGTGTAAGATCATTGCTTTGGAAATATCAAGATGTATTAAAACATGTGGTGGTTAGTTACTGCATCTGGACTTAATTTTTTCAGGAGAAAGAAATGTTTCTATTTAGACAACTATGCGTCAAATAGCATTTTGGCAACTGTATTGAACCGCAAGCAAGATAATATAAAACAACTAATCTAATAGGATTCCGAGTGCAAAATTTTTGGCATATTCCATTGTATTCAAGGCAGTTAAAAGATCCACAGATTTTTGTTGCAACTATAGTATATTTTTTAGGAAAGTTTTATATACATTTTGTTGAAATAATAAAAAGTAGGGAAATCGTTAGAGAGAACTCTAGAAGAACCTTGCCGGAAGCCCAGCCCTCCTTACCGCCATCTGGTTACGGGCTTGTATTTAAATCTTAAAAGTAACCCCTTTACCAAATTATAAGCTTCTATGCTAAACATATCATATAAATAACAATTTTAAAAACTTTTTTTTAATTTCTGCATTTTTTTAAATTTATAATTTTAAGAAAATTTCTGCGGGTAAGCATTTTTTGCACTCTTTCTAATTTTTAAGAAAGGTGTTGTGGGTAGGTATTTCTCTAAAGAAACGGCCATGTCGAATTTCAAGTTTCTAGCCCTAGCAGGTCAACGCAGATCGGGTAATTAAGAAAGTTTTGCGGTTATTTTGTCGTTTAATTTTTGAATTGCATAGAACATTTTCTAGTGATCTTTTATATCCTGTTCGCACTGAGATACTTAACATGTCTCAGGCCGCCGAATTTCTCTGAGAGAGCCCCACAAACTCTCTCAGTGAATTTCAAGGCACAGGAATTACCACTCATTTTCGTTGACTATAAAATCTTCGTTTTTGCAGATTGGCCATTGCGACCGTTTTTGTTTTAAGCGCATGCTCATACTTTACTTTTTTCAGGTCACAGATACAGTGATGTTCACTAAGTTATCTTACAAGGAAGGTCTCCATACTGGGCATACTCAGAATTTTTTGAGAAAAATACAAATTAAGCTACTCTTGTATATAATAAAGGATCAGTCAAAATTAGCGACGGAATTACAGAAGAAAACCAGTAAAAAAATAAAATACTTTCGAATATTTGGCGTGAAAAGACGAAAGTGTCACGCAATTTGGCGAGCAGCACTTTTCCCCGCCAAAAGCAAACGATTTTAATGCAACTTTTGGATGAAAATTTTTGGATTCTTAGAATGAGTGTAAAGGCACTTAATGAATTTAAACATAAACAATTAGAGAACTTAATATATTATATATATATATACATATATATATACATATTGTATTGCATATATATATTATTTATTGCTGTAGTTATTTTATTTACCTCTGGAAAAATTATTTTCAGATATAAAAAATTCTTATTTAGAAAAATTGTTTTCATACATTTAAGCGTATTCAAAAAAATAAAAGCGAGATGTTTCCATATGAACAAAACCAAATTGACAATGCTCAACTGGACTTTGAACTTGAAACAATTTTAATTAGTTTAAATTTGAGCTTGTTTTAAATCTCAAATTTTCATGGTTAAATTTGAATATAAGTACACATAAATATAGATATAACGAAATTATGCTTAAAACAAACTAAAACTGACAAAACCAAAGATATTAGCAAAGATATAACCAGTTGAAGATGAAACTTTTCCGTTTAAAATGTAATTGACATAAAAAGCATTTTTTGAAATTGCTTTTCATCGCCAACCGATGATAAATCGCCAAATAAAGAAATTTTCATTATTTTTTACGGACAGGGAACGGAGGTTCCGCCGAAATTTTTTTATCCGTAAAATTTTTATCCGTTTTTAAACGTATATATTCACATGAGAAGAACATTGTAATTTTTTCAGGTTTTTCGGAGTATGCCCGTATGGAGACCTTCCTTGTTAGATAAGTTTTTCAATGTAAACAGGCATTCAATTCAGGGTGGGTTTCCATTTAAAAACGGCGGTCTAAGATATCTTATGTATCCAGTGCGAGCAGATTATTTCAATTTAAAAATAGCCACTCCACCAAATTCCAAGAGTCTATGCGAACTGTATCATGATATGTACTGCAATGCCAACAAACACTTACATTAGAATTTTAAAGTATTTTTGCTGCTGCATCCTTTTATACATTTTTCGAATAAAAATAAAACACCTACATAAAACATCACCAGCTTTTTCATGGATCAATTTTTAAATAAATGTCGTAGTTGTGAGATTTTCCCTTACAATCAAACAAAAACACAAATGTTGTTTCTTTATAATATTAGTACAGTTTCGCCAAAGGCAAATTCTGATTCATCTTTTTTTTTTTTTTTTTTTTTTTTTGAGGGAGCTAATGGAGATTGTGATGTATAATAAAAGTTGCTGTTATAAACATATGCTTTTAATATTTCTTTTCCCACGTTTCTTCGTGTCTTTTTGACTTGTGATACTTCGACGTTGCCTAACTTTCTGTTCACCATGACTTTTACAGCATGACTACTGACATTTTTGAACTATTTATTTTCAGTAAAATAAATATTTAGAAAACTTGCACTGGAAAATTATCAAAGTAGTTTTATTTCAATGTTTCTTGCAATATGAGGAGGCACAGAAAGCTTTCAAATTGCATGTATTTGTACATAAATAAAAACAGATTGAAATTGAGTGAGTGGAAGATATATGAACTGAAAACTTATTTTTAAAAATCTTTTAGTTTCGCTGGTGAGAGAAGTTTTCTCTTTTCACTCGAGATGCTAATCTTATAGCTAGAATTTTCGCAATGCAGGGTAACGTAAATATTTAAAATAGAAAAATATATAACCAATAATTTTTTTAATTGAGACTCTCTTAGTTCGAATGCCACTACATTTATTTTGAAACAAATGAAAACGTTTGAATTTTTTAATTCAGCGATAGTTTATTTTATGTCAATTAACATTCTACAGATCACGAAAATAGATTGAATTACATTCGTAATTACAAAAGTGCATTTTTTCTTTCCATTAGAAATATATTTTTTTCATTTAGCGATCTCCTTAAGAAGACAAATATCGCAAATTAATCATTTTTTTGCTTTCAATTTTCTGCTAGACACATAAGTGGCATTCTTAAGCCTCATCACCACGTCAAGGTGGAGTCTCGTCGATGAGGCCCCCACCCCCCTAGCACAGAGATGGACAATTGATTTTTTCTAAACGTGTTAATATCTGATTACTTCTTGACAAGAAATCACTTCAAATTCATTGCAAAAGGTTTATAATGTTAGAATTATCTTTAAAACAAATAAAGCATGATTGTGTAATTTAACTTTCCATTAATGTAAAATATTCTCTCAATCTTACAAATATACCTTATTCAAGGTTTTTATTGCACTATTTTTCATTTCACTGCCAAAAGGAGATATCAGTTTTTCAATATAAAATTTATCATCGGAGGACCATGAATGTTCATACTGAAAATTAAAATTTATGATGTCCCAACCATGCGACAAAATTCTTTGAAAAAACTGTAATAGATTGTAATAGACAGAGCGTACATTTCTAACAAAAAATATCTGAATTCAAAATAGATATCTAACATTAACTGAGAGCCTTTTTCACGATATTTATCCGAGCGATTGGATTGGATTACGTGTTATTTCTATATTTTGCACAGTTCGATTCTAGAGAACAAGATTATGAATATAATATTTCTTATAATTGCAACAATTATATTTATGCAATTTCATAAGAAATCGTTAATTAGAGCTAACATCGAAGTTGATCTTTAAAATTGTCATTAAAATGAGAGAAAAAACTAATATATTGATAAATTGTCCATCTCTCCTTTCAATACGTGCACGAAAAGCTAAATATAGCTATATCAGTTCTCCCCGAAAAAACCCAATTACTTTAACTTAAAAAAAGGAGAAAAGAAAAATGAAACTGAGAATGAGAATCGATTTCTCATAAATACAAGTGAACTATGAAAAATCGATTTATCTCTCCCCCCCCCAAAAAAAAATAACTGTATTGGAAGACTATTGCTTTTTTATTGTCTGATATTAATTTGCTGAGAGAACCAGAGCAGTTTTTACGCCCAGATGACGATGGGCAGACAATGGAGAGCCGAAGAGCCAGAACAGTTTTTCGCCCAGATGACTATGAGCAGTCAGTGGAGAATCGAAGAGCCAGAGCAGTTTTTTCGCCCAGATGACGATGGGCAGTCAGTAGAGAATCGAAGAGTCAGAGCAGTTTTTACGCCCAGATGACGATAGGCAGTCAATGGAGAGTCGAAAAGCCATAGTTGTTTTTTCGCCCAGATGACGATGGGTAGTCAGTGGAGAGCCTAAGAGCCAGAGCAGTTTTTTCGCCCAGATGACGATGGGCAGTCAGTGGAGAATCGAAAAGCTAGAGCCGTTTTTACGCCCAGATGACGATGGGCAGTCAATGAAGAGTCGAAAAGCCAGAGCAGTTTTTTCGCCCAGGTGACGATGGGCAGTCAATGGAGAGTCGAAAAGCCAGAGCAGTTTTTACGCCCAAATAACGATGGGCAGTCAATGGAGAGTCGAAAAGCCAGAGCTGTTTATTCGCCCAGATGACGATGGGCAGTCAGTGGAGAATCGAAGAGCCAGAGCAGTTTTTATGCCCAGATGACGATGGGCAGTCAGTAGAGGATCGAAGAGCCAGAGCAGTTTTTACGCCCAGATGACGATGGGCAGTCAATAGAGAATCGAAGAGCCAGTGCAGATGACCAGAAGATTATGCCATGCTTTTAGAAACTTTCACCTACAATATTCGTTTCTATTGGATTAATGAAAAACGGGAAACTAAGTAAGGGGCATTATGTTGTTAGATGCCTACCATGGGAAAACCGACATTTTTTGTGTGAAGTTTAAAGTACCTAGACACTGCTGTTTTTTTATTTTTTGCTTAACTTTTTATTTTTTGTATTTTAACTTTGTGTTTATGTGTTTTATTTTTGTTTCTTATGTTTTTTTAATGTTTTTGTTTGATTTTTACTTTGTTTTGAGTTTTACGTGTTTTAATGTTATGAGTTTTTATAATTATTTTTTTACTTTATTTGGTTTTGATGTGTTTTAATAGGTTTTTATTTATGATTTATGATTAAAAGTTTGATTTAATAAGTATTTTAATGCTGTTTGAATATTGCTATTGTTATGGATTTGTAAATTTAGATTAAAAGAAGCCAAATAAATGAATATGAATATTGCATTTAAAACAATTTGCTGAACATGCATAATTTACAGTGATATGATTTGCCAAATAAGTTAAATTTACATTTGCAACACATTAGATGCGATATAGAGAATTTTAATATGTACAGAATAGGAGGCCGCAATGTAGTACATAAATATAGATAAATAATATACATAGAAATAATTATAATAGAGATATATAAATATAATGTTAAATAAACAAATATAATGATGAAAATGCACATATAATAATAAATAAATATAAGATTATAAAAAATATGTTATGAAGTTGATTTTTAAATGTAAGTAAATTATTTTTACAAAGATACACTCAAGTCCACTGACAGCAGTTACATACAATAATGTTTGTATTACGAAAAAAACTTTAAATAAAAATTATTAAATTGTCCGTCTTTGTTCAAATGATCTAATAAACATACTTATAAGATAACAGTTTTTTTTTTAAATTATTGACACAGCTTGGCAGCAAACAAAATTCTAGTACAAAATCCAATAGACCGGAAGGCGGTAGCACAGGTAATCAGCTCATCAAGCTCACGGCTGAAATACCATAATAAATTAAAATTCGTCTTGCATATTAAAACGCAATCGATGTGCTAAGTCATATTTTGATGAAAAAACTTCGAACGCATTTTCAGCGGTGGACTCATAGATTCCCATTGTGCCATCTTGCAACCAGAGGTATGAAAACTTGGAGGACTGTGAGCAGGAAAATACCATGTTAAACTTCAGTCAACCGCTAAAATCGAGTTTTCAGGTGTTTTCCACCAAGATGTGACTTGGCAGACCAATTGCGTTTTAATATGCGAATCAAGTTTTAACTTATTCAAGAATTTCAGCAGTAAACTAGATGAGATGATTGCAGGTGCTATCGCTACTTGGTCCAATGGAGAATATAGGCCTAATGTTGTATAAAGCTAAAAGAAATAATTACTGTTTCTTTCAATATGGAAACCTGTACAAAAATTCACAAATTAAAATTAAAAAGTATTTGAAATTCTCCGAAGAAAAGTGTGGTTATAGCATAATAATTCTTACAGAGAAATAGGTACTGTTTTTAAGAACTTGCGAGTAAAGAAAATAACCTTGGTATAAGAAATTTGGCATCATATGCACTTATTCGTATGTCTATTCGTAGAATATTTTTTAATTTAGAAAATTCGTCTAATATGCATGCTTAGAAGCAGTTTATTTATTATCGACAAAAATCAACAGCTTATCTAACATGCATAAAATCAGAAAAAGGTTATTTAAAACGCACCTAAACTCACATAATACTGCATTAGTTTTTTCTTTCAAATCTTTTCATGGTATTTGGCAAAATATCAATTATTCTTAAACAAAAATAAGCTAATATTATTTTTAAATCGCCAAGCCCCTCCCCCCATAAAAAAGAAATATGAGAAAGAAATTGACTTAAATATGTGGGGAAAAATTAACAGTGGCATCCCTATAACCGAAAAATATTACTGCTTTTTTAAATATCTTATATGAAGCTGAATTATTTCTTTAAAAAACAGAAAACAATAATATGGTAGAAATTTAAAGTAAGATTATTATTTTATTTCCAAAAAATATTAGAAATAGCTATTGAAAAAAAAAGGCAAATAGCTTAATAGATTATAGAAATGCAATATCGCTGTCTAAATTAACCAAGGACTAATTCAAAGTAATACATTTATGTAACTGCATTAATATACTTAAGGCGCGCCACACACCAGTGAAATATTGAATAAAAAGAAACGTGAAATATGCGACAATTTCGCCCTGATAACAAAGAAAAAAAATTCGGTTCGACCTGCACAATTTACTTCCAGTCTCAAGATTTTTCACGCATGTCTCTCTCATGTGTAACGCGCCTAAAAGTACAGATATTTAAAAATGCAATTTTCGAAAACACTGATCTTACAAATGAAAGTTAGTCGTATGTGGACTGATGTATCATTTTTAGAAATTGAATGTAAAATGACATTTTGAAAATTTAGAATAAAAATTCTGTCGAAATGAACTATTGGACTCCTCAATACATTAATTTTTAAAAAAGTCCAGAAACAGGATCACTTAATTTTTACTTTACATTTAATCATCAACTTCATAACAGCAAAAGCAGCAGAGGGCGAGAGCCCTCTGCCACCACCTTCTTACCTTCCTGGATGGCCCGGGTGATGAGGGAACGCCTGCTTCAGCCACCTTCATTTCTTCTTCTTCTTCCTCTTCAATGTCTTCCTCTTCTTCTTCTTCCTCTTCAATGTCTTCATGTTCTCCTTCTTCCTCTTCAATATCTTCATCTTCTTCTTCGGTCCGTCTCTCTCCGTAAGCTGAAATGATTCCCAGGCCATCCAGGGCATCCAGTGACACGGCACGACCTAAATAGAACAGAGGGTTAGGACACCACTCGTCAATACTTACTTGCATGCCACCAACCTCGTCGCGATGCCTCCGAGAGAAAAAAGAGCTGAACGACCTTGACAAGGACATCTTCATAGAAATACTCCAAACCTACGGAGAAGAGAAAAAAATGATTGGAATTGTTATTCAGATTGGATGCTTATTGTTTACTGTAATAATCCACATATTAATAGTGCTGCATTGAACTTCGTGAAATACTCTATTTTAGAATGTCTTACCCTATTAAAAATTGCAAAATTGCCTAACTAATAAAAATTTTGATTTAAATGTCAAACCAGTCAGCTGAATTACAACGGAATGATAAATTCTACACATCCCCAAATCTGCTGAAAATACATCCTTTCAAGTGTTCCTATTTTTAAAAATTACTTTATACTTGAAGTATCAAAATATTATTAAAATGGACCACAATCTATTCACTTGTACATTTCCTGTGGATGAACTGTAAGTGCTCCGCTTTGAAAGCATTTCACAAATTTAGTTTTTTAGTCGATGAGATAATCAAGTAGTACCTAAAAACCTACATTTCGACTTAAGTAAACTGACTGGCACACTAATTACTGCTTGATGAACATACACTACAAAAGAGTAACTAGAAATGCTTCTCAAACTCAGTGGCGTCCAAAGAAGCTTTGCTTTTATAAACGCTTCTTTAAATCTCGAAAATACCATAGCTTTTGAGCACCGTAGTAGAGACATTGTCTCACAAAAGAAACGACCACTAAACGTAGCTAATAGAAATATTGTTATTTCTGTTTAGTTAAAAAGAATATTAAAATTAATAAAGTCACAAAGAGATAATTTAGTGCTTCTATTTAGACCGATAGTAAGAATGATCTTATCCTCAACATCTAGCAAGAAAAAAAAAGATATGTAAATAAAAAAAATATTAATATTTCTTCGCCAAAATTAACCTTATACTAAACATTTTAATAAAAAATTTTTAATTTTACTTAAGAAAGGTGTTATAATAAAAATAAATGACATTGACATGTTTCGGAACCGACAAATAAGTTCCATAATCATAATATAAAAAATAATTTAATTAGTATTAAAATTATTTAATTAATTATTTATTAATTATTAATTTTTTTTATTTAGATTATGATTATGGAACTTATTTGACGGTTCCGAAACATGTCAATGTCATTTATTTTTATTATAACACCTTTCTTAAGTAAGATTAATTTTTTTTATTAAAATATTTATATAAAAGGTGAATGTTTTAAAATCTGGTGATTAAAAAAGATAAATTGGATTTTAAAAACATTTTATCATAACCTTATACTATATTAATTCCCTTTTAACAATATTCCGTATTTATTACAGCTTATTAAATTAAAATACTATTAGTAGATCTCACCCAATAATCGTTGTGACGGCCCAACAGTTGACGTATCACTGCTCGCCCAACTATTACAGGTACCTAACATGACAGTAGATATTAAGCAATTTGTTAAACATTGCGACACATGTCAGACAAATAGAAAAAAAAATATATTTGGCTTATTACAAGCTACGCCAGTCACAGATCAACCTTTTGGATGTATTTCTATTGATCAGGGCGCGAAATTTCCACTCGCCAGCTTGCCAATGGCGAGCAAATATTTAAGTTTGGCGAGTAAGTTCCGTCTTTTAAAATTTTGTGCTTCAAATCAAGCTATACACAGCGATACACGGAAGTATTTCAAAATGAAGCGATGGTATTTAATTTCCAAAAGAGGTAAAAATGCTCCGTCGCATATTTCTTTGTCTTTCCTACGGAAGAATGAAATTCCCCTGTCTGCATTCATCCCCTCCCCAGTTTCGTATCGCGCACGATGTTTTTTCAATTTGAAAAAAATATTCAGTGTGGCATAATATGTTGCAAAGCATGAAAAATCGTTTAAAGACTTTGTAGATCTTTTGTGCTTGGCTGAGAAATTAAATGTGGATATTTTAACACAGTATGACAATGAAAAACAATGCAGGTATTTTATCCATTTTATTGCTGAGACTTTGATATTGGATTTAGTGGAAAACTTAAAAAAATGTACATATATCGGCATTCTAGTTGATCTACAGATCGATCATCTATTCAGCATACAAGTGTATATGTTCGATACGTGGATGCAAAAGATAATCATATCAAAGAGGACAATTAGGATTAATAGAGCTTCCGAATTCCTCTTTATCCAGTTATTTCACAGCCATAACTGATTTTCTAGATAAGATTATAGGTCCAAATGAACATAGAAACAGGTTTTATATTGTAGGCTTGGGTACTGATGATGCTCCAAATAAGGTTGGATACAAATGAGTTTTAGCTATGAAAATGAAATCTATTTGTCCTAAATTAAAAAAATTCACTGCCTAGCACACCATTTGCAGTAAGAAGTTTTAGATGCATGTGGTGAAGTTGAATATTTTAAAACATTTGATTCAAATGTTAGAAGTATTTTTAAATTTTACCATGCCTCTTCTAAAAGATTTCTTATGTTAAAAGAAAGAGGAGAAATTCTGGGAGAAGAAATTTTGAAATTGAGTGATATATATATATATATATATATATATATATTCACACTATTAGATGATTACTAAGCAAAGAAAGTGCAGTAACAGCTCTCATGCAATCTTGGAACACTGTTGTAAGCCATCTTGAACAAGTGACTTATGGAAAAAACAATGACAGTTCTAAAGCTAAGGATTTGCTGAAAAATTTAAAGTATTATAAATTTCTTAAAGTTCTGGACTTCCTCTTGGATTTATACCGGAAATTGAACCCTTTAAGTGTGGCATTACAAAACAAGGAACTTCTCATTTCATCGTTGAAAATAAAAATTAAACACTTCATCTCAGTTCTAATAGATCTCGAATCTAGTGTTGGACCAAGCGAACAGGAATTTTTAGACCAACTATCCATTTCAGGGATAATTAAGGATATGCAGTTGACAAATATAGAAAATGGGGAGGAAGAGATTCAGACTTTAAGAGGCACATCAATTAAACATACTAAGATACAGAAAGACTGCAATCTACGTCATCATATGTATTAGTATGTGTGCTATTTTTGACACTGTGGGTTGATCACCCAAAGAAAAGATTCTTGAATTTGGGATAGAAGAAATAAAGAAGCTCTTTATGCATTTGAACCCAAATCTCTTTAATGAAAAAGTAGATATTGTATTGGCAGAGTGGAAGAATTTAAATTTATGTTCCCATCACTGACATTGAAAGCGATGTTGGAGCAAGTTTACACTGAAAAATGTTCAGTAAGATTCCTCATTTTGCACCATATCCTAACATTTTGTGCTGTTTTACCAGTAAGCACAGCTTCATGTGAGAGAGGGTTCAGCTGTTACAACAGATCTAACAAGGAAGGTCTCCATACTGGGCATACTCAGAATTTTATGAAAAAAATACTAATTAAAGTACTTATGTATGTAATAAAGGATCAGTCAAAATTAGCGGCGGAATCACATTAGAAAATATGTAAAAAAAAATAAAATATTTTCGAATATTTGGCGGGAAAAGACGAAAGAGTCACTCGATTTGGCGAGCAGCCCTTTTCCTCGCCAAAAGCAAGCGATTATAATGCAACTCAAAACTGTTGGATATTTAGAATGCGTGTAAATGGGATTTAATGAATTTAAACATAAACGATGAGAGATTTTAATATATTATATACATATATATACATATTGTATTACATATATATATATATTATTTGTTGAAGTAGTTATTTAATTAATCATAGGAAAAAAATGTTTTCATAGATAAAATCATATTGAGAAAAATTATCTTCATACATTTAAGCGTATTGAAAAATGAAAGCCAGGTTTCCATAGCAACAAAATTTAATCAACAATTTTCAATTAGACTTTGAGATTGAAACAAATCTAATTAATTGAAATTATGAATTTCTTTTTAAATCTCAAATTTTGATGATTAAATTTGAATGTATATACATATAAATATTCATATAACAAAATTATACTTAAAACAAACTAAAACTTATAAAACAAAAGTTATGTAAATTCAATTTCTCAAAATAAGTTCAACATGAAGCTTTTCTTTTCCTTGAAGTGTATTTGATATAAAGTATTTTTTGAAATTACATTCCATCGCCAACCGGCGATAAACCGCCAAATAACGAAATTTTCATTATTATTTTACGGTTACTGTATGAAGATTCCGCCGAATTTTTTTTTATAAACGTATATAACCACACGAGAAGAACATTCTATAATTTTTTCAGATTTTTCGGGGTATGCCCGTATGGAGACCTTCCTTGTAAGACAGCATACAGGAACTCTCTGAAGACTGAGACATTGAATGAGTTGCTCAGAATTTCTATTAATAAATTATCCTGCCTGAGTTTAACTCTACAGCTGCAATTGATAAGTGGTATTTCAGTGCAGAAAGACAGTGCTAAACAAACCTGAAGTGCTAATAATACAGAAAACTAACATTGGTATGCATATCTGTAACTACTGAAACCTTATGGTAAGCTTATTTTGAGTTAATGTTATTATTTTTTTATTTTTGCAGTAAATAAGTAAATTTTCATTTTATGAATTTCAATATTTTTTCGGTCAATAGAAAGTTTTTCACACTACATCTGTTAATATTTTTAAAATATCCCATATTTTTCATAAATGTAAAATGATCTGGATTTAACAGACAGCTCATTTTAACAAGCGTCAGTTTAAATTAAAATTGTCGTAAATAGTTCATTTTCTACGCAGGTGTGGAGGCTGACGTTGTTGTCTGAATGAATGTAAAATAGTGGCGAGTAAAAATTTTAGTCTGGCGAGTACGTTTCAAGCTGAAAGTTCATGCCCTGATTGATACTATGGGTGGATTAATTATTACAACTCAATAAAAAAATTCTTGCATATAATAATAGATGATGCAACTAAGTTTGTTTGGACTTTTCCCTCTAAAATTGTTAACACTGAAACATATACTATCTGTTTAACCCTTTTCGGCACACTGTTCCCGGTCTGGGATACCTAATTTTTATTCCAAACTTGCAAACGGCACCAATAATATTTTGGTAAAATTTTGCTTTTACAATAAAAGCTTAAATTAAGGGATTCAAAATATGCAAAATATTCTTTTGTGAATTCCGGTGTCAGTCGAAAATTTCTCATTTTACGACAGATTTTGCCCTTGCCGGAAAGGGTTAAAACAAAATTATCAACCTCCCATGGAGAAAGCAGTCAAAATTGCAAAAGCACGAACTCATGAATTTCACCCTAAAAGCAAAATACTCTGTGATCGAAATTTTGTTGAACCCCAGTTAAACATACAAAATTTTGTAATTTATGAAGAGTTTAAATACACTAACACTCGAAAATTAGAACCTACTTTCTCTAGACCATACAAAATTAGCACCAAAATTACAAAATTATAAATAAACTTTCTGACGCAACTTATGAAATAGATAAATTTAATTATGAGACAAGACAAAATTCAGATATTGTGCATGTTTCTAAATTAAGACCCTATTTTTCACCAGAAATGTTTCATGAACAATCCAAAAGTAATCGAAAAACAAGTAAGAAAAATCATGCGTTAAGCATAGATTATGAAGCACTTTCCAACACTTAATGAAATCTTTAACAAAACTTTGTTATTTAGGGAAACAAATAATAGTGTATAGCCAAATATACCCAAATATGTATTCCAGTACATTAGAACAGCCCTGTATTTCATATGTCAGTTCATATAATGGGAAAATTTAGCTCAGCAAGAAAATACCTAGTAGCTTGAAATTTCTTTTTCAGCAATTCATACTATTAGATGGAAACATACTTGAATACTTTTGTTCAGCCCTATAGTTTACATACATTCTACCTTTATTACACGTCAGCATTAGGCTAAAATTTATTGTAAACTAAAACACTTTTAAAACAACTGAAATCACATTCTCATAAATTATCATTCATAGGCGTCCATGTACCGAATTTTTTGCGTGGCCCTGTATATCCCTTTATCTATATTCTGCAAACATTTCTCAGTAAATTGAATGCAGCTCAGCTTAAAAATGCATAGCTTATTTAAGAACCACGTTTAAATAATTACGCTCATATTCAGTAACGTTGGTGAGCTCTTTTGGGTAGCCCTGTATATCAACTATAACATTTATACACACCATATAATGTGCATATATTTAGCGAAAGACAAACGCGAATATCATAATTAAAATGCATTTCATCCCTCCAACAGCCATCATCGGACACAAATACGGTACTTCGGAAAGAATATATTATTTGAAATCTTTTGTGTGGCCCTGTAAATGCTATGTACTTCATATTATGCAAGACAGTAGCATATAATTTATATTAAGCTTCAGTGACATATACTAATGTTATTATACATGAAAAAGCTCAATATATTTAAAATATGTCACACACAATTCCCCCTTTTACCATTATCTAATGGAATTCTTTTGTGTGGCCCTGTAAATGAATAATAGCTACATTTTCACCTTATATTTTATAGAATGCATATTTTAATCCGTTTGACAGGGTATAGCATCTTTAAAATTCCTTTGAAACGATTTTTCCCCACAGGCCATAATGTAATAGGAAACTTTTGATTCGCCCTGTAGATAAACTAATGATTGTAGAAACTTCATTTTCAGTAGGGTTTGTGCTAGGGTAAACCTCAATAACGTCCTAAAATTTGATGGCAATCCGAGTATAATAGCGATTTTCCCCCACAGGCCGTAATGTAATGGGAAACTTTTGATTCTCTCTGTAGATAAACTAATCATGGTAGATACTTCATTTTCAATAGGGTTCGTGCTAGGGTAAACCTCAATAACGTATAGAAATTTCATAGCAATCCGAGTATATTTACGGCAGTTAGAGTGCGGACAGACGGACAGACGGCCATCCGGCCAGACGGACAGACGGCCAGACAAACCGAATGCATAAGCACTTTTCAACTTTGTTGGAAAGTGCTAAAAATTAAATTTTGTAATATTATCCGCCCCCCCCCCTTCCCAAAGACCTTGTATGAAATTGGTAATTAAATAAAACTACAAGTTCAAACAACAGAAATCTAATAATAATAAAAACAAGTAAGAAAAACCATGCGTTAAGCATAGATTATGAAGCGCTTTCCAACACTTAATGAAATCTTTAACAAAACTTTGTTATTTAGGGAAATAATAGTGTATAGCCAAATATACCCAAATATGTATTCCAGTACATTAGAACAGCCCTGTATTTCATATGTCAGTTCATATAATGGGAAAATTTAGCTTAGCAAGAAAATACCCAGTAGCTTGTAATTTCTTTTTCAGCAATTCATACTATTAGATGGAAACATACTTGAATACTTTTGTTCAGCCCTGTAGTTTACATTATACCTTTATTACACGTCAGCATTAGGCTAAAAGTTATTGTAAACTAAAACACTTTTAAAACAACTGAAATCACATTCTCATAAATCATCATTCATAGGCGTCCATGTACTGAATTCTTTGCGTGTCCTCGTATATCCCTTTATCTATATTCTGCAAACATTTCTCAGTAAATTGAATGCAGCTCAGCGAAAAAATGCATAGCTTATTTAAGAACCACGTATAAATAATTTACGTTCATATTCAGTAACGTTGGTGAGCTCTTTTGGGTAGCCCTGTATATCAACTATAACATTTATACACACCATATAATGTGCATATATTTAGCGAAATATAAACGCGAACATCATAATTAAAATGCATTTCATCCCTCCATCAGCCATCATCGGACACATATACGGTATTTCGGAAAGAATATATTATTTGAAATATTTTGTATGGCCCTGTAAATGCTATGTACTTCATATTATGCAAGACAGTAGCGTATAATTTATATTAAGCTTCAGTGACATATATCAATTTTATTATACATGAAAAAGCTTAATATATGTAAAATATGTCACACACAATTCCCCCTTTTACCATTATCTAATGGAATTCTTTTGTGTGGCCCTGTAAATGAATAATAGCTATATTTTCACCTTATATTTTATAGAATGCATATTTTAATATGTTTGACAGGGTATAAGATCTTTAAAATTCCTTTGAAATGATTTTTCCCCATAAGACGTAATGTAATAGGAAACTTTCGATTCGCCCTGTAGATAAACTAATCATGGTAGAAACTTCATTTTCGATAGGACTTGTGCTAGAATAAACGTCAATAACGTCCTAAAATTTCATTGCAATCCGAGTATATTAACGATTTTTCCCCATAGGCCGTAATGTAGTGGGAAACTTTTGATTCTCTCTGTAGATAAACTAATTATGGTAGATACTTCATTTTCAATAGGGTTCGTGCTAGGGTAAACCTCAATAACGTCCTAAAATTTCATGGCAATCCGAGTTTATTAACGATTTTTCCCCATAGGCCGTAATGTAATGGGAAACTTTTGATTCGCCCTGTAGATAAACTAATCATGGTAGCATTTTCATTTTCAATAGGACTTGTGCTAGGGTAAACGTCAATTACCTCCTAAAATTTCATGGCAATCCGAGTATATTAACGATTTTTCCCCATAGGCCGTAATGTAATGGGAAACTTTTGATTCTCTCTGTAGATAAACTAATCATGGTAGATACTTCATTTTCAATAGGGTTCGTGCTAGGGTAAACCTCAATAACGTATAAAAATTTCATAGCAATCCGAGTATATTTACGGGAGTTAGAGCGCGGACAGACGGACAGACGGACAGACGGCCATCCGGCCAGACGGACAGACGGCCAGACAAACCGAATGCATAAGCACTTTTCAACTTTGTTGGAAAGTGCTAAAAACCGTAACATCTATATAGGAATAGCAATTTATTTTAATTGTTTCAAATGTTTAACCATATGTTTACAATGATTCTTCCCCTCCCCCCCTTCCAAAATTTGGTCTAATTATAGTTTTCAGATTTATCGTGCATTGCTAAAAACGGAATTCAGAAATATGCAAATAATACGACTCCATCTTCAATAGGAAGTCATCACAATCACTATGGCAACCTAGAATCACTACCTGTCGTCGGATATCACTGAATAAATGACGCAGGATAGGATTTAATATAATAAAGAAAACTTTTATTCATATCTTTATAAGTTTTGATTCGTTTTTAATATAATTTGACATGACTCGAAAAAAATCTGCAATGATTCAATTTCAAATCATTCTTTTAGATAGTTTTTGTGCTGTTATATGAGGACAGATGGACAGACTAGGCGATTACTGCAGGTGCATAGATCTAATTACGAAAGGATTTATAAATGAAACATTATTTATGCTTTTTTTAGATTTCTAAATTGATTCCCCAAACATATAATCGTAAATTTACTAATGTTAAATTATTAATTGATAAAAGTGTATTTTTAATTGCTACGCACTTCACATTTTTCGTAAATTTTTGTTTATTTTTTAGCCTCTACAATGCTTCAATGGTACCGTTTCACAGGCATTTTGGCAAGTTTTTATGGGCCCACCTTCAATCTATTTTGTTCTAATTCGATAAAGTTGTACTAAAAAATATTAAGCGATTAATCACCTGTGAATGGGGAAAATGCCTTAAAACGTATTTAATAGTAAGTTTATAATTAAAATCCAAGAATATTAAAATGTTGTATTGTCATCAGAATCATACCTATGCACACATTTTCGACAAATCTACAGGGTGACATATAAATACTGCTACATTATGCAAATGTCAAGTTAGATTAATGTTTCTCAAGTTTATTGAGCTACACAATTGTTTGATCAACTAATTTGTGGTCTCATCGACAGTAATCGTTGACGCATAATCTCTTATTATTACACCAAAAGAAGAAATAGAAGCATTTAGAACCTGGAGAGCACGAAATTCATGTTATTTGCATTTAGAGCACTATGTAGAACCACTATGTAAATCACAGTTTTTCGAACATCTAAGTATTAATATAACTTTTCTGTTAGAAATTATATGAAAAGTTTTCTGCGAGACTTTACAGCAATGACATTGGTATCCAAGCATTATTTATTAGTAATTTCTTTAATAAATATTTACGAAAACAATTTTAGAAAACAACATTGACGTATGAAAAACGTTAATACTTTTTAAGTATGGCAAAAGAAGTCTGAACGCGCTCCGATAGTAGTGCTTTTGATTCTCTCACATGATACATTTTTTTCTTTTACAAATAGAAGCGCACACTGAACCCAAATAAAATAATGCTCATATAAAAGATTATAAAGTGTAGAATCATTGCATGTCAAAATTAATTGGGTTCATTGATCCCTTCTTAATAAAAAATTAATTCAAAGACACAAAAAAAGGTCAAAAATGTAGAAAAAAGCCAAAACACTCTACTTTCGGGCTATAATTTCCATGACTTACTATTTTATTTATCACGTAAAACTTATATTAAACAAAAATACATATCTTTAACTATACAAAGCCACAGAACAATTATCTGAATTCGAAACTTTTTTTCCGCATGTATGATGGGCGAAAAATAGCCCTTACTGACCCACCTCCTTTTAGAAAACTACTAGATGGCGTCGATAGTATGTCAAAATGACAAAAGTGTGAGAGAGGCGTATATAAGGAACAGTGGCAAAGAAATAAAACTGTTAACAATCATTTTCTAAGCCTCTCAGTGCCGAAACCGAACAGTTATGACACAAAGGAACATATGGATCATATTTTACGTGGTAGAATTATCGGCTGTCTGGAATGTGGGCGTACTCAGATGGAAAAATCCAGGAACTTGGAATTGCCCAAATTGCCATATCTAGACTTTTGGCAACGATTCGAAGACGATGAAAATGTCAGAAGATGTTACAGTACAGGTCATCCCAGTGTTACAACCACGAATGAAGACCATTATTTGGCAGTAACCCAAAAGAAATAGACAGAGCACAGCAGCAGACTTATCTAATCAGCTGTCTTCAGCCACAGGTAGCATATTAGCAACCTTTACATGGATACGGACATGAGAAAGATTTCTGTACTGTGATTGGCTGATCAGTTCTTACGTCTCTATAAAGGGAATTTAAAAGGCGTTATCTTTCGCCCCTTTAACCGGAAATGAAAAGGCGTTTGTTTTGTTCATACTTGTCTTTGAAAAGTTGTTCTTTCGATCAGTGTGACAGATAAGACTACATAGTAGAAATAATTTAACAAAATTTCTTCATATTTAAATTTTTACAATTTTTATAGCTACACATACATGTTACAATGTATTTATAATTCTAATGTTTAAGTAATGCATAACTTCATGCCGGAACGCTTTTTATGCATCTTTAAAATATGAAACGCAAAACATTTTCATTTTTTAATGTAAGTTTATTGTTTACAGATGCAGCAGAAAAAGAAAATATGCATTCGGTATAATTTTACTCAACACAAATAAGCAATGGTTTCACGAATCACAAAATATTATAGTGATACAAAAAAGAACAATTAAAATTACTTTACATAAGAGGAATATGATATTTCTTGATAGCAGAATAACTGTATTTATAGTTAAAATGTCTATTTTCATTTAAAATATGGTTATATAATAACCAATTTTATATTATTTAAATAATAATAATTATTATTTTATAATTTAATTTTAACCCATTTATATAATAACCAACTATTAAACTAGCAAGTAGGCACTTGGAGACTGAAACGAATTTTGCACTTTGCAGCATTCAACCTCATTCAGATGGATTTTTTTTTTTTACATAGTTATAAATTGAATAAACTTATTTTCTTAAAGCAATAATTTCATATTGTTGCAGCTACATTGTAAAAATGCCGATAAAAAATTTTAAATGTTCATCTAACTAACGTTTGGTTTCTGGAAATCATTCGATTTTGAGTCGTTTAATCGGACGATAATGAGATAAAACAAAAATGAATAATCGTCCAAAAACTGATATTTTTTCTTTCAAATTTTACATTTGTATAAATAAAAATCTTATGATTAAAAGTCTATGGTATCTGACATCATAAAGCCATGTCGGATTGTTGTTCTCTCTCTCCTTTACTACGGTACAAAATATGCTCCTGACGCATGTTATTGCTCCAAAGCATTAGCCAATCACAGCGCTGGATTTTTTCCCATGTCCGTATCCATGTAAAGGTTACTTATATGCCCACGGGTACGACTGTTTCAAGGCAAACCGCGTACAGCCGTTCGGGAAATATTGGTCTATTTTCTCTCAGATCTGTTACATGTGTTCCGCTCACGGCAACTCACTGTCGCCTGCGATTAACCTGGAATAGAAAACATCCAATGTGGACATCGTCACGGTGGGCTTGTGTAACGTTTTTCTACGAGTCCAGGTTTAGCTTGCATAGCTCTGATTCACGTCGGACTTTCATATGGAGAATGCCAGGCACCCGTTACTAGAGATCTGCACGGGCCGAAATTTCCAGGCCCGAGCCCGGCCCGGCCCGAACGAAAAAAATATTGGCCCGACCGGCCCGGCCCGAAAGTTCAAATTTCGGCCCAAACTCGGCCCGGTCCGAAAAAAAGTTTAAAATTTGGCCCGAACCCGGCCCGACTCGAGTGAATTTCTACAGAACATTGATCTTTACTCTTACGGAAGAGTTCTGATCAAAAAAAGTTATATTAGTCTCTTTTTTTTCCATGTTTGTAATCTCAATTTATGCAGAAGTGCCGTAGGCTGCGATATTTACGTTTTTAATGAACATTTGTTTGTTGTATGTAAATGTTTTAGTTATCATTAATATTGTTAATCATATTCCATGCAATGAAGACAAAAAAAAATCTAAAAAATGGTATACGGTAAAAGTAAAATTTCCTAATACGGAATCTCTTTAGAAAAAAAAAATAAATAAAAAAATACGTTCACTTCTTAACAGATGTAAATATCTAATATATTTTTTTCTCGCGTATTGTTGTATTCATTTTGCATGGATGAACAGTTTAAAAGAAACTTGCAGTTTTCAGTTCAAAAGAAAATTCTGTCATAATCATGCTTTTTTTTGTGTTTAATTCTATTTTAAAACGCCTAGTAATCTACGATACTTTAAAAAGGATAAATTCTAATGTTTAGTTGTAGAATAATGATGGCTTAAAAGTATATGCCTTTTTTGCAAAAATTTTTGGACCAAGCCAAATTTTACTTATTTCTGAAGAGTCGAGAAAAGGATTTTCGTATAGGAAGATTCAATAGGAACTGATTAGTTTGGTCCGTAAAACTAGGAAGAATGAAATCAGTCTTGGCTTCGTACGGAAAACAAGTTAGGCCCGGCCTGATACTCCAGCAAAAAAATTAAGGCCCGAGCCCGGCCTGGCCCGAAAAGATTAGTGACTAGGCCCGGCCCGGCCCGGCCCGAATGAAATTATTGAAAATCGGCCCGAGCCCGTGCCGCGGGCCGGGCCGGGCTCGGGCTTCGGGCCGAGGCCCGGCCCGTGCAGACCTCTACCCGTTACCACCAAGACAACAACATTAATCGACATCGTTGCGGTGGTGCATGACTGCTGGTTCGGGATGGAATTATATTGGGCTCCACACCAGATCTACATGCTCAAACCGGAACCATAACAGGCCAACTTTATCGGGACATCACTCTGGAACAACATGTACGTTTGTTTACGGGTGCCATGGACTCAAAATTTGC
Organism: Maratus speculifer; assembly: GCA_964019185.1. Lineage (NCBI taxonomy): Eukaryota > Metazoa > Arthropoda > Arachnida > Araneae > Salticidae > Maratus > Maratus speculifer. The sequence goes on from OZ025291.1 coordinate 400,837,745, forward strand.
GTTTATGGATGATAACGCCCCTCCTCACTGAGCAAACATCGCAAATGAAAGCCTTCAAGCTGAGGATATCACTCATAGGGATTGGCCAACATTTTCGCGTGACTTGAATTCGATAGACCATGTATGGGATGTGATTGGCCGATCGGTTGAAGCCCGTCAACCACCTCATACATGTGTGACGGAACTTTGGAGAGCATTGCTTGCTGAGTGGAGAAATCTTCCCCAAAATCAGCTTAATGATTTGATACTCAACATACCTAGGCATTGTGCGGACTGTATTTCATCGTCTGGGAGGCATACAATTTATTAACCATCATACCAACTATATAATGTTAATTTTTTTTAAGGCTGGTACTTTTTGTAATTGCTCTAGGGGGAAACAATTGTAGATTTTATGAATGCTATCATACATACCATCGTTTCTGTTCTTTTTCTTTTGTTTAATAAATGGGCATGACGAATAAGTCATGTTTGTTTTGTTTCCGTACGTTTATTGGCTGGAATTGGCATTATCCTTAATTTATGGACATGAGTGTATATACCATATGAAATTCTAACCATTTCTAAAATATACTAAAATAACAAATTATCGTAATTATTAAATTGTAATATCTAATAAAAGATAAGGTGAAATATGAATCAGTATACAAAATACCCAATACAGAGATTACATCCATACATACTTCTCTTTATCGCTACCTATTCACTGCTTTAACGGCATAAACAGTAAGTTCAGTAGTTACCTAATGTATTTATAAGAAATGCCTGTACAATGATATAGGAGTTAAGAAGCAGATTTTACATGAATCAGGCAGAAATGGGGGTGTCATTATACACACCATTTTTGATTTTACTGAAATTGTTTTGGTGGTTTCTTCTAATGATTTTAGAAGATATGTATATTTTGTTTTTCCCCAAAATTTTTTTGTGAGCCACAAAAGTTTCTAAAGTGGGTCACGACCCAGTAATTTTTTTTAATTGACAACTTTCTGTATTCTACTATTTGAGTGCATTGAGCATCAGTCAAAGTAAGTCTTGTAATTAAAACATTGCATTTAGTAGCTAAATTGGATTATTTTGTAAATTTAATGGCTGACCTTCAGTGCAATCCGGCGTAGTTCGTCAAACTTTGTCGCGGAAAGTGAAAAAAAATGCCATATTTGAGGCCGCATAGTTCCATGCATTGAGGGTCAGCCACAGTTTTGGGGTTTACCTTGTGTAGTACTACTCATTATTAACTGAATTGGCTCATTCGTTGCATGGCTCACCCTCAGTGCTGCCAAAAAATAGCTAATTTTGTATCGAATGAGACAGAAAAAAGTCTCTTTGGTAACCCTGTATTTCAGTGTTCTGAGGTTCAATGTGGAACTTGATAATTGTATTTTATAGTTTGAAAACTACCTTTTAACAGACATTTGACAGAACTTTGGCTAATGGCCTGCGAACACATAGGGCTTACTTCAAGCCATTGCGGGAAGGGAAAATATGGTAACAAAACATACAATTAACTATATACAACACTATAATACAACACTCTTTACAAGAAAAAAGTATAAGAATTGGATTCGAGAAAATTTTCGAAATCCGGCTTTCGACTGATTTACACGTTTTAGGGATCAGAAAACCCGAAAAACATGCTTTTACAAAACGTCTGTCTGTCTGTGCGCATGTGACAAAAATTTTGTGGGCGCTCTATCTCAAGAACTAATGCACCTGAATTTTATAAAACTTGGCGATATAAACTAGATCTGATTAGTTTTTGGTGTATATCGCTCAATAGGTGGCGCTGCTACACTGGATCATTTACAATTTCCACAATAGCTATACCTCAAAATCATGGATTTTCATAAAATTTTATATTTAGTTAGTACGTGATATGAGAAAGTGCTGAGAATGTTTTAGTGCAAATTGCTCAACTAGTGGCGCTGCTGTGGTGCATTATTCGTGATTATCCAAATAGATATAAATCTCAGGAACTAATGCTCGAATTTTTATCAAATTTCAGCTTTAGTTAGTCCCTGATATAAATTTGATATAAATTGGTATTCTTCAGTTTTTGGAGAAGGTCGCTCAACAGGTGACGTAACTATGTGATATTATTCATGATTATCTCAATAGCTCTATCTCAGGAACTAATGCACAAATTTTCATGAAACGCCCCCTATTGGGCAATTTACACCAAAAACTAATCAACACTAATCTACATCAGGGATTTATTGAATTTGAAGTTTGATGAAAATTCGTGCATTAGTGCAATCCTGAGAGAGAGCTATTGCAATAATCACGAATAATGCACCACAGCAGCGCCACCGGTTGAGCTATTTGCACCAAAACGTTATCAGCACTTTGCCACATCAAGTACTAACTAAAGCTTTATGAAAATCCATGCACTAGTTCTTGAGTTATGACAGTTGTTGTAATTGTAAATAATCCAGTAGAGCAGAGCTTCCTATTGAGCGATATACACCAAAAACTAATCAGATCGATTTTATATCAAGGTCTCAAAGAATCTAAAGTTTTATGAAGTTCAAGTGCATTAGTTCTTGAGGTAGAGCTCCCACAAAATTTTGTCACATGCACACAGACAGACAGACTCAGAGACAGACATTTTGTAAAAGCATGTTTTTCGGGTTTTCTGACCACTAAAACGTGTAAATGAATCGAAAACCGGATTTCGAATATTTTTACGAATCCAATACTTTTTTCTAAAAAATGTAACATACAATAAATAAGTTATAGTGTTGTATGTAGTTAATTGTACGTTTTGTTATCATATTTTTTCTTCCCACAATGGCTTGAAGTGAGCCCTATGTGTTCGCAGGCCATTAGTCAAAGTTCTGTCAAATGTTTGTCAAAAGGTAGTTTTCAAACTATAAAATACAATTATCAAGTTCCACATTGAGTCTCAGAACATTGAACTACAGGGTCACCAAAAAGATTTTTTTCTGTCTCATTAGATACAAAGTTAGCTATTTTTTGGCCGCACTGAGGGTGAGCCATGCAACGAATGAGCTAATTCAGTTAATACTGAGTAGTACTACACAAGTTAAACCCCGAAACTGTGGCTGACCCTCAGTGCATGGACCTATGCGGCCTCAAATATGGCAGTTTTTTTTTTTTTTTTTTTTTTTTTTTTTTTTTTTTACTTTCCGCGACAAAGTTTGACGAACCACTATGGGTTGCACTGAAGGTCAGCCATTAACTTTACAAAATAATTCATTTTAGCTACTAAAGGTGATGTTTTAATCACAAGAATTACTTTGGTTGATGCTCAATGCACTGAGATAATAGAATACAGAAAGTTGTCGATTCGAAAAAAAAAAAAAAAAAAAAAAACTGGGTCGCGACCCGCTTTAGTAATTTTTGTGGGTCACAAAAATTTTTTTGGGTGAAAAACAAAATATACATATCTTCTAAAATCATTAGAAGAAACCACAAAAACAATTTCGGCACAATCAAAAATGGTGTGTGTAACGACCTGCCTGACTCTTAAAAAATTCTGCCTCTTAATAATATACTAGCTGAGCCGCCCGGTGTTGTCCGGGCCCGTAATTACATTCTAAAACAAACCTGAAATTTTTAATGCAAAATGGCATAAAAAGACCCAATCTCGTACCGAATCCCCGCTGCCAACGGTACCGTTTAGCAGAAGTGCTGTGCACGCACGGCAAGAAAAAAATGGTGGGGGGGGGGGGGTCCGGAATTTTTTTAGTTTCACATTTCACCACATGGGGGTGAACTCAACAAAACTGTTTCTGGACTTAAGAAAGATATTTAATGAAATTATTATTCGTAAATAGGGGTAAGTACTTTTAAAATTTTATATTAAATAAGTATTTATCTCTGGGCTCTGAAAAATCCGCATCTAAAACGTTTTAAATATTGGATCACGTTCTTCCAAAAATAATTATTGCCTCTTTACCCATAATTGGTTGTCCCCTAATCTTTAAAATCTATATTAGTGTTATAATCTATCTGAAATTTCTATATTAAGTGAGTAATATTTATCCCTGGGCTTAGTTAAAGATCAGCATTTGAAACGGTAGAAAACGTTACAATTTTAAATATTTGACCTCTCCCCCTAAAAAAAAAAAAAAAAAAAAAAAAAAAAAAATCTCCCCGCCCCATATTTGATGCTCACTACTCTTTAAAATATTTACTATCTGTTATAACTTTTTGAAAACTAAAAAACAATCGTTTTGTGATTTTTTTAAAAATTTTAATTAATTCGCGTTTCAGCATTTCTTTTCCTTTTTTAATAATTGCTAAACAGTTTTAAAAATTAAAACACACGCTTTGATATCAGATCGGACTAAAAAGTTTATTTTTATTTATTTTTATTTATTTATTTATTTATTTATTTTTGGTTGCATAGTTACGATTTTCATATGTGTTTTAGTGATTGTCATGTGTCTAGGGTGTCAGGTAACTTTTAATTTCTCAAATTGCTTTTGATCAGTTTATCCGACGTTTTATTTTGATCCTTTTAAGCGGCGACTATAGTCTATGTTCATCGGAAATAGCGTAGCATTCCGACGGTGAAAGAATTTTTCAAATCCGTCAAGTAGTTTCGGAGCCTATTCAATTCAAACAAACAATAAAATCTTTCATCTTTATAATATTAGTATAGATAAGCTACTTTTCTGTTAGCCGTGTTACATTTATATGCATTACACACACATATGTACTATATTATGTGTGTGTCTAAATGTGCAAAAAAAAAAAAATAAAAAAAAAAAAAAAAATAAAATAAAACAGTGAAGTACGGTTAACTGAAATGTGTTAATTCTCAGAACAATCCTTTACGCCAAAGTGACTTTTTTTGGCTCGATACATAAGAAAGTATATGCATATATAACACTGACGTATATATGTATATATGCTATACATATATATACATACAATGGTATTACTAGGTTATCCCGTCGACCAAAATATTATCGCCAAATTATAAGATTAAATGCCAATAATAAAGGATCGTGAATGTCAATCCAATGACATTCAACATTAAACATTATACGTGTTTAAAACGACATTAAATGATTTTTAATTCCACTTTTTATTTGTATTTTTATTATTTTTCTATTAATTATTATTATTGCCGAAACGTCAGTGAAGGCTTACTTTAGAGACACGAAATTTTTTTGTGTCTGTCTGTCAGTCTGTCAGTTTGTCAGTTTGTCAGTCTGTCTGTTCCGCGATAACTTCCGTAAAAATCATCCGATTGGCTTGAAATTAAGTGGGTATGTTAGTGAGGCACTGGGATTAAGTTGTATAGTTTTTTGTAAGATTTGATTCATTCGTTCATAAAATATAGAATATTTTATTTTGCGCAATAATGCTTTTCTATGGCAAATCCAATGATTTTTAATTTTTTTTCTTGAGAGAAAATGTCACATTTCATTAATGGAATTCAATGATAAAGGGATACTGAAATTTACCAGTTAAATTATTCGAATTGTTTTGAAAATTTGTCTACACGTTTGTCAGATTTTTTAAATTATTATTGTAAATTTTAGAGATTTTTTATAAATGTGTTCCAATAATATAAACTAATTTGTTTTAGATATTTACTTATTTCAAATGTATTTATTTCATTTTCTTTATTTTCTCTTAATGATTGCTAAGCAACCATTCATCATAATCCTTATTTTTATAATGTTATAAATTTGAATGCGTGTACGAAAATTTAAATGAAGTCAACGTCAAAACTGATGAATTAATGTAATTGTATCTTTGTGTATAACAATAACATAGCCCAGAAAAGAACATAGGCTATGTTTTATTAATTTTATTCACATATTTTCCTTATTAATTCAGAATTTCCTTCTTTTTCATGCAGAATTAATAGAGATTTTTTAGATAAAATTTAACCAATTTCCTTTATCGTTGTCAAAAAAAGAAAAAGAAAAAAAAAATCAAAATATAGAATAATTTTTCAACGGCAATAAGTTTCAATTGAGCAATTTCCATTCGAAAAATTAAACTAAGAAAAAATAAACATGACGTCAGAATTAAAATAAAAATAAAAATAGTACTTTGTTAAATATTAAACACTGAAATTTGTTTCGTTAATAAGAATTTTTCTGACAAAAATGGGGGCATAATTAGAAGTAAAAGAAATAAAAAAATAATTATATTTTTAACACTTATTTCACCTGATAAAATTTGACGGCATAATTGAAATAAAACAGGTATTTTATAGTAGTCGTAAAAAATATTAGAAACATGGATAGCAATAACTCATGAATAATGACGTCATTGCCGAAACTTCAGTGAAGGCTTATTTTGGTGACACAAAATTTATGGTTTTCCGCCTGTCAGTCTGTCTGTCTGTCCGCGATAACTGCCACAAAATGCAATCAAAATTTCTTTTTTTCGGAAACAAAATTGTAAAACCCTAGATTACTGACAAGGAAGGTCTCCATTGGGGGGCATACTCAGAATTTTTTGAAAAAAATACGAATTAAACTACTCATGTAGGTAATAAAGGATCAGTGAAAATTAGCGGCGGAATTACATTATTAGATATGTAAAAAAATAAAATAGTTTGGAATAATTGGCGTGAAAAGCTGAAAGCGACGCAGGATTTGGCGAGCAGTGCATTTCCTCGCCAAAAGCAGACGATTTTAACGAATCTGAAAATTGATTTTAATTGACTTCACTGTTAAAAATCTGCAGCATTTACTGCAACGTCACTCCACTACTTTTATAGAATATCTCTCTTTTGACCAATGAGAATGCTCCATAGCACGGTGACTTGACCGCGTCATACACTGTTAAAAATCTGCTGCATTTTGTTGCAACGCACTCCACCGCTTGTATATAATATCTCTATTCCAGCCAATGAGAAAGCTCCATTTCACGGCCAAGTAACCGTTTTCTATACAAGCAAAGGAGTGCATTGCAACAAAATGCAGCAGATTTTTAACAGTGTATTTTTCAATTTGGAACAATTTTAATCAATTTAAATTGTGTTTTAAATGATAAAATATATTAATTTCATTTTGTTATAAGTACATATAAAAGTATATGACAAAATTACACTTAAAGTAAAGTAAAAATGCAAAACTAAAATTACTTAAACTAAACTTATTTAAATAAACTGAACATAGAAAGTTTTTTCTTTAAAAAGTATTCGAAGCTAAAAGCGTATTTTTCAAAATTTCGTTTTTTCGCCAACCGGAGATAAATCGCCAAATAAACGAAATTTTTATTATTTTTTTACGGACGTTATAAAGAGGTTCCGCCGAAATTTTTTTTATAAACATATATAACTATATGAGAAGAACATTCTGTAATTTTTTCAGATTTTTCTGAGTATGCCCGTATGGAGACCTTCCTTGTGAGTTTACAATTTCAAAAGTTCCTGATACATCAGATTTAGGTTTTTGTTGTGGGCAGGTATGTAGAAGTATGAGGATAATGAAAAATGCTTATTAAACTGTTATTTATCCTTATAAATCAAAATGTATAAAGAAATACAAGGTATACGATAACCATTAGCAAATTGATAGAAAGTTACAAATTTAAGTTTAATGAGACTACGGGGGGTTCAGGGGGGCTCCGCCCCCCTGAAGAAATCTACTATGTTATAATAAAAAACAAAAATAATAGATCATGAAAATTTCAGAATATCCTAACATAACTAAATCTTTAATTTAACGCTTTTGATGGCTGAAAACTTCTTATTCTTATTTTATTCTTATAAATAATTACGCAATTTGAAAATTTTAAATTACAGTTTCCAGGAAGTTGAATATTACCCAAAGTGTGTTTAAAAAAAAATGATGTGCAAAGCTGACGTTGAGGCTCCTAATCTGCAGATTTACTAGTTTTTTTTTTTTTTTTTTTTTTTTTTTTGTTTGTTTATTAAAATAAAAATTACGTCAATGTGTATAATTTGGCTAATAATTTAGCGATTTGTATAATTTGGTGAAATCGGTCGACGGGATAACAGAGTAGTACCCATACAATTTATATATATGTGTATACATTAAGTCGCACCAAGAAGCGTATTGTTCTAAGATCGCGGCAGAGATGTCATATACGCACTACATTTGCGCGATTTTTTTCAGACGTCAATGTTACATATGCACCGGGGTACTTGACGTCAAAGTGTCGCTATTTTGTTTGATGGTAATCCGGATGCTATTGTTTATCTTTTAATAATTTTTTTTTCTTTTTTAAAATTGCATAAATTATTTTGTCTTTTAGTTATTAATTAAACTTTTTTTTTATTTATTGTTATTCCCTTTTTAAAAACATGTATCTAACTGATATTCGAAAACGAACGGCGTCGGAAAAAAATCACGCCAATGTGATGCGTATATGACATTTGTGCCTGATCGCCGAGTCGACATCATTCAATTATTAGAAGAGCATAGGTGATAGACACCAAAAAGAAAAAAAAAAGTTACTGGAGTTGTCTTTTATCAAGAAGTGGGAAGAGTTCATTTCCTGTTCCAGTTGGTGCGATTGGAGGAAAAAAAAATGGCGGCAAAAAGCCATTTTAGCAATTTATCAGATTTCTCAAGATGGCAGAAAAACATGATTTTTAAATAACTTATAAGCATACATTTATTTAATAAACGATATGTATGTCAAATGTAAAAAATATATACGATGTTTATATACGAGGTTATATATGCTAACGTTTACAATCATCCACTACTGACATGCAATCTTATAGTTTGGCGATAGTTTTTTTTGGCCGACTGGATAACCAAGTAGTACCAAATATTTTTATGCATATACATTTTAGATTTGTATGTATCTATGTGTGTAATTATTATATATAGATATACATTTATAAATAAATATTGGTACTTCTAGGTTATCCCGTCGACCAAAAAATTATCGCCAAACTACGGGATTAAATGTCAATAATGGATGATCGTGAATGTCACATTCAATGACATTAAATGCGATTCACGTATTTAAAATGTCATTAAGTGATTTTTATTTCGACTTTTTATTAATATTTTTATTAATATTCTACTAATTATTTGTCTTTTCGTTATTTAAAATAAAAATTATGTCAACATGTATAATATGGCTATTAGTTAGGCGATTTGTATAATTTGGCAAAATTGGTCGATGGGATAACCTAAAAGTACCTAAATATTATATACTTTTATATAATTTTATATATTTATATTTATTATATATGTAAAATTAAAGGCACAAATGTCATATAAGCACCACATTGGCGCGATTTTTTTCTGGCGTTAATTTGGCGAAAAGCTCATTTTCGAATACCAGTTACATATATTTAAAAGGAAATAACAATAAATAAAATTTAAATTTATAGCTATACAGCAAATCGATTTATATAATTTTAAAAAAGTAAATAAAAAATTTATTAATAAATAAATGACAGTATCCGTGCTGCCATATCAAGCAAAATAATAATATCTAGGCGCCAGTTAAGAACCTGATGCATATAGGACATTGGCGTGAGGAAAAAAAAAAAAAAAAAAAAAAAAAACGGGAAGGAGTTTTATATCCTGTTCTGGTTGGCGCGATTGGCGAAGGAATCCAAAATGGCACAAAAAAAAACAACATTTTAGCATTGTATTAAATTATTCAAGATGGCGAAAAATTATGGTCTTTAAATATTTATAAACGTACATTCATTTAATAAACATTACATGTGTCACATGTTAAATAATAAAAATGGTAAAGTTTCATATCCTGTTCTGGTTGGCGCAATTGTCGAAAAAATCGAAAATGACGACAAAAAGCTATTTTACCAATTTATCAGATTTCTCAAGTTAGCGATAAACACTATTTTTAAATAATTTATAAACATATATTTATATAATAAACATTATATACGTTGCATATTAAAAAATATAATATGTTTATATAAATATTTTATGGATATATAATTTAGATATAGTATCTTTCTATGTATGCAATTATACATAGAGTTATACATACATAAATAATATATACACCTATAAATAAATATTATATACTTATATATATATATTTTAATTTTATGTACTTTATATATTTATTATGTATGTCAAATTAAAAGAAAAGCAATACATTTTTCGGAAAAAAATATTCTAAATGTAAAATAATAATAATAATAATAATAATAATAATAATAATAATAATACAAAAAACAGAGTCTGTTCCAGTAGTGAACAAGCAAAGCAAAGGCCGGAGATCGCAAGCACATCGATCCATTTATAAAACAGCCCCCCCCCCCCCCCAAAAAAAAAATGGAGCTTTTCCTAATAAATACGTTGTTTATATAAATATTTTTATGTATATATTTCATCTCTCTCGCTGTATATGTAATTACGTATAGAGATATACATATATAAATACGCATTATATCCATTTATAAATAAATATTATACACTTATATAATTATAATTATTTATTATGTATATTAAAATAAAACAAAAGTCATGAACTTTTCCGAAAAATATGCTAAATGAAAAAGACATACGGATAAAATCCATTACAGTAATTAAAAAAGCAACCCTAAAGGCTAAAAATCGTAACCACTTCGGTTCACTTAATGGAAAAAAAAAAAAAAAAAAAAAGAAAAAGAAAACAGGATATGGAATTTTTTTCAAAAATCGCGCTAATGTGGTGCATATATGACATCTTTGCCAAATTAAAACAAAAAATGGTTAATTTACAGAATAACTCCCTTTGCCGTAAAAACATGGTCTGTTAAATATTGATAAACGTATATACACAGCGGTATAGTCGTAAAAAATAACAAAAACAGACTGTGTATTCTATAAGCAGAGTGTATTATATTACACATACTGTAATTTTCTTGAGAAACAGCGGGTATACGGCGTTCCTTAAAAAAATCCAGAAGGTATACGGCATATATCTGCGAATACCCCTACTACATCCCTGTATATATATTGAATAAATGCTATGTGTCGCATGTTATAAAAATGAATACGATGTTTGTACAAATATCTTTATTTTTATGTACATACAAAAAAAATTTTATATATGTAATTATACATAGAGATATACATTAATAAATGCATAAATATTTACCTATAAATAAATATTATACGTTTTTATATATTTTTTATATATGTCTAATTAAAATAAAAGTTACAAGTTTTTTCTAAAAAAATAATCTAAATGCATAAAATACATAAAAAACATATGGATAAAGTCCAGTCCAGAAGTAAAAACAGCAACCCCAAAGCCTGAAGATCGCAACCCCATCAATTCATTCAACAACAATAAAAAAATAAATAAATAAAGGAACATGATATAGAACTTTTCTCAAAACAATATTAATTAAACCATTTAAATGTAGTGTTATCTTTTAATAAATCCTTATACACGTATGAACCTAGCATACGTTATACTCATGAAGAATAATTTCAAATAAAAATATAATAGGTATAAATACAACGAAATATGTACATTTTTTAGCAACGAAATCAACAATAATGATGCTTCTGCATTAAAACGAAATTAAAAACAATTACAATTGTTTTTCCTGCAAGATTTTATCAAATTTTCAGAAACTTTAATTAATACAATATAATTCATTCAGTACTTTTTAGTTGCAAATAGCAAAAATTTTATAGATAGCGAAATGATTTATTTTTTCTGCAAATATTTAAAAAAAATAATAATTTATCATACATTTTAAAGATTTTTTAATTAAATATGTTTACTTTCGCAAATATAATTCTAAAAATATATTATTAATAGTGAAATAAATTAACATCACAGGAAATCCAAACAATCTCTTACTTGGCGAAAAGCGTTGATGCAAATTGGCGATGTTTCTTGTCTGAAAGCAAAACAGATAGTAGACCAAGAGCTGTAAAGTTCCAACCTTAATCGAAGAAAATTTTACTGGAAATGACGTATCATACAGTGTGACCGTTTTTTGAAGCTAAAAGCAGGCTAGATTTGGACTGACAACAAGCTAAAAATAAATTCGATGGTCCTGCCATCTATACGAGAATCTGTTAATTTCGAATCAATAGACTGACAACTATCTTTTAGCCTGAGTTTTTAGCTTGATTTAGCTTGTTGTAAGTCCTACAACAGTCCAGATTTTTTACAACAATCCAAAAACGGTCAATCATATGAAATTCCGATCTATTTATAGGAGATTTGGGATCACGTGATTTGTTTCGGCATTGTAATTGGCTATCATTGTATTACGTCATTATCACTATGATCTGATTGGTTATCTGTGTCGTATATCAGTAAACGTAATGTCACGCGCTTGTCGTTAATGTTGCCACAATTATTCTAGCTGGGAAAAATTAACAAATTAAAGTCGCCAATGTGACAAAATAGCTGCCAAATTCAAATTAAAAATACGCCAAATTAAGTTACAACCAAAAATACACCATGAAATATTTTTTTTTTTTTTTTTTCAAATACAAAAATTAGTTTTAGGTATTATGTCTTGTTTAAAATTTAATCAAATAAAATTCTATTATTCTATTTATCACACGAATTCATTTTTATATTACATATTAAAATACATACATCATATCGAAACAAAAATAAAGATCTTAATACAAAAAAAAATGCCTGTACTTAGATAAAAATCGTGATTTTCGACGCAATTATTCAAAATTAATCACATTTAAACTAATAACACACTCGACGATGTTTTATATTGCGATTTAATTTCAACTCGAACATCGCCGAATTTGAATTCAATCTGTTTTTGTTTTCTTAATCTACTTTATTGGAATACATCGAATCAAAATATCTATGTTCAAAATGACCTTCTTCTGCGATAAATTTTCATTTTATCATAATTAGATTTGTACAATACGAAAAATTTAACAAAAAATTCAATTATCTAACGGACATTTTGCACCTATTCTTTTACACAAGTCTAAATCATCTGCCATTTCTCTTTAAGATGGGATACTTGAAGATGTTTCATACTTTAAAGGGTTAAATTTTGTAATTTTCACTTTTAAGTTACTTATAAATTAAAGTAGTTTAAATAATTGCTCAACAATCTTTGTAACTAAATGTTTACTGTTGCAAAGCATATAGGCCTAAATTACATATGAAATGCTTAAAAACTAACAAAATTTTTATAAATTACTGTCTAAAATTCGAGAAATAATAATTTGTACCTGTTTTTGACCAATAACTTGCTTAAATATTTATAAATAAACATTAAACTTTCTCCAGATTCAAAAACATTTTAATATCCTCGTGCATATTCAAATTCCGTTAAAATGTGAAAATTTAAAAAATAATCATTTTTATCACACGATCTGTTTTAATAGATTTAACTAAATTTTTCCCAAAGTTTTTGGCATCCAAAAATGCACAAAAAGTAAATAAAATATTTTTATGATAGCTTTTGGGATAAATTTCAGCATGTATTTGAATTTATCTGTACTATGCTTGCTTAGTGATCGAATTTCATGATGATATTGCTATAAAAATACCGTATGATGATGTTCTAATAACTGAAAACACTTTGGAGGAATATAAAAAGTAAAACCGTATCGAAAACAGCCAGTTTAAAAAAACGGATAAGACATAAACTTACATTTCAAGCAAACAATATTTCAATTTTTAGTGGCCGCCTTCTTGGATTATCTGAAATTTATAACAGCGTGTGTTAGTCGCATTGTATAGGCAAATCAAACGATATTTCATTAACCCTTTCCGGAACGGGAAAAATCTGTTAGGCCGAATCCATGTCGATTCAGGCAGGGGGGTTACCTTCATAGTCTCAGAAGTTCTTTGATTGAACATATATTAAAATTCAGCAAAAAGTAAAATTCCCGTAATTTTTGGTTTTCCCCAAAAAAATTTCTGGACTGAGATACAGGGTGCCAAAGATGACATCCCGAGCACCTTTTCCCGTTTGCTATTTTCGAAAAAAAGTTTAAAGTGCTGTATCTCTGAAACGATGCTAGATATTTTGTTGCAATTTATTTTATTTTAAAGATAATATTTTTCTGCCTTAAAAGATATACTCCATTTTGAAATATGTATTTAATTATTTTTACAACAGCCTTCTAAAAACATTTTTTTTAATCAAAAATAATTTTTTTCTCAAAAATGCCAATCTCAAAAATTTTGATTTTTTTACTGTTAGTCAATACCATTGAGTACTACCTTTACTGTAAAGGAGAACTTCCACTTTTGAGTTTAACAAGTTTTAGAATCATTTTAAGAATTTAGAGAATTTTACAGGAACTGCATGTCAAAAGTTCCAGTAAAAGTCTCTCAATTTTTGTTTATTTGTATCATATGTAGCCTATTACATATCCTAAACAAGTTAGAAATCACACGTCAAACATGGTAAATGAGGTGCATTCATACTATGACTAGTTTTATAAATATTTATATCTTGGTGCAATAAGTATTACACTCTTGTGAAAACTGGCTTGAATACAAAATTTATTATGTTTCTATATATTAAATTCAGTAATATGGAAGTAATATGACTCCATCTTAAAAAGAATGTAATCACCAGGGCAACCTAGAATCATTACCTATCATGGGATATGTTTGAATTAATTATGCGTGATAGGATTTAACAGGATGAATAAAATATTTATGAGTGTCTTTTTTTCAAAGTTTTAAATTGACTTTCATAACACTTTACAACCCTTTTCACAACATTTGTTGCTTTTTTTTTTTTCTTTTGAAGGTAACTTTTTTTGTTTGAAATGATATATTCAATTTTGAAAAAATGTATTCATATTTTGTGATGCAGCCTTCTGATTTTTTTTTTAATTAAAAGAAATCAAAAATGCCAATCCTAAATTTATTTATTTTTTTGCTGTTGATTAATAGCATTGAGTACTTACTGCCTTCCTTATTTCGGAAAACTTCCACTTTTGATTTTGACAAGTTATCGAAAAACATGTAAAATTTTGCCATATATTTTACCAGTTCCTGTATGACAATCACATACTGGTCTCAAGAAATCAAAATCTTAGTCTTGTTTGACTTAGGATTTTATTTCTTAATAAATATAAGAAACTGACAGCTTTAAAAATAGCTTACAAAAGAAAAAAAACATACACTAAAGCTTACAAATATATGTATAAGTTTCAAAACATATTACTTCCAGTGTACTCAGCTTAGAACGGAAATTAGAAATTCATAGACTTTATAATTTGTTGAACAGTATCTGTATCTTCCTTTGATACTTAGTGATGCCTTCCTGTTTAACTAATAGGGTCTGGAGCTTCCATAATCCTTAAAACATTGTGAATAGGAAGTGAACACTGCTGGTGGTGTTGCTGTCTTGCAAGTGGAAATCTGTATCCAACATCCGATCCATGTGGGAGCATAAAGTTAACGACAATTTCATAAACAACTGATATCATTTACTTTTGCAATCCACCACTCACAGTAATATACACAAGCAACAAAAATTCCTTTTTATAAATTGTGAATCTGAATATTTTGCAATTGTTTCAGAGATCTTGGTTGGACAAATGAAATTTATTCTTGCTTGCTGTTCAAAGTTTGTGCAATATTTGTACTATGATATTAATAGATGAATATACCTATTACTATGATATTAATAGATGATTGTTCATTCTATTAAATTCTATCATACATAATTAAATATCCCATGATAGGTAATGATTCTAGGTTGCCTGGTGATTACGTTCTTTTTAAGATGGATTCATATTTCTTTCATATTACAGAATTTAATATATAGAAAAATAATAAATTTTGTATTCATGCCAGTTTTCACAAGAGTGTAATACTTATTGCACCAAGATATAAATATTTATAAAACTAGTCATAGTATGAATTCACCTCATTTACCATGTTTGACGTGTGATTTCTAACTTGTTTAGGATGATTAATAGGCTATATATGATACAAATAAACAAAAATTGAGACACTATTATTGGAACTTTTGACATGCAGTTCCTGTAAAATTCTCTAAATTCTTGAAATAATTCTAAAACTTGTTAAACTCAAAAGTGGAAGTTCTCCTTTACAGTGAAGGTAGTACTCAATAGTATTGACTAAGAGTAAAAAAATCAAAATTTTTGAAATTGGCATTTTTGAGAAAAAAATTATTTTTGATTTAAAATAAATTTTTTTAGAAGGCTGCTGTAAAAAAATAATTAAATACATATTTCAAGATAGAGTATATCTTTTTTAGCAGAAAAATATTATCTTTAAAATAAAATAAAGTGCAACGAGATATCTTGCATTGTTTCAGAGATAGAGCACTTTAAACTTTTTTTCGAAAATTGCAAACGGGAAAAGGTGCTTGGGATGCCATCTTTGGCACCCTGTATCTCGGTCCAGAAATTTTTTTTGGGGAAAACCAAAAATTACGGGAATTTTACTTTTTCCTGAATTTTAACATATGTTCAATCAAAGAGTTTCTGAGACTATGAAGGTAAGATTTTTTCTTTGGCTGCCTGAATTGACATGGACTGTGCCGTTAGTAAAATGAGAAATTATCAACTGACACCGGAATTCACAAACGAATTTTTTTGATATTTCGAATTCCTTAATTTAAGGTTTTATTGTAAAAGCAAAATTTTACTAAAATATTACTGGTGCTGTTTGCAAGTTTGGAATTAAAATTAGGTATCCCAGACCGGGTACAGTGTGCCGGAAAGGGTTAAAAAATATGACAGCTAAATCCTAAAGTTGCAAAGAACTGTTATTAGTTCATCATCCTTCGTCTCCATGTGGTATTTCCCGAAATTATGTTCAACCTGTGATACATTAGTATAATATCCCGAAATTAACAAGTCTTAATGATAAATTAAATCTAGTGCTATTTCATGGTTGAAAATATCTTAGTTATATAAACTAGTGTGCAAAATATGCGTAGCACGATCATTATGCTGTTTTATAGCACTGCTATTTAGAAGCACATGAAACTTGTTTTTTTCGAGGCCTCCATATTGAATTATCTGAAATTTATTACAACCTTTGTTATTCTATTCGCGTTGTGTAGACAAATTAAATGATATTTCATTAAAAAATTCGATAGCTAAATATCATCAAGCAAAAGAAATGTTATTTGTTCATCATCCCTTGTCCCCATTTGGTTCTTTGCGAAATCGTGTATAGCCTATGATTTAACATAATATCATTAACAAATTTTAACGGAAATCAAATCTATTAGAGAACTAGTCGGATGTGGTAATTCCTAAACTTTCTTCTGTCTGATCCATGTTATATTTCAAAATTCGTTATCACAATGCCAAAATTAAATGGCAATCTAAGCCCATGATGGGAATTCTAATGATATAAAATTCTGTGCATTAGTTATTGAGGCATGATTATCGCTAAAATAACCTAAATCATACAAAATGCAGCATAGCAGCGCCACTTGTTGGGTGATTTACACGGAAATCTAATTTGCAACAACTTTTGTCGATATCTATAACTGAATCTGAAGTTAGATGAAAATTCCTGCATTAGTTCTTGAAATAGGGCTGTGGTAGAGATCGTGAAAAATGCAACATATCAGTGCGACCTGTTGGGCAATGTACACCAAAATGTTAACAACACCAAGTCATATTTAAGTATAATTGAATCTAAAGTTTTATGAAAATCCGCACATTATTTCTAGAGGTACAGTTATTGCGGAATTAGAGAAAAATTCCGCATAGTAGCGCGACCTGTTGGGTGATTTAATCGAAAATGTAAACAACACCAAGTCATATTTAAGTATAATTGAATCTGAAGTTTTATGAAAATCCGTGCATTATTTCTCGAGATTGAGTTATTACGGTAATCGTGAAAAATGTTGAGTAGCAATGTCACCTGTTGAGCGATTTATACCAAAATGCAGAAAATGTTATTTCATGTCATGAACTAATTGAATCTGAAGTTTGATAAAAATCCGTGCATTAGTTCTTGAGATAGAGCTCTTGAAAAAATCGTGCTAAATGCGGCATAGCAGAACCATTTGCTGAGAGGTTTACACAAAAATGCAGAAAATGTGAACCCATGTCGTAAACTAAGTGAATCTGAAGTCTGATAAAAATCCGTGCATTAATTCTTGAGATAGAGCTATTATGGAAATCCAGATAAATGCTGCATAGCAGCCCCAACTGTTGAGCGATTTAAATCAAAAGACTAACTGAATCTGAAGGTTCGTGAAAATTCGTGCATTAGTTCTTGAGATAGAGTTATTGCCGAAATCGTTCTAAATGCTGCATGGCAGCGTTACCTTTTGAGCGATTTACATCAAAATGTAGAAAGTGTGAACTCGTGTCATGAACTAACCGAAACTGAAGTTTGATGAAAATCCGTGCATTTATTCTTGAGATAGAGCTATTGCAGAAATCATGAAAAATGCTGCATAACAACGCCAAATGTTGAGAAATTTTCACCAAAAACTAATCAGCACCAATTTATATCAAAAACTAATTGAATATAAATTTTTATTAAATGTCGTGCATTTGTTTTTGAGATAGAACAGCCACAAAATTTTGGTCACATACAGACAGACTGACTGATAGACTCACAGACAAACATTTTGTGAAAACATGTTTTTTGGTATTTCTGGCTCCTAAAACGTGTAAATCCTTCGATAACCGGAAATCGAAAATTTTTACGAGTCCAATACTTTTTTCTTGCGTAAGTATAGCAGAAAGTTATTTGCTAGTGCAAATTCATGGCTAAAAATTTCTTAGCTAGTTTTATAAACTGGTGTGCAAAAGAATGTAAATTCGAACATTTCACAGTCATTTGGCAGTTTTCAGTAATCTGTGTAAGGCTATCTATGATTTCAGCTACAGAACAGCCATAATTATTCTAATCGCCACGTTAAAAATTGTGAAATAAAGCGTTTCGCTATCGCCAGCCATTGCTAGTCCAATAGTCATAACTTTAAATTTTCCGAAGCCTCAATAATACGATATTGTTCATCTGTTTATGATTTAGACTTTTGGGAAGCTTATCATATATGGAAAAACTCTAATAATTTAGTTAATGACATGTCCAGTACTCCAAGATTTTCTGATGTCTGGTTTCCATTCCAGTAATTTCCCTCCCCCTCCCCCCTCCTGTTCTCTTTGATTTGGACTCGTCCAGTGTGATGTGACATATGATTGGTCTCCTCTGGGTGCGCGTGCCAGCTTATTTTTACTGTTGCTTTGCGACGTTTCTTAGTCAGTTCGCCTTAGCGGCGAGCTCAGTTACACGGCTTATTTTATTTTATTTTATGATGTGACTTTCCTTTACGTTTTACACTTTTTAGCACTGATGATGGGACTTAAGAAGTCCCGAAACATGTATGCTTTTAACATCTTTTATTTTATAATATTTGTGCTCTTTAACGTTGTTTATTTATTTAGTTATATCTTTTATTTCATCAACTCAATATCATCCAATCAAGAATATTAATGGTATTGAACTCTGCTTTTATTGATAAGATAACTTCTTTGGTGGTAGTCAGTTTTATGCTTATTAAGCAAAAAATTGAATATATAGGGTATTTATAGAGTCCCGGATCCATTTTGATGATTAATAAATCTTAAAATAATAGAGATAGATTAAAATTAATAACATAAATGGTTAGATAGACTCAAAAAGTTTCATGACCCTTGCCAATGAACTTCCACTTGTGTCCCCTTCGTCGCAGGGAGAATATCAAGTCGATAGTCAATTTCACGCCAGGTAGCGGAAGCATGCCGGCATCCACAGAGACTATTGCGGTTGTAATTCTGGCTTTTAAATCATCAATGTTCGACACTCTCCTCCTGTAAAGCTTCAGCCACATGTCTTTTTGCAACAAGATGGTGCACCACCTCATTGGGGAACCATCGTTCATACTTCTTTGAATGACCACTTTGCAGGAAGATGGATTGGCGAAGAGGTCCAATTCCTTGGCCACCCAGATCACTTGATATAACGCCGCTGAGCTTTTTCCTTTGGGGATTTGTAAAGGACAATGTTTACAGGAGGAGAGTGTCGAACATTGATGACTTAAAAGCCAGAATTACAACCGCAAGTCTGTGGATGCCGACATGCTTGCAGCTACCTGATGTGAAATTGACTATCGACTTGATATTCTCCGTGTGACGAAGAGGGAACACGTGGAAGTTCATTGACAAGGGTCGTGAAACTTTTTGAGTCTATCTAACCATTTATGTTATTAATTTTAATCTATCTTTATTATTTTATGAGTTATTAAACATTAAATGGGTCCGGGACTTTATAAGCACCCTGTAGATGTTCAAAAGCTTTAATTTTGAAATTTCCTCATAATTTCATCGGTAATGTTACAATAGTACAGCTTTATTAAATCACATATATTACAAGCAATAGTAATTATCGACTTATTGAGTTATTCATGACCCGACAATGTCTCTTTGGAGAAAATCAATTTGGTATTTCATGGGGAAAAATATTAAATTTGGCTTCTAGTTTGTATGCAGTTGTGTTTAAAAACTAGTCAGATGTGGCAATCCCAAAACTTTCTTTTATCTTATGCATGTTAATACTTCATGAAAAATGCAGCATAGCAGCACCACTGATTAAGTGGCTTAAACCAAAATCTAGTCAGAAACAACTTATGTCAATTTATAACTGAATTTGAAGTTTGATGAAAAACCGTGCATTTGTTTTTGAAATAGAGCTATTGCAAAATCTTTTAAAAAAATCTGCATTATAGCGCAACATGTTGGGTGATGTACACCAAAAAGTAACGAGGATCAATTTTTTTTTATCAGGTACTAACTGAATCTGAAGTTTGATGAAAATTCATGCATTAGTTCTTGCGATACATTTATTGCGAAATCGTGAAAACTGCAACGCCATATGATGGACAATTTACACCAAAAACTAAACAACACTATATCAGGGACTGGCTGAATCTAAAGTTTTAGAAAATTTCGTGCATTAGTTCTTGATATAGAGCAATTGCGATAATCAGGAATAATGCACCATGGCACAGTTCTCGCTGACATTTGACCAGCTGTAATAATTTGGCTAATTAAAAATAAAAAACATCCTCCTAATGAAAAAGTATTAGCAAAATAAATTAGCCATGTAGCACAAAAAAAAAAATCATTTATTAGTCCAGTCACTTTAGCATTTTCCTTCGAAAAAATTTTTAATAAAGGTTTTTTTTTCACAGAGCGATTTATTATGTCATTATAAATGATATCTCAAAAGTCCCCGATATTCTGCTGTACGCTTTCCCCCTTTTGGGGGGCATTTAGGGGGAAAAGGGGACAAAATATTAATTGAGCTATATAGGCAAGTGATATATCTTTTTCCATGTATTTTTTAACGCTGAATCGAATGAAACTAGAATCAAGTTGATACGACCAATAGTTTTTGAGTTATTAGAGTTTTTATATTTGAAAAAATTCAAATTTTTCATGTACGTATTTTTAATGAGTTTTTTTCCCCTTTCTTTTTAAATCTAAACATTCTCTATTAACGTTACATTAGACATTACATTATAGAACACATAAAACATTACTTTATAAAGAAAATGGTTATTATATTTACCTTTTTTTTTACTTTAAAATATAGATACTTCTTCATAATTGTTCTTGATCATGAATATCTGTCACGTCTAATTCTTCCCTGCCAATTATGATATTCCTATCAGAGATCCCCTCTACTGGTGCAATATTAGACTTTCCATGACAATTTCCGCTTGCTATAGAACAGTGTAGACTGTAGACCTAATTTTTGGCATCCGCGCGCACTGTCGCAAATTTGGAACAGGAACAGAAAATCCTGTTCAAAGCGAATCTGGGGTGGGTGGTTCGGCTGTTCGTATGGGAACTAGAAAATTATCCTTTATAATCCAATCCCATTCCTGAGGATTCAGTTCATTACCAAGCCATGTCTGTACGTGGTAATATACTCGTAATAAATGTTGTTTTGCTGCACTTGAAGTAGGAGGTAGGGTATTTAAATTGACCGCTTTATTCTTTGTGACTGATTTGGTGAAATGTACATACCGGTAAACATCAAGAGATTTTTTTCTAGAGACACCATAAATTCACAGAAAAATTTGGATGCCGTTCTTAGCAATTACTGCACGAGAAACGTTATTTTGATTGAAATTTTTTATTGCATCTTGTAAATCTGGACGCTTTTGTATTAATTTCATCACTGCTGATTTTCCTTATCGCAGCCAGAAAACCATGGAGGAATAAAATGTATTCCCTGTATCTTCCTTCCAAACTTCTTGAAGAGTAAAGTTTTTCCTCCACCTGGCCTTTACCTGGCTTGAGGAAAAAAATTTCCAAGTTTGGTGGAGTTCGAGCAGCCATGATTACCAGCAAATCAACATCTTCTCCAATAATAAAAGTGGCATTTTTGCTAGTTTTTGCGGTCTTGAGTTCTGTTTCAACAATGAGGACATCTGCATCATCTTTTAAATGCTTAACACATACACTGATGGATTTAAATTTTTTAGAGAGCAAATAAATCAACCAATTTTTGTTTTTTGCGTGTGAGAGGAATTTTCTTGGCTAACTGTCGCAGTCATGTTTTCATTAAAAAGAATCGTTGATGCCATTTTCGAGAAACGATGAATTTGCTCCATGATTTTGACACTCTTCTGAAGATTGCTATAACCATCATATACGAAGATAGTGTTTCGACCTTAGTTTTTGTTCAACATATTTTACATATTTATCAAAAATAACCCCGAAAGAATCACTTTGATGCCAGACTACTCGATGAAGCAGATATCCTCCATCAGCAATGTAGTTCCCTCTTTCAAAATCAGGATGGACATCTATGGGACTGAAGCTGTTGAATAAGGATGACTTTTTTGTTTTTCTCATTCCAAATTCATCGAAAAGGGCTACTGGGTAAGGAGCCAGTTCAAACTTCACGGAGCTTGTCATAGGACCCCTTCATGATACAAATTCTTTGAAACAGCAGCAATGGATCTACAGATACGGTAACATCATGCACTGTTATGTGACTGTTCACTATTTGAAGAGGAAGAACTCGTTCGGCACGTGAATTTTTCATCTCATGAAAATTGCCACCGACCTTCTTTGCCATTATGGTTGCACCAACGTTCATAGCAGTTTATTTTTTCCACATCACCCGTAACCCCTATTGCAATGTACATAATCACTTGTATACTTTGGAAAGGATTGTGGACATAAAACCACTCTGATACTCTGTTTACGTTTTCTTGGTCTCGCTTTATTCGAAATTTCCGTGCATCCACATGTTGTTCTCCTCTTGCAAAGGAAACATCACAGAATTTTTCAATTCCTACAGAAATGTTGGTCGCATTTACTAACCTAACAACAAACTTTGTTAAAACACTTTCTTTTGTGCTCCTTCCACGCACAAAGCCACCTTGCATCTTTGAGGACTTCATGAGTGACTGTTCAGTTACCATATCACTTGAAGTCCCATAAAAATGTTTGTCAGATCATTTAATAGTGAAAAAACCCGAAGTAAATCTTTTCAAGGTGTCCTTATTCATTGAATTTTCCAATTTTTCCATGTCTTGTATGAACAACTGGCCACTTTTAGCGTACAAAAAAAGTGTCCTGCAGCATAGAAATAAGGAATCATTCTTTTTATCGCTGTTAAATATGCCTTCCAATCTCCCATCCTCTCTGCTCTAATAAATTCTTTGAAAATTAAAACCATGTCCAAATGCAGAATCCATAGTTTTGAAAGTTGGTCCTCTCTCTTTTAAGTTGGAACATTTATCTTGAAATTTACTTTTGGCGTCACTGAGGATCCTCACTCTTTCCACATCCGAAAATGAAGGTTTTGTTTCATAAATGTCTTCGAGGTAGGCGCCCATGAGTTTGTGCTCGTCACTAGACAACGATAGTTCATTAAAAATTATTTCACACAGAGCTGTTAGTAAAAGTGTATGAGCTGTGACAGCTCTAGAATAAGCATGGCTCACAATCCTCCAAGTCTCACAATTATTTTGGAAACCGGGGAATTTTCATCTGTTGTAGCAAAGACTTTCCTTGCTTTAATATTAAGAGGTTAGTCAAACTTATTACACAAGTAGTGTTACCATATTTGAGACCATCTTCGATAACGTACAGCAACGTGCTGTAAATGGTGTCATAATTACTTGCAGGTTGGTTTACAAACGGTAGGTACATAACACGCGATTTGCAATGTTCCTCGTGTTGTGTCAACAGTTCCATAAATAGACTCCACCCAGGAATTTGTTGTATTTTGCTATATTTGGCATACATCCGTAAGATATCTGTATAAAACACGGCCGATGGAATGAGAACAGTCGACCGTCCCATTCCTTTCTTTTTCGGAAACCCCTATAAGCATCGTCTTCTTTTAGATTGGGAATAGCTCTAAAATAAGTTGTATGGAGGATAAAACTACAAAAAACAACTTTGCAACTACAAAACCTCTTATATAGGAGTGGCGGATACGTTGAGTTCTTGAAAGAAAAAAAAATAGTTCAACAGTCATGTTTTCTACCAAAACGTTATAAATATTTGTTTAAAAATAAAAATGTATACAAACGCGAGCCGGGGGCGGGGTCACCCCCTCCCCCAATGCCCATACGTATGCAACTGGGAATTACTTTTCATATCGAACGTGATATTTGGCTTATGAGATTATAACTTAAAAAAAATGTTGTTCTTATGAATAATGTGTACATAAAATATTTGAATTTTTCAAAATATAAAAACTGTTATAGCTCGGAAACTACACTGTTAAAAATCTTGTTCTAGTTTGAACCAAAAAAGTTTTTTTTTTTTTTTTTTTTTTGTGCTCAATAGCTGCCACCATGAGATGGTGAAATCTCGTACCAACATTTGGAGCTTCTTATTTCAATCTCGTTCCAACTATTGGCGCTATGATTCAATTGGAGCTCCAAATTTTGGTTCAAGATTTCATCATCTTATGGTGGCAGATATTGAGCACCAAAAAACAAACTTTTTTGGTTCAAACTAGAACAAGATTTTTAACAATGTATTGGTCGTATCAACTTGGTTCTAGTTTCATTCGATTCAGCGTTAAAAAATACACCGGAAATGATATATCACTTGCCTATATAGCTTAATTAATATTTGCCCCCTTTTCCCCCTAAATGCCTCCTAAAAGAGGGAAAACGTACAACAGAATATCGCGGACTTTTGAAATATCATTTCTAATGACATAATAAATCGCTCTGTGAAAAAAAAACCTTTATTAAAAATTTTTCCGAAGAAAGACCTTTTTTTTTTGTTAAAGTTACTGGACTATATCGTACCCCTTTTTTTTTCAATATGTTCTAAAATAACCTAAGTTTTTACAAATGCGACAACGATTGCTATTAATTTAATTTCAACTATCCATTACAAGTATAATAAAAATTCGTATGCATGTATATATGTGAAAAACGAAAAAGAATAAGCAAAAATTGAGCACTAGAAATTTGGCAAATCTAATCGCTTGTTTACTCGTCAAATGAAGAATTTAGTCGCAATTTGGCGCAATGGCGAGCGAAAGCGAGAACACTGGTGTCACCTATTGAGGGATTTGCATCAAAACGTAATCAGTACCATGTTATATCAAGTACTAATTAGATATAAAATTTTATGAAAATTCATGCATCTGTTCTTGAGATATGGCTATTGTGGAAATTGCGAATAACGAAGCATAGCAATTCCACCTGTTGAGCGATATACACCAAAAAATATTCAGATCTAATTTGTATCAAGATCTAACAGAATCTAAAGTTTTGTGAAATTCCATGCATTAGTTCTTGAGATAGAGCGCCCACAAAATTTTTGTCACGTACAGACGGGCTTATAGAGTTACAGACTCACAGACAGACATTTTGTAAAAACATGTTTTTCAGATTCTCTGACCTCTAAATGTGTAAATCCGTCGAAAACCAGATTTTGAAAATTTTCACGAATCTCATATTTTCTTCTTGTAAAGATAGGAGAAAGTAAAATGTCAAAGCTTTGGTAAAAAACGAAAAGTTATAACTGTTTTATCGTTTGATACATGCGTTACATTTTGATTAAAACAAATTATTGTGTCATGACGACCTTTATCGAGTTGTCACGCCCAGAAATTTGACTTTAAATATGAAATTTTATTGAATGTTTTGAAGGAAACTTTTACTTTTATCCAACTAGTCAGATGCACCATTCCCAAAATTTTCTATGTCCATTATGACAGAGGCGTAGCTAGAGTGGGTGACACCTGGGGTGGGTGTAAATGGTGTCACTCCCACTTACCAGGGTCTCACCCCCCCCCCCCCGCCCCATCCGTCATACTTTTTCAGTCACAATTCTACGTTATTACAACAAATGCCATACCATTTCATATTTACCTTTTGTCCTCCTCCATTAAAAATAACACAGGAGCGATTCAGCACCCAACCCATAATCCGTGTAAATCAATGCGGTATGCAAGTTTTAGTTAGCTTTCGCTGCCCATTCTTTAGATAGGTTGGTTTTTGTTCTCTGATGCATAGAAAAATTTCCCATTCTTAAAGAAAAGAAAGTTAACTCTTGCGTCGAACACAATTTTTATTTTATTTCAGAATTCTTTTCCAAAATCTTGTAAGATTATATACAGTCGAACCTCGTTAATACGCGAATCAGGGATCCGATCAAAATTCGCGTATTAAACGGGTTCGCGTATTAACCGAAGATCCGAATTTTCGTCAAGTGGTCTGTCTAATAACAATCTATGCGAAAAAAGGCATTTTTTTTTCAATTTTTAGCGCTTTTAAGACATAAAATGACATTTTATTTATTTTAATCATTATGTGTTTATTAAGCAATAACATTTGAAAGCTGAAAATTCAAATAATCGTTATTTTCTCAAGTAAAAATCCTGTCTTTTCAAATTTAGATTTATAATGTATGACACATAAAATTGAATAAGACGAACACAAAAATTTCTGTTAACCATATTAATTAAAACTAATGTTAATAAAATTAAAATCTTTGTTATCTATACAGATCAGATAAATGCGATAATAATTACTGTTGATAATAATAAAAAGTCAATTTAAAAAAGTTACTGAAGTCAATACTGTCATAAAAAGTACTTTTTTGAAAAGCAGCTGTCAAGTTTAGCCTGTTCCAGATGCGGTCGCGCCATCACCATGATGTTTTTCGCCTTATTTAAATAGCGATGAAGTTCGCTTGTTGAGGGTCCTTCGTCCAGTGATGACGCATATTGTCTTAGGAAATTGTATGCCTCTGTCTCTTTGGAAAATGGGATGAGGCCGGAAGCGCAAGTTCATCATCTTCTTCCTCCTCATCCGGTTTCCGCAGTTATATCGGCGATGATATCATCCAGACTTCTAAGTTCGGAGGTAACTAGATCTTTGTCGATATTAATGAACGTGTCTAAATCGACAATATTTTCCCCTACAGTTTCTTGTGCGGCCAGCTAATCTTCTTCAGCGTTAGGTTGCGAGATTGGTTGTGTGTAAATGATATCCTCGCTACTTCCGAAACCCGCTTTGTGAAAGCAATTTGTTATTGTTGTTGGTGTGACACTCTCCCATGCTGCAGTAAGCATGTGCATAGCGTCGAGGACGGTAATTGGACGACACTCATAGCAAGAAGGATTTCTGCCGTGTTCCATTTGGTGAAGGTATCGCCGTACGACGCAAGTCTTGTAATTTTCTTTGGCGCTGTTAATTATTCTTTGGTGGCTGCGTGACACTAGTCGAATTTGGTGGTAGAAATTCTGCTTGGACATTATTCAGGCCTTCGTTATATTTTGGATGCACAGAGCAGTTGTTCACAAGCAATAATACATGGCGCGATTCTTTTTTCATACGCCGATCAAAATTACGAAGCCATGTTCTAAAAATTCTGTCCGTCATTCATGCTTTGCGCTGGTTTTCGTACAAGCAAAGAGAAATTCTTGACATTTTTAAAGCATCGCGGATTGCGTGATTTCCCAATGACCAGCATCCTTAATTTATCTGATCCATCAGAGTTGACACCGAGCAGAATAGTAAGATGCTCTTTGCTCAGTTTGCCTTCATAATATCTTTCTCCTTTCATGGTCATTGTTTTATTGGGTGTTAGTTTGTAAAAAGGACCGAATTCGTCTACATTGTAAATATCCCAACTTGAACAGTTTTTTACAAGCTGCGGAAGCACATTAATTTCTCAACAGTGAACATCTTCAACGTTGACTGTAGCAGATTCATCGCACACTTGCTTGAATTTTATGCCGTATCGAGTTTTAAATTCATCAAGCCATCCATTTGAGGTATTGAAATCTAGCAATCCCATTTTTGCTGCGATTTCAGAAGCTTTTACTTGTATTAAAACGCCGCTTATTGGGGTATGGGAGAGCGCGCTTGAACAAACCCCTCGTGAAGGGCTTTTTGTCCTCAAACATGACGTTTTTTATTTCCTTGTTCTGTGTTCCTTCAACCACAACTTGGTTAACGATGGCATTCCTATTTTTTTAACAAAAAAATTTAAAGTTGACTCAGGTATGCCTTTTTCTTGGCGAACGCAGACTTATTTTAGACAACTTGGGCATCGTACTGATTTATAATTTGTAGCTTCTAAGTGATAGACAGAGCCTTTCGTTTAATATGTTTTGTTTCTTCCGCCATAGATTAGGCTAGGTTATAAAAGCATAAATGGATATAATAAACTAGATAATACTGGGAGCAACAAGCGACTCTCTTCTTTTAAAAATATTACAACACTGATGAAACAGTGATTGGAAAGACTCACGTGATTAATCTGTGACTGTAGTGAATGCTCCATCTATCGGTTATACCACTCTAATTTAGAGGAGGGGGTCACAACATTTCCCAATTATGAAGAAAGGTTCTTTTCATTTTTGCATTTTATAAAAAGTAGCTTACTCGCACAGCCCTTGCCTGCGATTAACAAACCTTACATAAACTTCAAATTTGTATGATTTTAAGCATTAAATTCCCTTTTATGTACATTTATATTTTCAAATGATTAAAATCGCAAGAAAAGTATTGAGTTGAAGGTACATTCTGCTTTGCTTAATTTGGTTTTTTGGGCCTATGCGGACATAAAGCGAGAGAAACCATGACAAAACACTCGGGTTTTTACTGTTTTCAAAAAATTTTGCATTAATTATTTTTTAATTTACATATTCTTAATCAGCGTCTCATGATAGGCCGAAATGCATTAGTTAAAAATCTATGAATGCTGTATTTTAAAAAATTTTAATTTCCTATAAAATTTTGTACTGTGGTTTTATATACTCTCCAAATGAAAACAGGTGTTTTTCGAAGCAGACGTCTTTAATTTTTGAACAACGCTAGCCTCGTCTGACTTATGATAATTCATTGGGATAGTTTTGATTGAGCAGTCTTGTGTTAGCCTCGGATTGGGGTCCAACCTAGTCAACGTGTGGTTTTGAAGGGAAAATTGCTCAATTTAGTTGGATTTAAACAATTGTTGTATAAAAATGAGTTAAATAATTGTTTAATTGTTGTATAAAATGCTTGGGAAAATACTTCATCTATAAACTCGTATGTATAGAACTAAGTTTATTCGCGTATTAAACGTAGGTTTTTCTTTCTAGGGACTGATAGAATTTCGCGTACTAAAAGGGTTCGCGTATTAACCATTCGCGTATTAACCCCTTCGCGACGGGAGCATTTTACGAAATTTTTAATGTTTTCTCACCGGTTTTAAAAAACAGAAATTTGTTCCTTTTAAAATTGAGAAAATGCTCCGATTCAATAAGGCAAATTTTACCATATAAATTTACCGGTGGGAATAAACAAGGATTCTTAAGCCTTTTTGCGGCACGTATACGTGTCGCTCGTCCCCAAGGGGTTAAAAGGGGTTTTTTATATGCGTAAGATGGGAGTATTTCAAGGGACCAAAGAAAATTCGCGTTTTAAGCGGTTTCGCGTTTAAGCCGGGCCCGTTTTAACGGGGTTTGACTGTATATATATATATAACCACGGTTTAAACCATATGTTTTTAGGTGCGTTCGTAATTATATAATACATAGCACCTATAGTGGTCGTTCAGTCCGTCCGTCTGTCCGTCCGTCTGTCCGTCCGCATATAACAACGCAAAAACTACCCAACCGAATCGTTTGAAATTTAAAATACGTATTTATTACATAATTTTGTCGAGTCATTTCAAATTTTAGGAAAATCGGATGCATAGATCAATTACAGGGGCAATCAAAAGTATTCCATTACATTACGGTTAATGGGGAAAAAGTTTCAAATGCATTTTAATCATTTGAAATTTAAAATACGCAATTATTACATAATTCTGTCGAGTTATTTCAAATTTTTTGATAATCGTGTGCATAGATCAATTACAGGGGTAATCAAAAGTATTCAATTACATTATGGTCAATGGGGAAAAAGTTTCAAATATATTCTATACGTTTGAAATTTAAAATACATAATTATTACATAATTTTGTAGAGTTATTTCAAATTTTATGAAAATCGGATGCATAGATCAATTATAGGGACAATCAAAAGTATTCCGTTACATTACGGTCAATAGGAAAAAAATGTTTCAAATGCATTTTAATCGTGTTACACTCATGCGAACTTAATAAAATTTATATGCAACTATAAAGTACATATTATAATATACATCTTACATAATTTGTGGTGCAAAGAACATTTGTTATTGATTTACAAGGCCACACAAAAGTATTCCATTACATAATGGTATAGGGAGAACATTGTTTGATGAGCGATTTAATTGTAATTCATTATTTACAATTTTATGAGATTGATACATGAAAGTAATATTTTTAAAACTTCGTTATCGTACGAACGCACCTAATTTGCTACGCTTCACGTGCAATTTCCAACTTGTTTTTATTATTATTATTTCATATGGTTACTTTTTTTTATTATTTAACTATTTATTTATTTTTTTCACTCGAAAAATACTAACGATATTTACTTATTTTTATTTTTTTTTATTTTTCTTTATAATTTCTGACTTATCATTTTTTACAGTGGGCCTTGGTCATTTTTATCTTTTTATTTATTTATTTTTTTATGTATATGATTAATTGATTAAAATGAAATATGATTTTTTTTCTTTTAATTACCTACATAATTCACTGTATGTAGGTTGTTTCCAACCCTGTATTAAACAAATAAATATCGTAATTGTAAATTTTGTTTTTACATAGAGTTGATCATTTTTTGCATTATTTTATTGTGTTTAGAAACTAAAAATGGCGCCACTGACGCTCTTGTAGTTAATTTGTACTTATTTTACATGAAGCCAATATTTATCGATATTAATCGATTTAAGTAATTCTATAATTATAAATTAAAAGTTGTTATTAGTATTATATAGTTTAATTATTTTTATTTAGTTAAAAAAAATTGTCTACTTTTGTTTTGTAATTAATTATTTTTAAAATAGTTATTTTTATTATCTATTATTAATTAAAACTATTTGGATTCTGTGTTAACTTCGATGTTAATTATATAGTGTGACTGTATGCAAAGTGTGATTGCTATCACATGGAAGCTATTGATATTTGTAAGTTTATCTTTTTGATAATTCAATATAGTCTAATTATTTCTCTTTGATATTGTTTTTCCATTGAAATCATTTATTTCAATTATAGTATTTTTGTGTTTTTCTAATATTTTTTCTTTGAAGTCTGGTCTCAATGGCGATTATTCTATTTGCGATTGATACTTGTAAGTTTATCTTTGTGATAATCCAATTACAGTCTAATTATTTTTCGAATATTTTTCTTTGAAATAGTTTTACCGATGATACTAATATAATGATAACTCTATTATTGTCTTATTAATTATCTAATATTTTTCTTTGAATTACGTTCTCATTTGCGATTGATCGGGCGATATGGAAATCATTTTTTGGTCTATCCTGATTTCTATTCAGAAATTAATCGCAATTAATGTGGCTACTTAGCATTGCCCTTCATAACGAGCTAAATACCACATTTCCAATATTATTCCAATTTTTGACAACTCTTCTGTTTGATATAATTTGTCATTAACACGTTTTTCCACAAATTGATGTTGATTTGTAGTATTATCTAATGGTTCTATATATATATATATATATATATATATATATATATATATATATATATATATATTACAAATTTTAAATTTTTTTCGCCAAAACTAACCTTTATACTATTTTAATTTTCTTATAATAATATTCCGTACTTACTTCAAATTATTAAATTAAAATCTTATTTCTAGATCTAATCTGTTAATCCTTATGCAGACGATATAAATTCTTAA
The DNA here is from genome assembly GCA_964019185.1 of Maratus speculifer. NCBI lineage: Eukaryota > Metazoa > Arthropoda > Arachnida > Araneae > Salticidae > Maratus > Maratus speculifer. The sequence goes on from OZ025291.1 coordinate 400,869,932, forward strand.
TTTGCCTTAAAAAACATTATTCCAGTATGCGTAAATTTAAAAAGATGGCTCTAAATTAAAAATATTCTTAATTAAACTTTATTTCTTAATATTCCAAATAAAACTCATTTCTTCTATGTTTTTATCAACCCTTTTTAAGAAAGTCTTATTAAATTTATTCCAAAACCATACCTTTCAAAAAATATCATTATTTTATTTTATCTATTTATTTATTTTCCCTCCATCAACCTTTGATAGTGTGCATATCAATAAATTCATTTCTTTTCTTTTTCTCTTAAAATTAATCATCTATAAAAATCGTCTGCCTAAGAAATTCTGAGTCGATTATAAATTGGTTAAATAATATTTTTTCTTTAATAAAATTATCGTCTGTGGAAAATAGTCTCGTAGCTGGACAAGAATTCTGTTTACATAAAAGAATGATGGTTTGAGGTTAGAGAATGTTCTAGAATTTTCTTTTTAGACTTAAAAGAGGAAGCTCGAGAGGTGGTGGGAGAGAGGAGAAGAAGGATTCTTGGGTGCGCTTTTGCATGAGTACGACTTGATGCAGTAACGCATGGCATATTTTTTGGATGTTTCGGTAAAATATCGTCTACAACAGGAGCTTTTCCCTCTATTATAGCTACAGTTTAATAAAATGAATTTGCAGCAGCCAAGGATTGATTATTTTTACCTTCTACATTTATTTATTTTGTTTTTTTTCTCGTTGGCCATGACTTCTGTGCGGAGAAAGGGAAACCGGGCGATGATGTTTCTGCCCCCCCTAACTTCAAAATGTCGCAATCTACTCAAAAGTCTGACAGGATAGCTTATGCCTGTGCTGCCTTTTTCGGATTTTAAAGAAATTTTCTATGGAACGAAGAAGAACATGCTATCGCCGAAGTTCGATTGAATTCTATGTTCTGAAGGGCATTCTATATGGTAGTTTCGGCTTGCTAATGGAGTCTGCTGTGGAACGAAATGATGATAGGTTTGCGAATCGCCGATAATCGACTTCTCATGAATGTTCTTGTGCCAAAATCGCCGTAATTTCTTACTTAATTAAGGTAAAAGAATGTTTTTTCTAAGGAACTTCACAACTATGCTTGGAAAGATGCTAATCTGTAATAATTAGTACTTGCTTCGAGTCTGATTGTGGATTTCCTGACGCTTGATGTCGATCTGTCGCCGTCGATGCATAATTTGTGATTCAGTATTCATGGTCATAGTGACAATTTTTGAAAATTAATGACTTCAAAGTGGTGAGTATGCGAGAAGTATTTGATGAGGAACTTAAAGACGATTGAATTTTATTGAAGATTTTTCGAGAAACTGTAAGTTATATTATTAAATGTTTTGATTATTATTTTTATTCTTTTTATGATTGAGGAAAAATATTTATTATTTATTTATTTATTTATTTATTATTTTATTGATGAGAGTAATTTGAAGTTAATTTATTAATTTACTAATTTATTTATTTATTTATTGTATGTTAGGGATCTGATGTAGCAATTTTGAAAATATATGTAATTGATAGAAATTATTAACTTTGAAATTTATCGCGAATGATTTTACGATCAGGATTTGATAAAGAAAATATAAGTGCTTCATTTATTCTAATGAGTAAGAAATTACCTATCATTAAAATTTTTGTATCTGTTTATGATTTATAAAATAATAGAATTAAAAAGTTGATCCCAATTTAAGGTATAACTATGATATTTACAATTTCTATTTTTATTAGATAAAATTTCTGGTTAAAGTTAGCAGCTAAATATAGTTATAATTTCCACGATAATTTTGATTCAGATTTTTAAAAGGGAGGGTAATGGTTTTGTGTGAGGCAGTTAAAATGTATACAACTCCAGTAGACAAAGCCCTCAAGATTGCGAAAGCGCGAACTCGTGAATTTCACCTTAAAAGTAAAAGACCGATGATCGAAATTTTGTCGAATGCCCATTAAAAATACAAGACTCTGTAATTTAAGAAGAATTTAAATCCCTAACACTCGAAAATTAGAACCTAATTTCTCTGGACCATATAAAATTATAAATAAACTTTCTGATGTAACTTATGAAATAGATAAATTTAATTATGAGACAGGACAGAATTCCGTTATTGTGCATGTTTCTAAATTAAGACCCTATTTTTCACCCGAAGATTTTAAACTGTTTCATGAGCAACCCAAAAAACAAACAAAACCTCAGATACAATCACAATCACTAGATCAAACTAAAGTCAAGACAGTAGATTAAATTTTAATTCTTATTCTTTAAAAATGTTATCACCATAATTTTCAACATTAGCAGGTATGTTTTTGGAGCGCTACAAGAATATTACTTGTTTTTGGGAGTTTTTGTGGTTAAATTGGGTTCCTTATGCAGGCATAAGGTGTACACTTTGATTGTAAAAGCTTACAATTGATGTTGATAAATTAATTTTAAGTGTATTTAAGTCTAACTATATTTACTCATTTATTTGACATTAGTATTATTCTATTTAGTCAGCAGATATTTATGTGATAACAGTTATAAAATCTGATGATTCTACTCAAACCTATAACATAATCTGTGATTTTCAGTGATTGTGAAAACAGATATTAAAAGTTTTTCAAAAAAAGCAAACTATTTTTATTTCCATTTCTCAATTAAGAATGACACCTTTTATTCCTATTTGTTTTTTATTGTTAAAGTTTATAAACCATGTGTAGATAAAATATTACTCTACATTTGGCATTTAAAAACTTATAACCAAATTTGACAATTTTGTAAAAGAGTATCAGAGAGGAATTATTGTAAGGAAATACTGGTTGAGAGTCCATTTTCTAAATAGTTAGATTTAATTTTATTTGGATTTTGGAATTATTATTTTTTTTTATGTATACTTTCGGCTAGCAAAAAAATACTTTCTTATGCTATTAGAAGATAAGAAAATTATTTAGTTGCTATGTAATTATTTTTATCCTCAACCAATATTTTCCCTATCAATAATAAACAAATTGGGATATTTTCTGTTGATTATACTCTTGTTTTACTATTATTATTATTATTATGAGTTCTTTAATGAAGTTTAGTATTAATTATACTCTTATTGAGAAATATTAGGATATGGATCTTATTATGCTACTTATTATTATTGTTATTATTATTTAAATTTTTCTATATTATTTATTATTAATGTTTTGAAGTGATACTATTTATTATTGAAAATTTGATACATTATGAAAAGATGTTGGAATCCAACAAAAGACTTATTTAATGAACTATATCACTGAAAAAATGTAGTTGACTATTGAAGAGATACTGTTTAATAGATTGGATCCGGAGGACTTTTATTTAGAGAACTTTCTTTAGTGGACTGTTCATTAAGTTACTGAAATTCTATAAACTCCCATGAAGGAGATTTCTTATTGTATTTATTGTATTTTTAATATTTCTTGCTTATCAATATTTATAACTTATCTACTTTTTTTGTATGTATTATCTCCTATGGACTTACAAATAGTAAGTGATATTGTAACATTATTGTATTTCTTTCAGGGAAATGCTCCTACCTAAATTTAATTCAATTTAATTTTCTCTTAACTATTTTTTTAATCGCTAATATCTTTTATATTGCGTTAATCTTCTTTTCTTCCATCTCTTGGCTTCCTGAGTTTGACAGTTTTATTCCAAAATTTAACTTTTCTAAATTATTATATTTCTGTTGTCTGAACTTGTAGTTTTATTTAACTAACAATTTCATACAAAGTTTTAGGGAGGGGGAATAATATTACAAATTTTAAATTTTTTTCGCCAAAACTAACCTTTATACTATCTTAATTTTCTTATAATAATATTCCGTACTTACTTCAAATTATTAAATTAAAATCTTGTTTCTAGATCTAATCTGTTAATCTTTATGCAGACGATATAAATTCTTAATTTGCCTTAAAAAACATTATTCCAGTATGCGTAAATTTAAAAAGATGGCTCTAAATTAAAAATATTCTTAATTAAACTTTATTTTTTAATATTCCAAATAAAACTGATTTCTTCTATGTTTTTATCAATCCTTTTTAAGAAAGTCTTATTAAATTTATTCCAAAACCATATCTTTCAAAAAATATCATTATTTTATTTTATCTATTTATTTATTTTCCCTCCATCAACCTTTGATAGTGTGCATATCAATAAATTCATTTATTTTCTTTTTCTCTTAAAATTAATCATCTATAAAAATCGTCTGCCTAAGAAATTCTGAGTCGATTATAAATTGGTTAAATAATATTTTTTCTTTAATAAAATTATCGTCTGTGGAAAATAGTCTCGTAGCTGGACAAGAATTCTGTCTACATAAAAGAATGATGGTTTGAGGTTAGAGAATGTTCTAGAATTTTCTTTTTAGATTTGAAAGAGGAAACTCGAGAGGTGGTGGGAGAGAGGAGAAGAAGGATTTTTGGGTGCGCTCTTGCATGAGTACGACTTGATGCAGTAAAGCATAGAATATTTTTTGGATGTTTCGGTAAAATATCGTCTGCAACAGGAGCTTTTCTCTCTATTATAGCTACAGTTTAATAAAATGAACTTGCAGCAGCCAAGGAGTGATCATTTTGACCTTCTACATTTATTTATTTGGTTTTTTTCTCGTTGGCCATGACTTCTGTGCGGAGAAAGGAAAACCGGGCGATGATGTTTCTGCCCCCCCCCCCTAACTTCAAAATGTCACACATATATATATATGTATGTATATGTATATAATCAATTTTTTTAAATGTCTAAAAAATATGAAAATTTTTAAATTAACAATTATTATTTGCAATTTTTAAACATACAGCACATCGTAAGGAAAATAAAAAAATGGAAAAAAATTAATTTAACAAATTACAAAATTTTCAAAGACTAAAATTTTAGACTTTATAACTAGTAGATCGAACCCGAGCTTCCCGGGTTACATAGCAAAGATAAAAACCATTTTTTTAATTGAAAACTTTAATGAGTTTTCTACATATAATATGCGTTTTAGATTGCTAACTAACTCCAAAAAAGCATTTTAACCCTTAAACCCCTTGAAGGGTGTGGGATAAAATTTATCCCACTTTATTTTAATTTTAAAACGCCTCATTGATGCCAATAATTTGAAATAGCAATTTTATTTTTCTCAAATACGTGAAGAAACGTTTTTAAATATTTTAAAACAAATTTGTTTTTAAATTCTGGTGTCAATCAATCATTTCAGCATTTTAAGAATTGAAATGCTTTTTCCCTCAAAGGGTTAAGTGTTTTGCGGATTTTTTCATTCATGTTTCGTTCAGAAAATAATACTGTGAAAAGTATTGGTATGAAGATTTGTATTTGATACTTTACATATTTTTGTATTTTATTGTACTTTATTTTTTTATCTTTTAAAAATAAAAAAATTAACATTAATCTCAATATTATATTAAATCAATCTTTGAATTAAAATATTACATAGCGGAAAAATATGATTAGGCTAACGTGGTTAGGTTAAAGGGTTAAATGAAAAATATTAATTATGGAATCAAATAAAGCTATGAAGTTTTTCAAAAGTCACATTTCCGTATTAGACGCATGCGAGAAGTTATTAGCCTAAGATTTCGTTACGGCAGCAATTTTGTTTCTGGTCATTTCAGTGCTTCGATTACGTAATTTAATTACATGTCTGTTAAATTTGTATTTATTTTATTTTATTTTATTTTATTTTATTATTTATAAAGGAAATTTTAATTTTGTTATAGTATATTAGTCGGAAACAAATCCTGAACTCTTTATATTTTTCTAAGGACAAATAGATTAATTTATCGTAATCGAGTTTCACTCGGTAGGGATATATTTAAAAAATAACTCGCACCTGGTTTTCTTTTAAACCACTGCCAATCAGTAAATTGAAATACAGTTTTCAAACAAATTCAAAGCATTTTCAAAGTTTTTTTTTTTTTTTTTTTTTTTTTTTGCGGCGTAAAATTTAAAGTTGTTTGATTAGATGTTGAACTTGTAATTTTTAGTAATTTAATCTGCGTTTTAAACCATTCTTTTATTTTATTACTCATGCAATTTTAATTTTATAATAGGAAATTATCAGGAACAATATTCATAGATTTCTGAGTAAATTGTGCATCATTATTCCTTAATGGAGATACGTAATGGAGAAAATACGTAAAAAAAAAAAAATGCTCGAAAAATATGAGCTTATAATAAATGAGTAAAATGAGATACAGCTTTCAATCAAATTGCATTTGAGAGTGGATTTGTTTTCCTATATGACGAAATAAAAATTAAAAATGTGCGATGTTTAGAAAATTTAAAAAAAATGCAATAACAAAAATTGCAAAAAGTGATTTTATCCTGAAATGTTGTCATTTACAAAATAACATCAGTGCTACGTACGGACACATGTGTTCGTTATAATATAGATTTTGCTCATATGAAAAATATGTACTACTTGATTATCCCGTCGACCCTTTTCGCCAAATTAAAAAAATTGCCAAACTAATAGCCAAGTTATATATGTTGACATACTTTTTTTATTTTAAATAACGGAAAAACAAATAAATTAGTAAAACATGAATAAATACAAATAAAAAGTGGTATTAAAAACCACTTGATGACATTTTAAACATGTGTATCGTGTTTAATATCATTGAATATAACATTCACAATCATCCATTATTGGAATTTAATCTTATAATTTGGCGATAGTTTTTTGGCCGACGGGATACCAAGTAGTACCGAAAAATCTTCGCGCATACTAAAATGTTAAAAGTAAAAAAATGACTGCACGTACATTTTTTTGAAAAAGTTTGCTTCAAAGTTAACTTTATGACAAATTTAAAATTCGTTTTATAATTAAAATACACAACACAAATTAAAAGAATAAACATTAAAATACACAAACATTGCACTCCGTCACTTCAACGTGCAAAGAAGATGCCGTATTTTCCGTAAAATACGCAAACCTTGATTTTTACAAATCATGACAAACCAAATTTTCAATTACATTTTAACCATTGGATATTAGCAAATTATGAAATCTCATTTCGCCATTTACATCTTTTTTTTTTCTATTTCAGATCAATTTTCTATGTGAAAAATGTATTTTTTTTCTTTTCTGGAAATATATTTGGAAAATAAAAATGGTTCTAAAAATAAAGTAAAAAATAAATAACATAAAAAATATAATTATTCCAAAAAGAAAGAAAAATTAAATAATTTTGGTAAAATGACAAATAATAAAAAAGAACTAAAAAAATCGTCTGCTCTAGCAAGTTTAACTGAAATTTATAAAATATTACATTAAAAGAATAATGTTATTTTAATATAATTATAATTGAATGTCTTAAACAATTGGGCAAAAATTTGGGGAACCGGACTTTACTTTAAACCTTTGAATTATTGCCAAGACCATCTTTGTTTGCTTGTCTAACTCGGCGAACAAAATTCAACCCGGAGGGAAAAAAAGAGAATCACATTGAACAGGTACTAAATCCTTTGACATCAGCCGTGCATTTTTTCTCTTAATAAAAATGATCTGCTTAAATTTATGCATTCTAAAGTAGCATTTTTATTTTATTATAAACAAAAACTATAGTACTAAAAGTTTCCACAGTCTTATCATTGAAAGTTTTTTTTTTTTTTTTTTTTTTTTTTTTTTTTTTTTTTTTTTTTTTGCGAAAACACGCGGTTGTGTTTGGGCTTATGCCCCACCAGTGGCCGAGAGGTACGGACCTCTCAACTGGTAGACGGTAGGTGCTGGGTTCAAACCCAATCGCGGCTGTCGGCCTAACCGTTCGGAGTTTTCATGGTTTTCTTCGACCTTGCGTAAATACGGGTTAGGTTCCCTTAGAAAGACCCCCACGAAGGGCACTCCCCCCTGGTCCTATATCCCTAGCGTAGATAATCGGACGACAAAAATAAACCAAACCAAACCAAACCGTGTTTGGGCTTAATGTAGCAGATATCTTAGAGTTGCATTTTTTGCACCACTCCCAGCACCACACATAAGTCCTCTCTATTTCTTCTTTTTACTTTATTGCTATTTTTCTTTTACTTTGCACCATGGCCAACTATATCTATAAGGCCCATTTATTTGAGATTAATGTATGAAGTCTCCCGCCAGAGTACTCTGATACTTTGCCCAATTACTCTGACCAATCATGCAAACTCGGAACCAAAACAATGACCATGTGCTCAGAACAGAAATCAGCTTATACAATGCTGATTTGGGCAGGATTCGTGCCACGTGATCCAATGAAATGGTTTGAAACTGACTCCAGCTTTACTTTCTCGGCGGTTTTTAGCGAAATGCGCAGGCCGTTATATCTTAGTTGGTAATGCTTTGCACAGAAATGTAGTACTCAAGTTGCCACCTCCAGAAAAATTAAATTAAAAACTACAAAAAAATTAATATCTCAAAAACAAATTAAGATACGGTTTTCAAACAAATTACATTTAAAAGTACATATTTTTTCCTACACAACGGTGTAAAGATTGAAAATGTGCGAGGTCTAGGAATTAAAAAATTTGCAGTAATGAAAATTGCAAAAGTGAAATTTCATCAGAAAGTGTTGCCATCCGAAAAATGACGTATGCGTTACGCACAGATACGTTTGGCCTTTATAATATACAGTGGCTCACAAAAGTGTTCGTACACTTTAAAAATTTGTACTAAAAAGAAATTTTCCTGTAATTAAATTCGTATATGAAGTCGAGAAATTTTTTATATTATCTCCAAGTTATTCTAAATAACACACAACCTTTTTGTTTAAAATTAATGGGTTTTTTTTAAATCTAAAAATGTAAACTGAAGATGCCACAGAAAATACACGCCACAAAAGTCTTCGTGCACAGAAACATTTTCGGATAAATTCATTATTAAAAATATTGTTTGTCGCTTTATTTTTATTTATGCATTGTATTGACATTTGAAAAATAGCTTGGCTTTATATTTTGCAGAATTGGTCAGTAATATCCTATTTATTAATTAAAAATGGTTTGTAATCGTATAATGTCACGACTAATAGCGTTCGAAATTAGTTATTTTTCTTCCTAATAGTAGTAAATTAATTCGAAATATTGCAAAATTAGTTAATTTATTCCATTCTACGGCGATAAAAGGCTTTATAGGTATAGGTATGCGATAAAAGGCTTTATAGAAAAAAATGGATTGAAAACTAGGTATAAAAAGGTCGTCAATCTAAGTTAACACAATGAGATCAAATACTTACAATTAGAAAAGTGGTAAAATATTTGTGTTTAAGTGCTATAAAAGTTGCTACAGAATTTAATGAAACAGTTTTTACTTCATTTTCACCTGAAACTGTTCGACGAGTGGTAAGCCCAGCTGCATTATATAGACATTCTGACCGTAGAAAATTCTTTGTCAGGGCGAAAAACAGAAAAGCTTAGGCTTTCTTTACCAAAATCAATGATAAATAAACCCGAATCATATTAAAATAATGTTTTATTTACAGATTAAATCTAATATTCTATTCGTGGCTCCAATGAGGGCATAATAGTATGGAGAAAAAGAATTAAGAATTCAATTCAAAGAACTTAGTTGGAACAGTTAAAGCATGGCAGTGGAGTTGTCTTTGTGTGAAGGTGCATAGCAGCATCAGGATTAGATAATTTTGTATATATTGATAGCATAATAAATCACGATCTTTGTTCAAATATTTTAAAAGGCAATTTAAAATTATCAGGCCAATATATGGGTAACAGATACAACTTTGTTTTTGATCAGGATAATGATGCAAGGCACATGGCTCTCAAAGTTCGCCTCTAGCGTCTTTACAATTGTTCACAAGTTCTAAAAACATCACCTAAATTGCTGAATTTAAACCCAGTAAAACATATTTGGAGATAACTGGAAGTTAGAACACGAAAACACAGCATTGAAACAAAAAGCGAAGTAAAAACAGCAATGTTCGATGAAGGCATCAACTTTCATTCAGAAATTACAAAAAACACTATTCCCAGATGTTTAAAAAACTTTTGTGGGTGTTAAATAATATCCTATTAAGTACAACTTTAGCGAAATATTACAATATTTACAAATATACTGCGATTTTTTTTAAAGTGTACGAAGACTTTTGTGAGGTAAATTTTTTGTTGTTTTTTGATTAATGATTTTTTCAAAATAAAGTTTTACTATGTTTTTAAAATATTTTATGTAGTTTTGTTATAAATGAGTCATAGATCTTACTCTTAAATACCCATTCTAAAATATTAATTTTAATTAATGGATAGAGCACTATTTCGTTGAAATTCCTAAGTGTACGAACACTTTTGTGAGCCACTGTAGATTGTATACTTAAAAATATAACAATAATAAACGTTATTTTTATGATGATCAGAATGTGGCTTATGTATTAACAGAGTTATGTATTATGTATGCCATGGATTAAACATTAATATTTCTGAACCAATCTTAAGCAAATTTTAAATGAAATTTCAGTTTTACAATTTTTGGTACTGCAAATTTTCAAACTTCGAAACATCGCACATTTGGGGCTGTGCAAATATAACGTTATCAACTTTCTCGTAATTTTGGGGACCCCCTCCTTTCGATATCATCCTTTATATATATATATATATTATATATATATATATATATATATATATTTGCAAAAGGAGATTGGGTGACACGCGGGGCGGACCGCCCCCTCCTCCCCACTTGCTAAGCCACTGCATTATTAAGATTCTAAAGGTATAAATTCGTTAAAATGTGATGCCTTTGAAACGGAGGTACAAGCATGGAAATTTCGAAATAAAACGTTTAATTTCAGCATTTAATATTTTATATGCCTGCAACAGAAATTCTGAGCACAAAAAACATAAAAGCGATGACAGTATACACCTCAAGTCTAATAAGGATCTACTTATGGGATACTGTAAAAGAATATGAAGCTTGAATAAGTTATGTGAATAAGTTCTTGGGATACGTATAGTTATCGCGAAAATCGTGAAAAATACAGCGCAACACACCAGCTGTCACATGATTTATACAAAAAACTAATCTGCAGTAATTTACATTAATGTATCACTAAATATAGAGTTTTATTAAATTTCATGCAACAGTTCCTGAGAACACCCACAAAATGTGTGTCCCATATTGTCAAATATATTTTTTTAATTGTCAAATCATGTTCAGGACCTTCTAATACATACAAAAACCATCGAAAACCAGAATTCATTTTTTTTCACGAATTCAATATTTTCTTCTTGTAAAGATAGAAAAAAGTAACTAGTCGGACGTGGCAATCCCAAAAGTTACTCGTACATGTCACAATCTCATACTTCTTGGTACTTTAAAACTCACTAACACAGTGCCAAAATTAACTAGTTGAGTGGGCCAATCCCAAAACTTTCGTCTATCTCATACGTACATTTTAATATTTAAAAAGAATAGTTACTCATTTTAATGCTTTAATAATTTTAATTCAATACCATATCAACTTTGATTTTCATCTTAAATTTCTGCTTCAGTCAATTAATCGGAGAAAAAACGAATTTCCGTCTTATAGTACGAGATCCGGCTGCAGAATCAGTGTACTCATCGAGTGTTTGCTGAAAACCAAATTTTTACACATATTTGTGATTAGGAGAATTTATATCTACCAGGTTGCCTATCAAAATGTGGCCGCTAGTATTTTTAATTAAATTATTAATAAATCATAATCCGTAAGAAATTTCACTGACTTGTTTTTTCAATAAAATGTCGTCTACTTTACGGCAACATCTATAAAGACTCTGAAAAATCATGGTTGCCGTTGCGCACCTGGCCGCACCTCTTCGCAGCCAGGTATACACAGGTATGATTTTGTTACATTTATACACCCACAACGTAGAAAGCTTTTTCTTTAAAAAGTATTCGAACTTCGAATACTTTTTAAAGAAAAAACTTTCTATGTTCAATTTATTTAAATAAGTTTAGTTTAAGTAATTTTAGTTTTGCATTTTTACTTTACTTTAAGTGTAATTTTGTCATATACGTTTATATGTACTTATAACAAAATGAAACTAATATATTTTATCATTTAAAACACAATTTAAATTGATTAAAATTGTTCCAAATTGAAAAATACACAGTTAAAAATCGGCTGCATTTTGTTGCAACGCATTCCCTTGCTTGTATAGAAAACGGTTACTTGGCCGTGAAATGGAGCTTTCTCATTGGTTGGAATAAAGATATTATATACAAGCGATGGAGTGCGTTGCAACAAAATGCAGCAGATTTTTAACAGTGTATGAAACAAACGATTCTGCAGCGTCATTCCACCGCTTTTATTTACTATATTTAACAGCCAGCAACCCTTATTTGCGGCCAGATTTAATTAGGCAACCGTATATAATAATAAACAGAAAAAAAATTAGCTTTAATTTGATATATAAATTATGAATGTACGTTGTGGGTGTATAAATGTAACAAAATCATACCTGTGTATACCTGGCTGCGAAGAGGTGCGGCCAGGTGCGCAACGGCAACCATGATTTTTCAGAGTCTTTATAGATGTTGCCATAAAGTAGACGACATTTTATTGAAAAAACAAGACAGTGAAATTTCTTAAGGATTATGAATTATTAATAATTTAATTAAAAATACTAGCGGCCACATTTTGATAGGCAACCTGGTAGATATAAATTCTCCTAATCATAAATATGTGTAAAAATTTGGTTTTCAGCAAACACTCGATGAGTACACTGATTCTGCAGCCGGATCTTAGACTATTACTACTTGACTTATCAAAAAGTAATCATATACAAACTAGTATGTTGTGGCCATCACAAAACTTTCTTCTATTTAAATCACGTCAATTAAACCATTTAATAAGAATATTGCCCAGTTAAACTGATGGCATTGAGCTCACAGGCTTCGCATACTAATTGTACATTACAGCCTTGTAGTTTCAAGGGTTAATTCCGTTCGAAAAAAATTAAGAAGGGGAAACAGCTCTCCCCTTTCCCCTTTTTTATACTTAATCATTGAACCTCCTAAACTATCAAGGACATGCTTTATCATATAAAAAAATCTATATCCAAAATTCAGAGCAAATGTGATAATTCTTAATAAAAACCCATTTAGCATTTATATAATTTAAAAGGAGTTATCCCTCTTTTATACTTAAACATTAAACTTCCAAAACTATTCAAAGATTTGAACGAAATCTGAAAATTCTGCTTGAAAAACTCATTTATATAAATTAAGGGGGGGGATTATAACCCCTGTTCCCCCTATTTATACTTATTCAATGAACACCTAATAACAGTCACGGAATCGCCTCATCAGAATGATCCTAATCTAAATTTTGAACGAAAACTTAATTCTGCATGAAAATCCCATTTATATCAACTAAGGGGAGGGGCATCAGCCCCCCGTTCCCCCCTTTATACATATCGAATGAACTCCAAAAACTAATCAGGGAAGCGTTTTGTTAGGATATACCTACATACAAAATTTCAAGTGGATCGGATATTTTTATCATGAGTTATCGCGTTACGCACGAACGTACGAACGTACATACAGAACGGACGGGCACATAAGCTCTCAGGCTATGATAGCCTGTGAGCTAAAAAGTGCAAATAATTACATCGATTTAGCGCATAGGTATATATATATATATATATATATATATAATTTTTGTTTCATTATCTTAATTTTCACTCTAACCTTTTTAATTTTACTGTATGTATTACGTAAAACTAATTCTATTTAATTTTCCAATACAGTTCTTTTTTAACTGTGTACATGATCAATTTCATTTTAATATATATATATAATGTTACGGAATTGTGAATAATGAAAACTTTTAATGCAGGAAAAATTTATTTACAGTATTCATTACATTTCACAGAATGCATTTAAATAATCAATTAATGTTACATCAAAATATAGCAATGTGTACCTTTATTCTTTATTAACGTCTAATATTTGGTATAAATTTATTTGACGCATTTATTACTACATGATATAACCTAGTTTATTATTTAAACATAACATTCAAATTGTTTTAATAGTAATATATTTATGGTTAACCAAAATTGGCAACAATCAATGGGCTAAAATTTGTCGCAATACCCGAGTGCGTTAGAAACGTTTCTAATTAGTTTACGTAACGTAGGTAAACGTTAATAACTAATTGCAAAACGTAGCATAGCAGCACCATCTTTTGGACAATTTATATCAAACCGTAAAAAAGCGTCCAACTATGTTATGGTGTAAAAAAATCTGAAGTTTGATGAAATTCTGAGCATAAGTTCTTAAGATATAGCTATCTAAAAAAAAAAAAAAAAAAAAAAAAAAAAATCGTGTAAAGTAGGACTTTGAACGTAGATCACAAAAACGTTACTCGCTTAAAGGTAGCTACACCTCCCTTTCATTAACTTTCATGAAAAGGTAAAATAAAATATTATAATACATCTCATAAATCGAAATGATAATTTTATCCTGTAGTTCTTTGCACACAAAGTAAAATATTTACTACTTTTAAGCAGTTCTATAAACTCAGGTAGACGATTTACAACAATGCCATTCAATGATTTGAAAATAGATAATTTAATTTGGAAGAAATAATTACGTTGCCCGATTTCTACCCTGTATCATTAAGCAGATGATTTAAAACCAATGGCATTCAATCAGTGTTGCCAGATTGAGGATTTTGTCCCCATTTTGGGGAATTTTGAACCTCTAGGGGAATTTTTCGGGGACAAGTATTTCTTGGGGACATGTTTGGGGAAAATGAACATTTTTGGGGAAAACGTGGGGGATTGTTTTCGAAATTTCAATTTCTACTTTCAGACATTTACAAATACTGGATCTGTCTTGAATTCGATTTTGATTTGGAAAAAGAAAATAAGATACAGAAATAATAGATATAAATCATTATTCTCGTTGGTTGTTCTCACCGTTTACATGTACTACAGATTCATCTATCTGCCTTAGACAATCCCTTACCTAAATTTTCAGATAAGTAAATGCGGTAGATTTTCCTGTTATCATGGACAGACACACAAGAACATAAATACATTTTATTTAATAGTATAGATACAACAAGAATGAAAACATTTTTATAATTTTTTTGTTGTTCTTTAATGATGGTTAATATGTGTTTCATGGAATGCCAGTAGAGATATTTGCAATTGCAAGAGCTATAATTGCATACTATAATCACATTGCTACGTATATAATTGACAATTGCTCAATGAATGTAGCAGCCCTCCTAGTTCTTTTTATGAGAAACTTGAATGAAAACTCTGGGGTTTTAAACGCCTTTTCATTAATAAATCTTCAAGAAGTGTCCCAAAGTTTATTTGTTGTGATTTTTCAATGATTTAATTAAAGATGTTAAAAGCAGTTATAATTGTTTTATCATTGATGAAATCACAGATAGATGCTTTCCATTAGATAGATGTTCCAATAGGGGTGACAAAAATTGAAAACAATGTTTTATAGCAGCGGTTCCCAAACTTTCTTGGAACGCGACCCACCATTCAATAAAAAAAAATTCGCGACCCACCTTTCAATAAAAAAAAATTCGAGACCCACGTAAATAAAGTTGTCTATCAGTGTAGCAATTTTTGTACAATCTCTATACGCTCGGCTATCCTATCCTACGAGAAATGCGAATTTTCGTATGGAAAATACATTATCAACAAAAACAAGAATCGGTATTCTCAATTAGTATAAGTGAATGGTAATTGCAAAAAATGCGCAAACTACAAAGATAATTAGCAATACGTTTCATTATTTTTAAAACATAACTTTACAATCAGTGAGATTTCTGGTACTGGTGTTTACCAATGTGGGGACATATATTAACACGCAGTTTGTGTCAATACTTGTCTTTCAAATACAGCAAAGTAGAAAAAGCATATTCGGATAAGCACGAAGTGTTGAATTACATCAAGGACCTCAAAGCTGATTTAAATATTTCTGGATATTCTGTTCGTATACTAACCTAAAAGGAAATTAAGGATTCGAAATATTGTTTCCTGTTAAAATTGTCATATCTTTTTAAACAGATGAAAAAAAGATATGTTTTGATGACGAACCTCGATTGTTCCGCGACCCACCAAAACAACTGCGGAGGCCCACCAGTGGGTCGCGACCCATAGATTGGGAATCGCTGTTTTATAGTATAAGACGGAGGGAAACAGATAATTCCAACATCACCTCAGATTCATTCAAACTCAAACTTATTAAAGATGGTCTAAACTTTGAAAATGTTTTTGCTATAAAAAAGTGTGCTTACGCAATGATAGGTCAGCATCATTGATTGGCAACAATTTAAATAACAAGTGGTAACGAGCTTGTCGTTGTAAAATATATCCCTTATTCTCATCGATTAGCTGTGAATATAAATGCAAATTCTGTTAAGTTTATTTTATTTATTTGTTTGTTTGTTTATTTTATTTATTTTATTTTACTTTATTTTATTTTTTGTAAATGGGGAATTTTTTTAAAAAATGCTTGATTTGGGGGGAAATTTAAGCTTAAAATTGTTAAAAAATTTTTATAACGGAAAATTGAAAATTTAGAAAAAAATTTTCGGGAAGAAATTGCGTTGGGGACTTTTTCTGAAAAAAGCTCTCATTTGGGGAAAATTTCAGAAATTTTGGGGAAAATGGCTTTCGGCAATCTGGCAACACTGCATTCAATGATGGGGAAATACATACTTTTTTGTAAGATTAGATTGTGGAATTTCTACGCTATGTTATTAAATCATACATGCACATTTTTCATATTATTTTTTAAACGTTGATGTTATCGTTGATGTTATCGTTTTATTTCTTAAAAAAACTAAAGATCGCATAATTTTCTATGTAAATACTTTCGTATGTTTGCGTGCATTTAAACTGAAGATATGCCTCATACCTTTCGAACAAATCATTGAATTTCGGTAAACTCGTAAAATCTTAAAAGCCTACAATCAAAATTATATGAGAGTCTATTCCGATTCTGAGGATTATAAAGATATTAGATTTGTTGAATTCTGTGCATTTAAAAGGGAGATATAGGTAAGTATCGCATTTTAAAAACAAATCATTAAATTTCGGCGCAAATACTCTTAGATATCCGCAACCAAAATTTACACCAAACGATAATAAAAGCAACATCTGTCAAGCAGCATGTACACAAATTTAATAAGAAATTATTTATATAGAACTATAACAGAGTATGAAGTTTGATTAAATTACTTGAATTAGTTTTTGAGAAATAGCGATTAACACGAAATTAGTAAAAAATATAGCACAGCAGGGCCACTTGCTCCAACAAAAGCTAATCAGCATCAAATTATGTCAAGGTGCAACAGAATATGATGTTTGCTCATATTCTTCGCATTAGTTTTTGAGATATAGCTATCGTGAAAATCATGAAAAAAGTACCATAGCACCACCACCTGTTGGGCTATTTATACAAAAAATTAATCAGCACCAATACAATATCAAAGTCTAACTAAATATAAAGTTTAATTAAATTCGGTGTATTAGTTCTTGAGGTAGAGCTATAGTAAAAATCGTGAAAAAAAGGGAATAGCAGCGCCAACTGTTGGGCTATTTACATCAAAACGTAATTGGCGTTCTATATACGTCAAGGTCTAACAAAATTCGAAATTCGATGAAATTCTGCGATTTGTTTGAGATATACCTATCGTGAAAATCATGCAAAATGTAGCACAGCAGCGTTGCTTGTTGGGAAATTTTCTCTAAAGATTAATCAGCACCTATCTGAATCAAGGTCTAATTAAATATAAAGTTTTATTAAATTCCATTATTTAGTTCTAAAGATAGAGCGCCCACAAAATTTTTGTCACATAGAAACACACAAACAGACATTTTCTAAAAGCAGCCAAATCGTGTTTAGGACCTTCTAAAATGTACAAATACGTCGAAAGCCGGATTAATTCCATTTTCGTTTAATTTTGCTTCAGCTTTTTTTAAAGATAAATTTGGCATTCTCCGCGGTGACCCAATGATGATACACTTATCGAATTTTCTCATGTGACCTAGCGCAATGATTTTCCTGAGTCCGGAAATTGTAGGATGCAAAATTTAATAAAAATCGTATGAACCGCTTTTCAGATAAAATTGGCGTGGCCCAAAAAACCGTGGCAACCCGAAAATTACCCACTATCGAATTTCCTCGAACATTTGACCTAGCCTGATGAGATTCTGGTCTTCGAAAACCCTAAAATGCAAAATTTAGTTAAAATTCTGAGAAATTGAGATTAGCAGTGCCTCATGTTGGGTAATTTATACTAAAACCTAATCAGCATCTATTTATGTCAAGGCCTAACAGAATGGTTTTGATGGAATTTTCTCCATCAGTTCTTGAGATATAGTTATCGCAAAAATCTTGCAAAACGTAGCATAGCAGCACCATCTTTTGGACAATTTATACCAAACCGTAAAAAAGCGTCTAATTATGTTATGGTGTAAAAAAATCTGAAGTTTGATGAAATTCTGAGCATAAGTTCTTAAGATATAGCTATCTAAAAAAAAAAAAAATCGTGTAAAGTGTAGCACAGCAGCGCCATCAGTTGAGGAATTTATAACAAAACGTAATTATCGTGTAATTATGTTATGCATTATATTGTAACAAAATCTGAAGTTTGATGAAATTCTGTGCGTTGGTTATAGGTGATATAGCTATCGCAAAAATCGTGCAAAATGCAGCATAGCCGCGCCACCTGTTGCGAGGTTTATGCCAAAATGTAATCAGCGTCTAATTATGTTATATATTATGGTGTAACAGAATCTAAAATTTGATAAAGTTCTCAGCATTAGTTCTTGAGATATAGCTATCGCAAGAATCGTGCAAGATGTAGCATACCAGCGCCACCTGTTGAGCATTTCACACCAAAACCTTATCAGTGCCTATGTATCTCAAGGTCTCCCGGAATCTGAAGTTTGCTTAAATTCTGTGAATTAGATCTTGAGATATAGCTATCGTGAAAATCATGAAAAACGTAGCATAGCAGCGCCACCTGTTGTGGATTTATACCAAAATGTAATCAGCGTCTAATTATGTTATATATTATAGTGTATCAGAATCTGAAATTTCATGAAGTTCTCTGCATTAGTTCTTGAGATATAGTTATCGCCAAAAACGTGCAAGATGTAGCATAGCAGCGCCACCTATTGGGCAATTCCCACAAAACCCTAATCAGCGTCTATGTATCTCAAGGTCTCCCGGAATCTGAAGTTTGCTTAAATTCTGTGAATTAGATCTTGAGATATAGCTATCGTGAAAATCATGAAAAACGTAGCATAGCAGCGCCACCTGTTGTGAGGTTTATACCAAAATGTAATCAGCGTCTAATTATGTTATATATTCTAGTGTAACAGAATCTGAAATTTGGTGAAGTTCTCTGCATTAGTTCTTGAGATATAGCTATCGCAAAAATCGTGCAAAATGTAGCATAGCAGCGCCACCTATTGGGCAGTACACACCAAAACCTTATCAGAGGCAATGTATCTCAAGGTATTGCGGAATTTGAAGTTTGGTGAAATTCTGTGCATTAGTTCTTGAGATATAGCTATCATGAAAGTCATAAAAGACGTGGCATAGCAGCGCCATCTGCAGGCCAATTTACACTAAAACTTAATCAGCATCTATGCATATCAAGGTCTCACAGAATCTGAAGTTTGGTGAAATTCTGTGCATTAGTTCTTGAGATATAGCAATCATTAAAATCATGAAAAACGTAGTATAGCAGCGCCACCTGCAGGCCAATTTACACCAAAAACCAATAGGCACTAATTCATATCAAGGTCTAACTGAATATAAAGTTTTATGAAATTTCGAGCATTAGTTTTTGAGATAGAGCGCCCACAAATTTTTTGTCACATACATACATACAGACAGACAGACAGACTGACAGACTCACAGACAGACATTTTCTAAAAATAGTCAAAACGTGTTCAGGACCTAAAACGTACAAATCCGTCGAAAACAGGAAGTCGAAAATGTTCATGAATCCAATACTTTCTTCTTGTAAAGATAGAAGAAAGTAAAAATTAGTTCATTCTAGAACTAACTCCATACACTTTTAGGTGGTGCAATATTGAAAATGGCATAAAATTCGCTATTGCAGCGCTTCCTTCCGGTGGATTTTTTTCAAATTCAGGGAGGACCAACTAGCCATAGCCATATACACTTATACAAAAAATTTGGTTCAATTCGATGCATGGCTTCATATACTTTTAGTCGGTACCATATTGAAAATGGGACAAAAATCGCGATGGCAGCTCCCCCTTAAAATTGATGGTGAAAATTTCGTTTTCAATAGAACAAAACAATTTATATCATTTAAGGTATTTCTAGGTTATCCCGTCGACCAATTTCGCCAAATTATACAAATCGCCAAACTAATAGCCAAATTATACATGTTGACATAATTTTTATTTTAAATAACGAAAAAATAAATAATTAGTAGAATATTAATAAAAATATTAATAAAAAGTCGAAATAAAAATTACTTAATGACATTTTAAACACGTGAATCGCATTAATGTCATTGAATGTGACATTTACGATCATCCATTATTGGCATTTAATCTTATAGTTTGGCGATAATTTTTTGGTCGACGGGATAACCTAGAAGTACCCATTTTAAAAAAGAAAGTACAAGAAAATAATTTATTAATAAGTATACAATGATAGCCGGGTTAGAATATGAGACACATAATCGCCATTTTGTTCCAATCGTGCCAACGTGTTGCATGCACAGTGTATGCCGAATGTACAAATGAATTAAAGTGCATTTTTATGTGTATCGACACTGTCTTAAGATTCAGATTCATTTATCGAATTAAAAATGGGAATTTTTAAGATTTTCTTCTGACAGAATTCCTCGAAATCAAAGTGGTAATATGCGGGGATATTTGATAGGTTAATACGAGTCTAGAGAAAAGAAAATGGCGAAATGTTTTCTATGAGCTTGACATTAAAGTGAATCTAATTAACTTCTTGAACTCGTATAATAGTACTCGTTCAGTATCGTCAAGTTTTGGAATAGAAAATTTCCACATTTTGTGTAGTTTGGAAAACCTTGTCTGTCAAATCACAGTCTGAACATACACTGTAAAAAATTTGGAACTTTTACTGCATCGTCACTCCACCTTTTTTATAAAAAACAATTAATTTACTGTATTATGGATCATTCTCATTGGTCAAAATAGATATATTTTATAAATCTATGGAGTGACGATACAGCAAAAGTTTTAATTTTTTAACAGTATAGAATGTTGTCACTCTCATATGGAGACAGAAAAGTTCCTGTTATCAGATTCGAAAACAATATACACACTTTTAAAAAATTGACCATTTGCTGCATCGTCACTCCACCGCTTTTATAGAAAACGATTACTTCCCCCCAATTATGGAGCATTCTCATGGGTCAAAAGAGAGATATTCTCTAAAAGCGGGGGAGTGACGATGCAGCAAAAGGGTCAAATTGTTTACAGTGCAAGTAGCAGTGCTCATTTCCGATGTAGCTATTGATTAATTAGATGACTGCAGATTATTTATTAAATCATACTGCGTTTTTGATAACATCTTAATTTTTCGTTTTTATGACTGAAAGGAGAGTATTTTAATATGTACTAACATATGGAAATACTTTGCTCTGGATTAACTCATAGAAGCACTTTGACGCGTTCTGACATTCATCAATTCATTAGCACTAGAAAGACGGAAATTTTTATTCCAATTTTAAAAAAATGTATTAAACACCAGAATTTTTATTTAAAACTATTTAAGTTATTAAACTATTTAAGTCATTTGAATTTCTGGTTCGAACCAAAATATCTTCATATGGCAAAGTCCAAAATGATCTCTTACTGTCATTCTAGAGTTAATGAATCAAGTAGCATCTAAAGGAAAGTTATGATATATGAACACTGTTAAAAATTTGACCTATTTACTGCAGCGTCACAGTTGCGTGAGAAGTCCTTCTCTGTATCAGGTTCATGTCCAGCATTTAACATGGACTCAAGAGTTAACCCGCGTTATTGAATATGAGTGTAGTGAAGCTATTTCTCTGCCACCAGAATATATCATTTTAACTTGCCTTAACTCCGTGCTTGTTTCTGGCACATGCTGTCAACTGCAATTTGAATTATCTAATCGCCTGTGATTTTCTGTTTATTTGTATTACTGAAGAGAAGCTTCAAGTTCAAAATTTTTAAGGTTTTGTTTTTAAACGATTTTTATGTGCTTTTAACTATTTAGATAAACTGTCTGTATTTTTTGTAATCATTTTTAAGAAGCGTGTAAATGAAGAAATGCAGAAAGTAAGTACATATATAGTTATACATGGAATGAAAAAAAAATAATTACATTTTATTGGTACAGTAGTGACTATAAGTGAATGTCTAGAACTATACATCTCAGCACTGTAACTTAAACATGGTGAAAAAATGCAAATTTTCTGGTTGCAAGAGTGGTGATCGCTACCATTATAAAGACTTTATGCAGGGGGTTTTATTTTTTCCTTTTCCCAAACCTCAAAAAGACTTGCGGAAATGTAATGAATGGCTCTCTGCTTGTGGTAGAATCAATACAAAAACGGTGACTAGAGACTGGTATGTCTGCTCTCGGCATTTTGTTGACTTAAATGGCCCAACTGAAGAACATCCTAACCCGATACGAAGAGTATTTATTTCTGAACCATTAAACGATAAATCTAATAAATATTCACGATATTATCGTCGAAACCGGGAAATTATCAAAAATAAAAGAATAACATATTATAAAAAAATATGTAAAAGTCAATTACAGAAGCGTAACGCTTCATATTATTTGGAAAATAAATCAAATATTAATAAACATAAGCTAAAGTACTGGAGCACAAAAAAATACTCAAATCATAGTAAGGTTCGCACTTCTAAAAAATCTAATCCTTCAAGATATCGACAGCTTGCCTTAGTGAAAAATCTGCTAAAGTGTAATGAGTCAAACAAAACAAAGCAAAGCAGAAGAAAAAATATTGAATTTGAAAGAACTCAAGTAAAAGCTCAATTGTTTGCTCGTAAAGCTATTCATTATCTTTTATGCTTTTATTAAAGATTTATTATATTCAATTTAGAAGATATTTTCGAAAATTCAACAACCTGCATTAGTGCACTAATAAAACAATTTAGATTAATCATTGAAAAATTCAGGACCATAGCTAAGGAGGTGCTACGGGCGACTCAGATCTACCGCCCCCCCCCCCTAAAACAGTTTGAACCTCCTGGAAAAGATTCCAATGTCACTAAATGAATTTCTGTTCCGAAAATTCAAAGGAAATTTAGTTCAAAAATCTAATTTAATTTGGAGGTCCTTCCACAGTTTTGCAGAATCACTAAATTGTAACTAAAGTATGTGTTTCAACACTCGCTCATCTTACTTACACATATGAAGCTAACATTATGTTTAATATTGCACTAGATATGCACTCAAATTTTTCATCATCATATCCTTTTCTTAGCATAAAATGGAGCTATTACAATAGCTTGATAAAAAACATAGTACTTACGATGTGAATATGTACTAATTTATCTTTTCTGCGTAAGACAGAAAAAAAATATAAGCCCCTTAGGCATTCTCTTGAGCTCACCCAGCCCTCCACCCCCATAGTTCACTTCTAGCTATGGCCCTGGGTGAATTACATCAGTAATTGTGACACGATACCGCATAAAGAAGTCCTGAAGATGGTACCCTCAGTTAATTTTGAAATGAGTTCACCTAAATGCGATAGTTATTAAAAAACTTGAGATATTAAACAAAAACATAATTTGCAGAACAAATTAAAAAAAACCAAGATTTATTTCCTACACTCTTTAAGCCCGAGAAGGGACAGATATTAAGATAATTGATTTATTCATTTCGACATTTAATATTAAATTTTGATAACAAATAAGTTAAACCAAGTGAACATGAAAAAATAAAAATGCAATTCAAACAATATGATACTTAACCACCCTAAATCTTAGATTCCGTTCAAATGAAATCGAAATAAATCTAAGACTTTTTTCCAAACTCAACTTGCAAATTTGTATTGCAGATTTTGTATTATGTTTACGGTAAGTGTAAACAAAACGAATAGGCAATCAAAAAAGCAAATGTTCAGAAAAAGTCGGAGATTTATTTCGATTTCATTTGAACGGCATCTAATATTTAGGGTGGTTAAGTATCATATTGTTTGAATTGCATTTTTATTTTTTCATGTTCACTTGGTTTAACTTATTTGTTATCAAAATTTAATATTAAATGTCGAAATGAATAAATCCATTATCTTAATATCTGTCCCTTCTCGGGCTTAAAGAGTGTAGGAAATAAATCTTGGTTTTTTTAATTTGTTCTGCAAATTATGTTTTTGTTTAATAGTATACTGCAGAGTGAACAGTGCAGTTAACACGTAAAACTCGGTGAGAAGCTCTACTAAAGTACCGCAATATTCTTTTATATGGAAAAAGTGCAAAAAAGTTTTTCAAAGTTGGCATTGAAGTGAGTTGTAGCCAAGAAGGGATCCCTAGTCCTTCCTCATGCTCAATTGTTAACAGAAGCACTTGTCAAATCCTTTTTTATACTTAAAAACATATTAACCTTTTTTTGTGCTCGTCAGAGCATTTTTTAATATTAGTCATTTAATTTTTTTGATAAAAACTGAAGATTTTCTAATAACTTAAAAAAAAAATTTGCTGCTGTAAAAAAATTATAAAATGATGACAGCAGCAGAACATTTTGATGTATTGTTATTATTGAACAACATACATCTGACTTGTGTGCTCGACATGAAAGCCTGCTTAAAAGTCATCGTCAATATGCAGGGACGAGATAGCACAAGGAAATTTTACTGCACAAGAGAAGTACAGCCGGAAGCTCAACACAAAATGTGTGTGCAATGGAGCCAACGGGATTTGAACCCACAACCCCCTACGCTCGCAAGCGATTAGCGGCATGGTGTCTTAACCACTCGGCCACGGAGGCCCATTTTAATGTATTAGAATAATAAAAAAAGTCATTGCATGTCATTGCATTGCCATATAAAATGCATGATGTGAAAAATAAACCATGGAGTCGAACGAAAAATAAATAATGTGTTCACAATTTTATTAAAATAATTGAAAACTATAATGATTAAATATATTCAAGGTACTTTCTCGAATGGAACAAAAAATTGTAGAAATTGAATAATTCTAGAAATTGAATAACAATTAACATAAGAATATTCCCGAAGGAATAAGAACTAAACACAAAAGCATTTCTAAGCAAAAACGAATTTACGCAACTTGCATCCAATGGGATGTAAGTACCACTACCCGCTAAATACGTTACCATGAGACTCCCAGTATCCCACCAGAGATGCTGACAATTTTAATATAGTACCTATATAAGTTATGTGACTGTCATGAAGAGCTCCCGTCTGACTGTTTCATTTTTTATATGCCAGGTGGCTATTTTGCTACTTTCATTTTAGCTAGCTCAAATGGTTCAATCGCCAAATAGGTTTCCTTCGCCATTATTTTATTTTAAATATACTATTGGGGCCCCGCCCCCCTGTACGCTATGCTCGCCAACCCCCCCCCCCCCCCCGCGTAATCGCTTCGCGATTCCAAATTATTGGCTACCCCTGCTTGCTGCGCTCACCAATACCCCATGGTATGAATAAGCAGTTGCAGACCTTTCAAATGATGTGTCTCACAACTGGTGTTGTAAAGAAATTAAAAATGTGACCCCCCTCCCTGGGGAGAGCAGAGTGTGGGGGTGACACACAAGACACCCATAATATGAATAAGCAGTTGCAGACCTTTCAAATCTTGTGTAACACGACTGGTGTTGTAAAGAAATTAAAAATGTGTCCCCCCTGGGGAGCAGAATGGGGGATAACACACAAGACATCCATTATATGAATAAGCAGTTGCAAACCTCTCAAATGATGTAGGGAAGACTGGGGTACAATGGTCCACTTTTGTAAATTTTGACTGTTTACTCTTAAAGTATTGATTTTTTTTCTTTTGATCAAGTACATGCATTTTACCTATACATTAATGTTTATACTGCATCAACTCAAAAATAATAATTATGCATACTTTTTTTAAAATATTTTTTTAAATAGCAAGTGACAAAGTGGACCATTGTACCCCAATGCCGGGGTACAATGGTCCACAGCATGGGGCTCTATGGACCACTTGTAATTTGAATAAAAATATATCAGTGTAGTTCATTTTTTAACAATAAGAAAGATAAACTATATCATAATTTGTTTATTCACATTCTATTACTCATTTTTATTTGTTTATTCACATTTTATTATTCATTTTTATTTGTTTATTCACTCTTTTAGCTCTAACTAAAGTAACATTTTTTTTCTTCATTTTTTTTAATCTTTAAGTCATTATAGTAGTCGCAGATTGAACAATTAGGTTTATTATCACCCACAATACATTTTACAGCCCGTTCCATAACTTCATGTGGCACAGAACCTATATTGGTTTTCCTAGACTTGTTTCTTGTCATTGCTAAAAGAAATATGAAAAATGATATGTATCTTTTTTTGTACAATGATGCCATTTAAAGTTAAATAGAAACCTTTATAATAAGAAATATATATATCTAAATATATGACTAAGGAAAAAATATAATAAATTTTTCCTGTCTACTTTACATCATCGGTGTTTTTTTTTTTTTTTTTTAATGAATTTTACCTTATTTAATTATTATATCCAGATACAAACTAACAGGTAGATATAATTTTTGTTTTTCTCATTCTACTATTTTATTTAAATCTAACTTATTATGGATGCATGTATGCATAAGCTCAAGAATATTGAATTAACAAATTATATGAAATAAAAAAAAAAAACCTCAAATGCACAAAATATTTTGTTTACTAATTTTTGGTGCTCAATTTGAGTTAATTTTTAAATTTGAAAGCTTATATTATATAGATAAATATTTCAAAAATGCATTTCACAATATGAATCATTAATTAATTCACACACAGAAATATAATAATTTATTAATTCTTAATTTGGTCTAATTTTTATGTTTGAAAGCATATATTATACAGATAAATATTTCAAAAATGCATTACGCAACATGAATCATTAATTAATCTACACACAGAAGTAAAATAATTTATTAATTCTGAATTTCACATATAATATTTAACTTTTAAAAACATGGGATACAAAACTGGCTATGGAAGTTTGACAAAAACTTGATGATAAAAAAAGAAATTTAGAATTCTATTGTTTTAGCTATAATGAATATAATAATGTATTGTATTACCTTTTTATTTTGCCACACAATGTCTTTCAAATTACAAATCTGTAATAAATAAATGAAGATCTGTTTCACTGAAAATATTTACTTTTGCCTTACTCCCCCTGTGTCAAATCAATTATCAAGCATAAAATGGCTAAAATGTCAGCTATGCACATGGTTTCAAACTTCTTTTTACTACTTCATGACTGCCATCTATATACTAAAATATGAAGCTTTCAAAAACAGAATTAATATCAAAAATAGGGGGTGGATCATTGTACCCCGTGGTCCATTGTACCCCAGTCTCCCCTATCAAACGATTGGTGTTGTAAAGAAATTAAAAATTTGGCGAAATATTACAGTTATCGCCAAGTTGGCGTCACTTTTGACAACTAATTTGGTCGCCAAATTTGGCGATATATCGCCAAGTTGGCGACAAACTTGGCGATTGTTGGCGATGGTAACCTTGCCTCTCTTTATGGTAACCCATACGGCGATGCATAGACGGAGTCCTTTCCTGATTGGTCTATTCGACTCATGGAAGGAGTGGACAAACCGGATTCGTTAGTTCCGGAAATCTTCCACATCAGCATCATTCCAGGAGTCATTCCTTTTAAGGCTAGTTTTTTTTACTATAGAAGGATAAAGCTGTCGCAGACTTTATTTAAAATACACAACTTACATTTAAAGACACTAGGGGGGCTCCTCCCCCCTGCTCGCTACGCTCACCAACCCCCCGCGTAATCGCTTCGCGATTCCAAGTTTTAGACTACCCCTGCTTGCTGCGCTCGCCAATACCCCATGGTATGAATCAGAAGTTGCAGACCTTTCAAAGGATGTGTCACACGACTGGTGTTGTAAAAAAATTAAAAATGTGCTCCCCTGTGAGGCAGAGGGGGGCTAACACACAAAACATCCATAATATGAGTAAGCAGTTGCAGATCTTTCAAATGATGTGTCACACGATTGGTGTTGTAAAGAAATTAAAAATGTGCCCCCCCCCCTTGGGAGAGCAGAGTGTGGGGGTGACACAGAAGACATCCATAATATGAATAAGCAGTTGCAGACCTTTCAAATGATGTGTCACACGACTGGTGTTGTAAAGAAATTAAAAATGTGACCCCCCTCCCTGGGGAGAGCAGAGTGTGGGGGTGACACACAAGACACCCATAATATGAATAAGCAGTTGCAGACCTTTCAAATCTTGTGTAACACGACTGGTGTTGTAAAGAAATTAAAAATGTGTCCCCCCTGGGGAGCAGAATGGGGGATAACACACAAGACATCCATTATATGAATAAGCAGTTGCAAACCTCTCAAATGATGTAGGGAAGACTGGGGTACAATGGTCCACTTTTGTAAATTTTGACTGTTTACTCTTAAAGTATTGATTTTTTTTCTTTTGATCAAGTACATGCATTTTACCTATACATTAATGTTTATACTGCATCAACTCAAAAATAATAATTATGCATACTTTTTTTAAAATATTTTTTTAAATAGCAAGTGACAAAGTGGACCATTGTACCCCAATGCCGGGGTACAATGGTCCACAGCATGGGGCTCTATGGACCACTTGTAATTTGAATAAAAATATATCAGTGTAGTTCATTTTTTAACAATAAGAAAGATAAACTATATCATAATTTGTTTATTCACATTCTATTACTCATTTTTATTTGTTTATTCACATTTTATTATTCATTTTTATTTGTTTATTCACTCTTTTAGCTCTAACTAAAGTAACATTTTTTTTCTTCATTTTTTTTAATCTTTAAGTCATTATAGTAGTCGCAGATTGAACAATTAGGTTTATTATCACCCACAATACATTTTACAGCCCGTTCCATAACTTCATGTGGCACAGAACCTATATTGGTTTTCCTAGACTTGTTTCTTGTCATTGCTAAAAGAAATATGAAAAATGATATGTATCTTTTTTTGTACAATGATGCCATTTAAAGTTAAATAGAAACCTTTATAATAAGAAATATATATATCTAAATATATGACTAAGGAAAAAATATAATAAATTTTTCCTGTCTACTTTACATCATCGGTGTTTTTTTTTTTTTTTTTTTTAATGAATTTTACCTTATTTAATTATTATATCCAGATACAAACTAACAGGTAGATATAATTTTTGTTTTTCTCATTCTACTATTTTATTTAAATCTAACTTATTATGGATGCATGTATGCATAAGCTCAAGAATATTGAATTAACAAATTATATGAAATAAAAAAAAAAAAACCTCAAATGCACAAAATATTTTGTTTACTAATTTTTGGTGCTCAATTTGAGTTAATTTTTAAATTTGAAAGCTTATATTATATAGATAAATATTTCAAAAATGCATTTCACAATATGAATCATTAATTAATTCACACACAGAAATATAATAATTTATTAATTCTTAATTTGGTCTAATTTTTATGTTTGAAAGCATATATTATACAGATAAATATTTCAAAAATGCATTACGCAACATGAATCATTAATTAATCTACACACAGAAGTAAAATAATTTATTAATTCTGAATTTCACATATAATATTTAACTTTTAAAAACATGGGATACAAAACTGGCTATGGAAGTTTGACAAAAACTTGATGATAAAAAAAGAAATTTAGAATTCTATTGTTTTAGCTATAATGAATATAATAATGTATTGTATTACCTTTTTATTTTGCCACACAATGTCTTTCAAATTACAAATCTGTAATAAATAAATGAAGATCTGTTTCACTGAAAATATTTACTTTTGCCTTACTCCCCCTGTGTCAAATCAATTATCAAGCATAAAATGGCTAAAATGTCAGCTATGCACATGGTTTCAAACTTCTTTTTACTACTTCATGACTGCCATCTATATACTAAAATATGAAGCTTTCAAAAACAGAATTAATATCAAAAATAGGGGGTGGATCATTGTACCCCGTGGTCCATTGTACCCCAGTCTCCCCTATCAAACGATTGGTGTTGTAAAGAAATTAAAAATTTGGCGAAATATTACAGTTATCGCCAAGTTGGCGTCACTTTTGACAACTAATTTGGTCGCCAAATTTGGCGATATATCGCCAAGTTGGCGACAAACTTGGCGATTGTTGGCGATGGTAACCTTGCCTCTCTTTATGGTAACCCATACGGCGATGCATAGACGGAGTCCTTTCCTGATTGGTCTATTCGACTCATGGAAGGAGTGGACAAACCGGATTCGTTAGTTCCGGAAATCTTCCACATCAGCATCATTCCAGGAGTCATTCCTTTTAAGGCTAGTTTTTTTTACTATAGAAGGATAAAGCTGTCGCAGACTTTATTTAAAATACACAACTTACATTTAAAGACACTAGGGGGGCTCCTCCCCCCTGCTCGCTACGCTCACCAACCCCCCGCTTAATCGCTTCGCGATTCCAAGTTTTAGACTACCCCTGCTTGCTGCGCTCGCCAATACCCCATGGTATGAATCAGAAGTTGCAGACCTTTCAAAGGATGTGTCACACGACTGGTGTTGTAAAAAAATTAAAAATGTGCTCCCCTGTGAGGCAGAGGGGGGCTAACACACAAAACATCCATAATATGAGTAAGCAGTTGCAGATCTTTCAAATGATGTGTCACACGATTGGTGTTGTAAAGAAATTAAAAATGTGCCCCCCCCCCTTGGGAGAGCAGAGTGTGGGGGTGACACAGAAGACATCCATAATATGAATAAGCAGTTGCAGACCTTTCAAATGATGTGTCACACGACTGGTGTTGTAAAGAAATTAAAAATGTGCCCCCCTGGGGGGAGCAGAGTGTGGGGGTGACACAGAAGACATCCATAATATAAATAAGCAGTTGCAGACCTTTCAAATCATGTGTCACACGACTGGTGTTGTAAAAAAATTAAAAATTTGCCGACATATTACAGTTATCGCCAAGTTGGCGACAAACTTGGCGATTGTTGGCGATGGTAAACTTTCCCTCTTTATGGTAACCCATACGGCGATGCATAGACGAGCCCTTTCCTGATTGGTCTATTCGACTCATGGAAGGAGTGGTCCGCCCGGATTCGTTATTTCCGGAAATCTTACACATCAGCATCACTCTAGGAGTCATTCCTTTTAAGGCCAATGTCAGACGAGCGATTTTTTAAAACGTCGATATTGACGGCCTCTCATCAGGGAATAGAAATGTTCTCGTCCGGTCAGACGACAGTTCCAGGGCCAGCGTCGCAAAATTGGAAAAAATCTTGACGCTTGCACCTGGCGTTCCCCTCAGCCCGCTCGCCTCTGCTGACGGTCTGGAGGCTGTTGTTTAAATTACGATGGGCTGACGAACTTCTATTTCAACGCTGATTTTGACTTTCTTTATCAGTTTTTCCTGAATTTTTGATGTCCTTGCGCACCGAATTTTCTCGTTAGAGTTTGAAATCGATTTAGTCGTGGAATAACTAATTTTTGACGTACAAGAGGGTTGTATATTGTATAATTAAGAATATTGTAAGGTATATCGTCAGAATTAACTAAAGATGAAAATAGAAAAAACAATAAATTGATCAGTGGTATGTGCACTCTAGATAAAAAAAATAAATTTAAAAAAATCTGAAGAAAATGAGGAAGTTATCGGAACATTATTTTAACTAATTTTCTTTCATATTTAAAAAAAAACATTTAAAGTTATTTTACTGCAACAAATTAGATTTTATATGAAAAAATATTACAACAATAAAATATTATTATATGGAAAAAACTGAAAATAATCTTTATCAAATTATAGTAATATTATTTTGTCTTAGTATGTTGCCAGAATATTAAATTAAATTCAGAGGTCGTTGCAGGTGTTTTATTTAAGAGGAGGGGGGAATTTTCCGAAAAGTAAAAGTAATTTTTGTAAATAGTATTTTATGTTTGTGAAAAGTAACATTTTGTAAGGAAATATGAAATACAGTTACTGAAATTAAAAACCTGGGGAACTAGTTTTCTTTGAAAATTGCAGATTTTTAAACCTAACAATATAAAAGTATCAATTTAATTTAAATGCTTTAAGTGATAAATTAAAATTATTAAAATTATGATTTTATTTTTTTTTGTACTTTTACTTTTATATGTAATATAAAAGTAATGAATAGTATGCTTTAATGCAATAGAATTTTATGAAAGGGTCTTTTTAATACTTGGCTTTCGGAGAAGGAGCCTGTTTAATATTTGGATTTTGGAGAAGGGGGTTTGTTCACTGTAGAAAAAAATCCATTAAATTTATTGCAAAAACTGCTGGTAGCAATTTTGCCAGTATTTTTTCCATAAAACCTGCAGTAATACATACGTAATTTTTTTCATTACATCTAATTCTACTGCAATTTTTACGGCAATAACTGCTGACAACATTTCTACGGGGTAAATTTAATGGATTTTTTTACATTGTTTTATTAAATGAATTTCTGTGTAATGGCTCTAAATAAGCCCTAAATTATGCCTGAATCGACCTCGAAATTAAAATAATTATAAGTTAGATAAAGTTTTGAAAATTTGGAATGGAAAAACGGACCGCAAAGATATGATCATAATGCGTCTGTGATCATATCGCAGTAGCGGTTCTATTTACTACAAGCATATAATTTTGTATAATTATGTATACCATACCAGCCAAATTTTACGGGGTTTTTCTCACCACTGTATTTTAACAAATAAATTTACCTTACTTAGTCATCGGAAATATAATTTTAAGAAAATCAAATTTTTCTGATCAAAACTAGTGGTAGGTAAAAAGCGTAAAAGTTGAAATTTACTGTGTATAATATTCTTTCAAAAAGCTTTTAATTGTAGGAAAATAATGATAAAAAAATCGACATTTTTGTAAAAATTGTGTTTTGCAATTTGCATAAAATTTTTTCTTGGGCTTTGCCGGATTGCATTTAAATGAACTATCTGCGTGGCCGAAACTAGCCTTTTTGCGCTCTGGGTAAACATGGATTTTGGCTCCCCCCCCCCCTCTTAAAACTTCCGCTGCAAAGTATATTTAGTACATAAAAGTATATAAAGTAACATATAAAGAATAAAACAAAAAAAGTATCATCAATTTTTTAATAGCCGACTTATTTTAAACTTTAAAACATCTAATCATAAAATGATACTAAACAATATGCTTTGTCAAATATATTGATTCAATAAAATCTTGCAAAGGAAATAAAAAAGAATAGTAAAAAAACAGAAAAAAATCCATTTTATACAGTATCCTTATGTCATATCATTCTTAGATCCTTCTATGCTTTAGCATACCCCAGAGCCGGAATTTTCAGGCCCGGTCCAGCCCGTTGTAAAAACAAAAAGTTCGGTCCGGGCCCTGCCAGCCCAGTTCATATCTTTACATTTATAGGCCCGGCCCGCCCCGCATAGAAATCAGTAAAACCATGCCTGGCTCAGCCCGTTCTGGCCGGTCACAATTTCTACTATTTCTAAAAAATTCAGGTTTTTATCATATAAGTAAGATTCTTTTAAAGAATACTGCATACATGTCTATGGGATCATTTTACAGTGTAATTTACAGGAAATACACTTTAGCAACATTAATAATTACTTACTTAGATTTTCGACATTCAAATAAAGATTCATAAAAAAGTTAATATAGTTTAGAATAAAAGAAAAAAAGAAAGTTAAAAGCATAGTAATTTTTGAAGCTGTACAGTAAAAATAGATTTATGGAAATATTTCTATATCATTTTATTAAAAATTTCCTAAAAGGAGCTACTTTCTGACACTTATCTAAATTCATTTCTTTTCAGAAACGTATAAAATTAGCAGATATTTTTATTCAGAAACTATGTAATCGAATGGATTTATCCATTTTTTTATACAAACAATTTAAGAAAACACTGTCAAAGTTAGCGTTTTGAATAGAATTTCCGGAAACGACAGCATAGGAAGGGAGAAAAATCTGCAACCATTTGACACCAATATCTTATATCTCAACAAGGTAATACAAGTATTTTATTTACGAAAATCAAAAACGCTATTCGATTCCAAATCCCTTTAATAGTCAGGCTTGCTTTTACTGTTAAAAATTAGTCAGAAAATGCGTCAAACTTTCACGTTGTTGAGGAGTGAATTTAATTATCACTCAGAAGTATGTATCCACAGATTATGTTAACATAAGTTTTTTATCGCTATTAATAATTTTACAAATCAAATTGCCTGCCCTAACTTCTTGAGAACAATTAAGTCTAGTTCCGGCTCAGCTCGTCTACAAGTAGGAAAACAACGTAAGCCTGATCTCGGCCCGACACGAGTCTGCTAAAAAAAATATTAAGCCCGCGTTGCACGCAATGTAACTATCCGATGCCGATCTCTACACTGTAGAGGTTATATTTCTGCACTGATGCTGTCAAACTAAGTATCGGCTCATGACATACATTTCAAGAAGTTATTTTCGTTAAAGCCATATTCATTTAAAATAACTCATATTTTATCGTTTCTGGGCAAATCTTTATAACGGGCCGATAGCGCCGCTAAATTTTTTTATCGGCCCGGCCCGTATGGTCCGTCCAATTTTTTTTGCCGACCTGACCCGCAGGCCGGGCCAGGTATGGGCCACGGGCCAAACCCGGGCCCGTGCAGACCTCTACCCCAGACAGGACGATTTTAACAATACAATGCTAAACAATGACATGAGTAAAATTGATACACAAAATCTTCATTTGGCGCCCCTTCGTTTTGGTGCCTGGGGTACATGCCCCTCCACCCCCCATCCCATTAGTTTCAACCCTGACTATCTGTGTTAAATCTTGGGCAAATTTTTAGCTTTTTTAAACTTCGGCCGAAAATTCGGATTCCTGTAAAGTTTTAAATTTACTATTTTACGCTAAACGTAGTAAATCATTTTTTTAAAATAGGTATTTTGAAGAAATTAAAATTATTGAAATCAAACCTTGTTAAAAGAAAAGCCAGTTTCGTTTACATTTTTGAAGCAAATACAGTTAAATTTCGTAAAATTTTTCTCGTTCTTTTTTTATTATTATCACTTTCTTCGAAAAATTTTATGTGGCATCAAAATCAATATTCTCTGGTAAAATAATAAAATACCACTTGCATATGGCAACAAATTTATCCAGTTGAAGTGTAATAAAATTTAAAGTAAATATGCAATATATGCATAGAAATGTTTCATTTTTCAATATGATTTTTGTAACTGATTTTGGGAAATAAATTTCTTAATATTGTATGTTTCATTAGCCTTGATGAGATTTTAATTATGTTAATAAAAATTACAGTTTTTAAATTTTTATATGCACTATTAAAATAAAGATGTTTTGAAAAGATGAAACATTCTTCGTTTCACTAAAGCGTCTATCATTACCGGAAAAGCAAAAGCAGGGTTGACAGGCTAGAAAAAAGATAGTTATGACCTGTGTCATAAAATTTAGATACACAAATAACGTTATCATTTTACGGGGGTGGGGGCGTCTGGACATGATGTGAATAGCTATTCCTAGGAGAAGAGTGACTTGTCTTTTGAAATCGTTATCATTTTTGACCCAATAAAAAAGAAACATTTATATTTGTAATTTAATCTTTACATCAAAATAGTATTTTATCTTTTTTAAAAAACAGATGTCTATTTTTTGGAAATGTATTGTTATTAAAATTATTAAATGATTATAAAATTATTTAATTTCAAACTATGGAACACTCCAACGTTTAGCATTATTATTGTACTGTCATACGTGTATGCATATATTGATTCGCTCTTCGACAAAACGCACACGAAGTTATGTTTGTAACGATACTTTTATTTACTAATAAATAAAAGAAAAATTTGCCCGCCTGTTTTGTTGTGCCCGCATTTCGAAATTCTGCTTGTTCCGCTCCCTGCGAGAACAATTCTAAGAAGATGGTATTACTGTAGAAAGTATTGTGTAACAAACTGCTATTTTAAAATACTTTTAAATATTAATTATTTCTTTTAAATGTTGTTTGATATAAAGTTATTTCACATATAAAGTGATATTTTATTAACTTCTCTTCATCAGAATCAATAAATTGTTCGAAAAATAAATGTAACCATATTTGTATATCACTCCAAACAAAAGAAAAAACTCCAAAATCTCAAGGGAATTTTTAACATTAATAAATGTACCATTACGGAGGAAGAGGGTGTTCGAGGAATGATAGCGTATGCTATCGTAAGGGAGGAGGGGGTCCAAATTTACCAAAAAAATTATGCCATTGTTATATATGCACGTACAGCCTCCAAATGGAAAAAATGTACCCTTTGCTCATGGGGGACGGGGAGGAGGGGGTAGCACATACTTCTTGACTCATGTAACGAAAATTTCACACTTTAGAAATTTGTCAATCCTATTTTTCATTCGTACAACTAACAAGGGCACCACCAAACATGGTGCACACAGATTTTGATGATTTCTAAGTATGTTGTAGGGGTCATACCACTAATTATTCAGCTGAAAGGATTCTTTCAAATGGGCCTTAGTTTTTGAGAAATTGGGGGTCAAAGTTCAGCGTATATTTCAAATACTTATTAGTACGAGCGCCGTATGCGAATCGGTGGCGTTGTGGTAACGAACGAGCCTGCAAGTCGAAAGGTTGCGGGTTCGAATCAGTCATCGGCTTTTATTTATTTATTTTTGTATTTTTACACGTTACAAATTTTAAGTATTTTTATTACAAAATTGCTACAGCTTTTGATATTTTCATAATAAATTACATTTACATTTTTAAATTTTTTCATGAAAATTTATTTTTTTTCTGCAATTTTTAAACGAATATTTCTATTGACAAAACTACAAAACTAGTTTATGCCTAGAACTTTTTTTTATTAATTATTATCCGCGTTTTTTATTATAAGCACAATCCTGAAATAATGATTTTTTTCCTATCGCTTTTTTATTTTATAGCATTCTAAATGAAAACTTGCCTTTTTTTGTATATGTATAAATAATACAAAATAATTTTCGGGTGCAATTTTTTAAATGTCTTTAGGATTAGATTATTCAAGTAATGCGTATCTTCGAAAAAATAATAAAATATTAATGCAGTAATGGTAAAATGCAAGTTGTTGCCAGTTATCCAAGTTTTCAATTTTCCAATTTTCTGTAAATACATTTATCTCCAAAGTTCAACATAAACATAAGTTATCGTTTGCACAAATTAGAAATGACAGATTACATCTATTTTTATAACAAATCAAAACACTCTTTCCGTATCGTCTGTTTAATGAGATAAAATTTATAATACATATAAAAATACTTTTTTTAATCGTCTGCTTTCCTCCGTAAATTATCAGAATAAATGAAGATTTCTTGTTATTGGTCTTATTTTTGCACTTTTACAAATGATGATTAAACCTTTTTTTTTTTTTTTACTTTTAATATATTTTTAAACATATTTATCACGAATTAAGTATTTTAGTAATATAAATTACATTAAATGCAGTATTAAATTATCTAAAAATCCAAGCACAATATTGTGTAATACACATTTGAAAAGAAAAAAAAGTGACTGATAAATCTAAAAATATTAATATTTAAAGTAGTGGAGATTTTAAAATATTGAAATTTTCTTATACTTTTTCAAAATTTTAATTAAATACAAATTTTTATTTATTTATTTGTTGCAAAATGTACTTTTAATTGAACCCTGAAGTGCAGTCAGTTCACCATATTTTGAAAAAATAATAATAAAAAAATGTTGACAATGTAAACTGTCCTCTTCAGAAAATATCAAAAGGTTCAAAGCTGTCGAATTTTCAATTCTGCTTATAATTTACGAAGTGTAAAAAAACATAAAAATGAGTAGACTGATTCGAACCCGCAACCTTTCGACTTGCAGGCTCGTTCGTTACCACGACGCCACCGACTCACATGCGGCGCTCGTACTAATAAGTATTTGAAATATACGCTGAACTTTGACCCCCAATTTCTCAAAAACTAAGGCCGATTTTAAAGAATCCTTTCAGCTGAATAATTAGTGGTATGACCCCTACAACATACTTTGAAATCATTAAAATCTGTGTGCACCATGTTTGGTGGTGCCCTTGTAAGATGTTTGTTTTGCTATCATGTTCTGTAGCAACTTTTTTTTAAAAAATTAATTTAGTTTATTTATTTAATAATAAAATAAATTAGAAATTTCATCTAAATGAAAGTTGAATAATAATTATTACTATTTTAATAATATATGCAGTCATATGTATTTTTTAAAGATGGTGGATTTTTCATTTAACATCAGATGTAATTCTTAATTCCTGTAATTTCGGATATTTTAAATAAAAATATCAGGTAAATAATTTATCACTTATCATAGAATGAACACAGTACCGTCTGTGTATGCATATATTTTTTCTCATTTCTTGAATAATTGATAAAAAATTACAGAATACTTTATTTCCTCCAAAAGATCCATCTTATTTAAATTAAAAACATCGAATTAAAAGCTTCCTATTATCAATGGAGACAATAATCGTCAGCATATTTTGACGGAAAGGTCACGTTCGTGTGGATGGAAGTAGCGCAGATGTTTATTTTTCACTGGAAAACCAAAGCGTCAAAATAATCTGTCGTCTGACATTAGCCTAAGGCTAGTTTTTTTTTTTTTTACTATAGAAGGACATAAATTTAAAATATATTTATATCAGATACATTTAAATTATTCGTTTTTCTTTCATCTTATTAAAAATACTATAAGTAAATAAATTAATGTACTTTTTCAGTAGTTATACATGACGAAAAAGTTCTTGGCGGGAAAAGAAATTTGTCAATGTATATTCTAGCAACCTATTTATTGTTTCATATACACAAGCATTTATTTTTCTGATGTCAGTACAATGTATTTATGGTACTACTTGATTATCCTGTCAATAAAGAACTATACAGAAACTAAGATAAATGCCAATAATGGATGAACATAAATGTTACACTCACTTGACATTAAACACTCTATACTTGTTTGTTGAGTCAACAAATGATTTTAAATTCGATTATTTATTTGTATTTTTATTAATGTTTTACTAATTTATTAGCCTCCGATGCTATTTCTTTCAGACAAGCTAAAAATGTCGTGTCATCAGTCCTGAATTTTCTACTCAACCGATTTTGATAATTATTTTTTTTAATGAAAGCTATTTATTTGTAGTTGTGCCCATTTTAGCTATTTTTAAATTTATTTCCATTTTTATATTTTATTTTTAATTTTAAATGTTTTTTACGATATTTTTTCAGAATGGTGGCAACTTAGTTTAGCTTTTCTCTCAATAATAAAAATTTATTTTCCATTATTACTTTCCACAAGTCAGAAACTTTATTTCATCAGTGAACATGTCCTCGCATTTAAAAG
The DNA here is from genome assembly GCA_964019185.1 of Maratus speculifer. Lineage (NCBI taxonomy): Eukaryota > Metazoa > Arthropoda > Arachnida > Araneae > Salticidae > Maratus > Maratus speculifer. Next base: position 400,909,496 of record OZ025291.1, read on the forward strand.
AAAAAAGCTAATTGTTTTCGTAAAATTTAACCACAATAAAATGATTGCATATAATTATGCACTAATTGAGGTAAAAAAAATATATTTACTAAGAAATAATATTAATAACGTAAATAAAATAACAGAAAATAATTTATGATAAAAATTAATGTCTAAAGCAAAGTAAGAAAATTTAAATGAGGAAAATTATATCATTAAGCAACCAGATAAATGGGATTTACAATATTATTACGGACGCCTTTTTCATATTACTAATAAAGTAACTTTTAAAAAACATTTGAAGAGAAAATGACGTCACTATTTAAAACATCGCATTTTTACTCATAACGATATTACATTTCAATATTTCTTTTTATTATGGACACTGAGATTGAGATTTTACTTTCTGATGACTTTAGTTAGTGAAAATAATGTCACAGTAAAAATAATTTTTTTTTTTTTTTTTAATGAAACTATTTTTTTTTTTGTGAGTGCATATAAAATAAAATTTCTGGATTTCGCCGGCACTCAGATTACAATTTTAACTGAAGATGCGCAAATATTTGCATGCAAAATTGTAACTGGCAAACTTGACATTAAGTTTGGAAATATATTTATTATATATTGGTTCAATAATGTAATTCCTTTTGCTTTTTTTTAAACCAAATCGATCGGGTCTTTTAAACATTTCATTCGTCGAATTCGACAGGATTCCACACGTTTTATTGTTAAAATGCACTTCCTTTTTCTCAGAGTCTATAAAAAAGCGTTTAAACTAAAGAAAAAATCAGTTTTTGATTAATCTAGTCAATGAAGAAGTAGTACGTCAAATTGTATCTCTTTATTATTCCGCAATTCCAAAGTCTCAGAGAGAAATTGCTAATCAATTGGTTACTTCACGCCGTTCTGTTTGTTATTATATTGATAAACACAAGAAAAAATGAAGTTAGTTCATTGCATTCTAAACGGGGTCGCCCTTCTAAAAAACCTCTATCGATTTTTTTTTCTAATCGGAGGCGAAACTGAATTCTGCAATGGCAGTATCTACATTCAACTTGTTTGTTCTTTTGTTATTTAAAATAAATTTTATGCAAATAAACGAATAGCTCTTGATATTAAGTGAGAAAAATATAATATATTTTATTACTGTTATTTTATGGTTATATCCGTCTACATTTCTTGACTCAATAAGAAGCATTTGACTCCTTACAAACTTCTGCTAACATTGATATGTTTTTTGTCCCTTAATAAATTCTATTAATACATTTAAAATACTTTAATATTATTCACAAATGCGATATCTTAAAAATATCTCTTTATGGTTTGATTTAATAAATTCTGGATTAAATTATGAAAAATTTTATTAGTATTATTTTATTCGAAATCATCTAAATAAATCAAATTTTATATTTGGTACATCTATCTAGCCACATCTAGTACATCTATATGCCATAAGTAAACGTCATCATTAAAATAATCCCTTTCGTTAAAGATTTTTTTTTTTTTTTTTTTTTTTTTAAAGCTAAATTCATTAATTTTCTAAACTTAAAATTTTAGAATGGCAACATTTTTCCTTTTGAGTAAATTGGCGAATAGTTTGGCGATTTCTATAAATTGATGAAATTGGTCGACCTGATAATCAAGTAGCATCGAATGTAATGTAAATACACCAAATACGCATTTTTGGCACACATGTCATATACGCACCACGTTGGCGTGATTTCTGCTAATGTCATATATGTATCATCGAGGTATTTAACTGGTGCCAGAGTGTCGTTATTTTGTTTGATATGGTAACGCGGATGTTATTGTTTATTTATTAATAAATTGGGTACTACTTAGTATCCCGTTGACCATTTTCGCCAAATTATACAAATCACTAAACTTTGCAATCACTAAAATTATGACAAATTTTGCATATTTACCTAATTTTTATCTTAAATAACGAAAGAACAAATAAATTAGGAAAACATTAATAAAAATACAAATAAAAAGTCGAAATAAAAATCATTTAATGACGTTTTAAAGATGAATTTCGTGACAAATATCATTAAATTTGACATTCACGGTCAACCATTATTCGCATTTAATATTGTCGTAATCATTTGGCGATAGTTTTTTTTTTTTTGGTCGACGGGATAACCAAGTAGTACCATAAATTGTTTATTTACTTTTATTTCTTTTTAGTACTTTCCAACAAAGTTGAAAACAATTTCCAACAAAGTTGAAAAGTGCTTATGCATTCGGTTTGTCTGGCCGTCTGTCCGTCTGTCCATCTGTCCGTCTGTCCGCGCTCTAACTTCCGTAAATATACTCGGATTGCTATAAAATTTTTATACGTTATTGAGGTTTACCCTAGCACGAACCCTATTGAAAATGAAGTATCTACCATGATTAGTTTATCTACAGAGAGAATCAAAAGTTTCCCATTACATTACGGCCTATGGGGAAAAATCGTTAATATACTCGGATTGCCATGAAATTTTAGGACGTTATTGACGTTTACTCTAACACAAGTCCTATTGAAAATGAAGTTTCTACCATGATTAGTTTATCTACAGGGCGAATCAAAAATTTCCCATTACATTACGGCCTATGGGGAGAAATCGTTAATATACTCGGATTGCCATGAAATTTTAGGACATTATTGAGGTTTACCCTAGCACGAACCCTACTGAAAATGAAGTATCTACCATGATTAGTTTATCTACAGAGAGAATCAAAAGTTTCCCATTACATTACGGCCTATGGGGAAAAATCGTTAATATACTCGGATTGCCATGAAATTTTAGGACGTTATTGACGTTTACTCTAACACAAGTCCTATTGAAAATGAAGTTTCTACCATGATTAGTTTATCTACAGGGCGAATCAAAAATTTCCCATTACATTACGGCCTATGGGGAGAAATCGTTAATATACTCGGATTGCCATGAAATTTTAGGACGTTATTGAGGTTTACCCTAGCACGAACCCTACTGAAAATGAAGTATCTACCATGATTAGTTTATCTACAGAGAGAATCAAAAGTTTCCCATTACATTACGGCCTATGGGGAAAAATCGTTAATATACTCGGATTGCCATGAAATTTTAGGACGTTATTGACGTTTACCATAGCACGAACCCTATTGAAAATGAAGTTTCTATTATGATTAGTTTATCTACAGGGCGAATCAAAAGTTTTCCATTACATTACGGCCCATGGGGAAAAATCGTTAATATACTCGGATTGCCATGAAATTTTAGGACGTTATTGATGTTTACCCTAGCACAAGTCCTATCGAAAATGAAGTTTCTACCATGATTAGTTTATCTACAGGGCGAATCAAAAGTTTCCTATTACATTATGGCCTATGGGGAAAATCGTTTCAAAGGAATTTTAAAGATGTTATACCCTGTCAAACATATTAAAATATGCATTCTATAAAATATAAGGTGAAAATGTAGCTATTATTCATTTACAGGGCCACACAAAAGAATTCCATTAGATAATGATAAAAGGGGGAATTGTGTGTGACATATTTTAAATATATTGTTGCAGCGTATATAGGGTTCTTTCGATCTTATGGTTAGACAACTTCAAACTCTTTTCTCTTAGAAAAGTAGAAAATAATTTATTTACAGATCTTCAGAACAACAGAGTCTTCGAAACTCACAAATATTACAAGATATTCCAAAATAACTGTTTAAATCTATCCAACAAGTACAAATATAGGTCGCAGAGACTCTTTATACAATGTCTCAACACTATATCACATTCAAAACAACGTAGATAAAACTCAATACATCAAGCAAACTTGCTTGGACAATCTCTAGTAGCTCACTCAATGACTGACTGGTAAATAATAACAACAGCTCGCATCGCTTCTCTTCTTATATAGGTTCGGAGCATGCGGCGAAGTTTCTACAAACTTCTAGAAAAAACCGGAAAACCACGGAACAACATTCAATGTATCAGTAGACCTAAGGGGGGGGGGGGGGGGGGTTACCATAAACAGGGAAGGGTTACCATCGCCAACAATCGCCAAGTTTGTCGCCAACTTGGCGATATATCGCCAAATTTGGCGACCAAAATTAGTTGCCAAAAGTGACGCCAACTTGGCGATATCTCTAATATTTCGCAAAGCTGCCATACACATTCACTGAAAATAATAGACAAGTTTGCTTGATAACAGAGACAATGCAACAAAAACTAATATTAGAAAAGGAATGGAGCTTAATAAGATTATTTACATTATTTTACAGTACAAACACTAACTATTTACAAAATTCGTAACACTACCCCCTCCTCAAAGACTGCACGTCCCGGGCAGTGCAATCCTTGAGTTAGAGGAAAACACTTAAAATAAATAAACAAATAAATAAATAAATAAATAAATAATAACAATAATAATAAAATTTACATAAATAAGAACTAATTACTATTTACATATTTACAAAAAGTGACTTTCATGACCATGGTCTGAAATTCAAGTTTTGAATTTTTAATCACTTTGGCCAAAATAAGGGGCTAGCCGGTTATAATGTACGACCTTGGGTTTGGTGTGTGGCGATTTTTGTATGCGTACGACGACGTCATTCAGCCTGTTGACGACTGTTTAAGGACCGTCCCAGTTTCTTTGTAGTTTTGGCGACAGTCCCTTACGACGTATCGGATTCCACAACCAAACTTTGTCACCTTCGTTGAACTCATGTCCAGTTGCCTCTGTGTCGTACCGTGTCTTCATCTTTTCTGATGCCAGTCCAATTCGGTTCCTCGCTAGACAATGAATCTTCTCAATCCGTGCCTGGAGTTCATCGACATATTCCTCAGGCGATGAAGGAGCATCAGGAGGACAGCCAAACAAAAGATCAGCAGGCAGACGAAGATCACGACCAAAGAGCATTTGAGAAGGGGAGTAACCAGTGGCCTCATGAGTGGCACTCCTGTAGGCAAGCAGGAAAAGAGGCAATTTCTTGTCCCAGTCCTGTTGGTCTCTAGACACCAGGAGAGAAAGGCTAATTAGGATGGTACGATTGAACCGCTCCACCATGCCGTCCGATTGAGGATGTAGAGGTGTAGTTCGAGTTTTGTCCATGCCGAGTAGTTCACACATTTCCTTGAACACAGCCGAATCAAAATTTCTTCCTTGATCGGAATGGATTTGAAGAGGAACTCCGTATCTGGAAACCCAGTGTTGAATCAGTATGTCTGCTACGGTTACCGCCTCTTGATTAGGAATGGCATAGGCTTCAGGCCACTTAGTGAAGTAGTCCATGACAACGAGGATGTACTTATTGCCATCAGATGTTCTAGGAAGTGGACCCAGGATGTCTAGGGCAATTCGTTCGAAAGGAGCTCCTACATTATAACGTTGCAATCGTCCACGGGTGCGCCTCTTAGGACCTTTACGTGCTACACAGGTGTCACAAGCTCGACACCACTTCTCCACGTCACTGCGAACATTATTCCAGTAGAAACGCTCTCGAACCTTTTGCAGGGTCTTCATTACACCAAAATGACCTCCTGTGGGACTACCATGCAGTTCTTGAAGGACCATAGAAATTCTCGACTTAGGGAGTAGTAGTTGCCATCTACATGTCTTTCCATCGTCAGACTCCCATTTTCGGTACAAGATGCCGTTCTTCAAATGTAAGGAATCCCAGAGAGCCCAATAACGTTTAGTCGTAGGATGGTAATGGGCCATGTCTTGCCAGCTGGGCTTCCTGTTGGACTCCTCTTTCAGCTCTAGAATTGGCTTAATTTCAGGATCAGCAAGTTGATCTTTACGCAGGCTCTCGTCACTCCACGGATCTTGCGATGATGTAGACCCAGTTGTAACTTGTCTTACTATAGGACCTTTGACATTAAATTTCTTCTCAGCCCGGTCGCAGTATCTACAATTCTCTGAGCAGGGTCTTCTTGAGAGAGCATCTGCATTTCCATGTGATGAGCCTTTTCGATGGCGTATCTCCATATCGTACTCTTGAAGCTTTTGTATCCACCTGGCTATCTGGCCTTCAGGGTTCTTAAAATTCAATAGCCAAGTTAGAGAAGCATGATCAGTTCGGATCAGGAACTTTCGACCGTAAAGATAGTGATGAAAGTGGTCTATGGCTTTCACTACAGCAAGAAGCTCTTTTCTTGTTACGCAGTAGTTTCGCTCGGCCTTTGACAAGCACTTGCTGAAATAGGCGATAACACGCTCCTGGCCGTCGATTTCCTGGGACAGTACAGCGCCAATGCTTTCGTTGCTTGCATCCGTATCAAGTATAAACTGTTTATCGATTTGAGGATACGACAGAATTGGAGTGGATGTCAAGGCCTCCTTAAGCTTTTCGAAAGCAGCGTCACATTCCTGTGTCCACATAAATTTTTGATTGGCTTCTGTTAATTTATAAAGTGGTCTTGCAATCATCGAGAAGCCTTTGACGAATTTTCTGTAATAGGTGCATAATCCTAGAAAACTTCGAAGCTGGTGAACATCTGCTGGACGATTCCAATTTTTCACGGCCGATATCTTCTCCAGATCAGTCCTAACTCCTTCCGCCGAAATGATGTGTCCAAGGTAGGCGACTTCATTACGAAACAAACTGCACTTCGAAGGGCTTAACTTCAAATTAGCTTCCTTTAATTTTTGTAGCACCCGCCTGAGGTTGTTCAGATGTTCATCAAAAGATTTTCCTATGATTATGATATCGTCTAAATAAACAAGACATGCCTCATATGACAGTCCCCGAAGAACCGTTTCCATAAGGCGTTCAAAAGTTGCAGGTGCGTTACATAGACCAAAAGGCATTACCTTGAACTGCCATAATCCTTGTACCGTTGTAAAGGCAGTCTTCTCGCGGTCGTCGGGATGGATCTCTACCTGCCAGTAACCACTCTTCAAGTCTAAAGTCGAGAACCAAGTGTTGCCCGCAAGTGTGTCAAGAGTGTCGTCAATCCTTGGCAGAGGGTAACTATCCTTTTTGGTGACGTCATTCAGTCGGCGGTAGTCTACACAAAATCTTGTAGAACCATCCTTCTTTCTTACTAATACAATGGGAGACGCCCATGGACTTGTTGATGGTTCGATGACGTCATTTTCTTCCATATCTTTAATTAAATTCTGCACCTCTTCTTGCTTGGCAAAAGGTAATCGTCTAGGGTGCTGTTTAATAGGAGAGTGATCTCCCGTGTCAATTCGGTGTTGTGCCATTTTAGTTCGTCCAAAGTCTTCAGATGTTTGGGAAAATAAACTTTGGAATTCTCTAATTAAATTTTCCGCAGCTTCCAACTGTTTTGGATTTAAGTCTGTATTTTGTAACAAATCCTTGACTAAATTATCTGAAGATTTCTCAGAGTGACTGGAATTTTGACTTATGCACGTCACAGGAGCACATGACGCTATCACCTCTCCTTTCTTGATAGTCCTCGTCTTATCACTGATGTTAGCAATTCTGACTGGAATGGTCTTTTTCGAGAGGTCTACCACAGAAGAAGCCACCAATACTCCTGCTTGTGTACTATTGTCTTCTGGATAATCTATATGGCCAAATCGATAATTAGTTTTATTTTTAATTACAGCAGGAACCAAACATTCTGTTCTTGCATCTAGATTAATGTCTTCTTTGGCTATTACTATTTGTTTACATTCAATTTCGTTATTTAATCCAAAAAGACTTATTTCTTCAAATTTTGAGATCATTTTGTTATTTTTGAAATCAAGTCTGAAGTCAAACTTCTTCAGAAAATCTAGTCCGATTAAGCAAGGATCTGTTATGTCAGCCACATATGCCGTATGGTAATATTTCGTTCCTCCAAAGTTGATAGTTAAATTGGCCTTTCCATATATGCCTATCTTGTCGCCCGTCACAGTTTGCAGGGTAACGCATGGTGGAGTCCAGATGAGTTTACATTTCAATTTTCGAGCCAAATCTTCTCTTATTATTGTCACATTGGCTCCTGTATCGACAATCATACGGCACTGAATTCCGTTAATAAAGCCTATCACATATAATTCGTTATCACCGCCGCTCATTTTTCATATCTGGAGGATCTTCAGGTGGGGCTTTTCATTCTCTGGCAACCTCCGCCCCGCGAGATGGCCAAAATTTAGTTTCCCTGCTGACTGTTTGAATTTATCTCACGTTCGTGGATTTTGGGGCAATTTCTTCGGAGATGTCCTGTATCACCGCATCCCCAGCACGTGAGATTCTGCCTTCTTGAACTTGTTCTTCCGTATTTTAAAGCTTCAATTTCTTGATTTATTTTCCTAATTTCTTTCAAGACGTCGTTCTCAGTGTCTGAGCTTTTGTTCACCGTTGCCCCTCGGACTGAATGACGATCTCTTCGGCTGGCTTGTGTAGCTGCTTCGAACTTTAAGGCATATAGTAGTGCAGCCTTTAAATCCTGTACATCTGCCATTCGTACCGCTCTCTGCACTTCTGGATCTTTTATTCCGTCTACAAAATATTGCAGTGACAGCATTTCCCGTACATTTGTTGGACAGTCAATGAATGCTAAATTTGCAAGCCGTTCAATTTCCGAAGCAAACTCTTGAAGGGTTTCACTCGATTTTTGATGGCGGCTCTTCATTTGTATTCTCGTATAATCCTTGAAGAGTTTTTCGCCGAATCTCATCTCAAGTGCACAACTTAAAGTCTCAAAATTGAGTTGCGTCATATCGGGCAATGTTTGCAGCACGTCGGCGGCTTCTCCTCTTAAAGATGCTGCCAGTTGACAAGCTTTCACCTCGTCACTCCATTTGTTCGCTTCAGCTACAATGGTGAATTGGGTCTTGTAAACTTGCCAGGAACTCTTTCCATCGTATGTCGACAGCTTAATGTGCACGGGAGAAGCAGGCGGATTCCTAAATTCTTCATAATTACCACTAGACGCTGAAAGTTTCTTCTCAAGATCTTGTACTTTTTTATTTAGCTTTTCATCTACTTCACCTAGTATTTTCTCTTCAACGTTACTGATTTTCTCTTCAACGTTACTGATTTTCTCTTCAACTTTACAAACTTCATTCTGAATTTTCTCTTCTACTTCCGCCATTTTCCGTTCCATTTTCTGTTCAACATTACTAACTTCATTCTGAATTTTCTCTTCTACTTCCTCTATTTTCTCTTCTACCGAGCCTATTCTTCTCTCTACCGACGAGAACTTTTCTTCTAAAGTTTTCTTCATTTCTTCTTGGCCTTTATTAATCTTTTCAGTCACATCTTCTTGGCATTTGTTCATCTTTTCCGCCAACTCTTCTTGGCCTTTATTCATTTTTTCCGCCAACTCTTCTTGGCCTTTATTCATTATTTCCGCCAACTCTTCTTGGCCTTTCGTCAATTCTGCCTTTATTCCATTAATAGCTTCTAACAGTTCTTTCAGTTGACCATCCATTGTTCTTGTTTTCGCCATAAGATCCCGACTCCTGACACCAAATGTTGCAGCGTATATAGGTTTCTTTTGATCTTATGGTTAGACAACTTCAAACTCTTTTCGCTTAGAAAAGTAGAAAATAATTTATTTACAGATCTTCAGAACAACAGAGTCTTCGAAACTCACAAATATTACAAGATATTCCAAAATAACTGTTTAAATCTATCCAACAAGTACAAATATAGGTCGCAGAGACTCTTTATACAATGTCTCAACACTATATCACATTCAAAACAACGTAGATAAAACTCAATACATCAAGCAAACTTGCTTGGACAATCTCTAGTAGCTCACTCAATGACTGACTGGTAAATAATAACAACAGCTCGCATCGCTTCTCTTCTTATATAGGTTCGGAGCATGCGGCGAAGTTTCTACAAACTTCTAGAAAAAACCGGAAAACCACGGGACAACATTCAATGTATCAGTAGACCTAAGGGGGGGGGGGGGTTACCATAAACAGGGAAGGGTTACCATCGCCAACAATCGCCAAGTTTGTCGCCAACCTGGCGATATATCGCCAAATTTGGCGACCAAAATTATTTGCCAAAAGTGACGCCAACTTGGCGATATCTCTAATATTTCGCAAAGCTGCCATACACATTCACTGAAAATAATAGACAAGTTTGCTTGATAACAGAGACAATGCAACAAAAACTAATATTAGAAAAGGAATGGAGCTTAATAAGATTATTTACATTATTTTACAGTACAAACACTAACTATTTACAAAATTCGTAACAATATTAAGCTTTTTCATGTATAATAAAATTGATATGTATCACTGAAGCTTAATATAAATTATACGCTACCGTCTTGCATAATATGAAGTACATAGCATTTACAGGGCCACACAAAAGATTTCAAATAGCATATTCTTTCCAAATACCGTATATGTGTCCGATGTTGGCTGATGGTGGGATGAAATGCATTTTAATTATGATATGCGCGTTTATATTTTGCTAAATATATGCACATTATATGGTGTGTATAAATGTTATAGTTGATATACAGGGCTACCCAAAAGAGCTCACCAACGTTACTGAATATGAGCGTAAATTATTTAAAAGTGGTTCTTAAATAGGCTATGCATTTTTACGCTGAGCTGCATTCAATTTACTGAGAAATGTTTGCAGAATATAGATAAAGGGATATACAGTGCCACGCAAAGAATTCGGTACATGGACGCCTATAAATGGTGATTTATGAGAATGGGATTTCAGTTGTTTTAAAAGTGTTTTAGTTTACAATAAATTTTAGCCTAATGCTGACGTGTAATAAAGGTACAATGTAAACTACAGGGCTGAACAAAAGTATTCAAGTATGTTTCCATCTAATTGTATGAATTGCTGAAAAAGAAATTTAAAGCTACTGGGTATTTTCTTGCTGAGCTAATTTTTCCCATTATATGAACTGACATATGGAATACAGGGCTGTTCTAATGTACTGGAATACATATTTGGGTATATTTGGCTATACACTATTATTTCCCAAAATAACAAAGTTTTGTTTCATTAAGTGTTGGAAAGTGCTTCATAATCTATGCTTAACGCATGATTTTTCTTACTTGTTTAAATTATATGGATTGTTTTATTCTATAGTTATTAAATAAACTTTTTTTAATTTATTGTTATTCCCTTTTTAAAAATATCTATTTAACTGATATTCTAAAACGATATTTTCGTCAAACTAGCGGCAGAAAAAAAAAAAAAAAAAAAAAAAAAACGCGTTAATGCGGTTTTTTTATGACATTTGTGCCGCACTTTTTTTTTTTTTTTTATAGAAACAGAAATAATTTATACGAAAACAAAATAAAAAGTTCATCAGTTTTTTTTTTAGAGCTATTTATATATTTTGGCATTATATCCTCCCTTTTTGAAGTCAGAAAATATATGTTTATAAAAATTTAAAACCGCATTTTTACGCTTCTTAAAAGAATCTGTTAAATGGTCTTTCGGCGCCAATTTATATTCATTCGCCAAACGCACCAACAGAAACAAAATAATGAACTCTTTCTTCCCTTAAATGTTGCCCTGGTCGCTTAAATTTGTTGATTTCGTTATGTGAACCTTCAGATTTAGTAAGATGCGCAACTAAATAAAATTATGAATAAAGTATCATATTACAATGCTTAGCATAAATTTAAGGGAGACCAATTTGGTTGCTAGAGGCGGCTAGTGACTTAAAAAAATAGGAATTTAATAAATATTACAATGCTTAGCTTAAATTTAAGGAGACCAATTTGGCTGCCAGAGGCGGCTAGTAGCTTAAATAAATAGGAATTTAATAAATAAAAAATATTTCATTTCGCTTGTCAAAATAAATAATACGATATATGAAAAAAAAAAAACAACTAGGTATTTTTTTCACGTGATTTATCTAATCTATTTATTTATGTTCATTCTGTTCTTTTATTTTAAACAGATATTTCACTTTTTAGCACTTTCCAACAAAGTTGAAGCGTGCTTATGCATTCGGTTTGTCTGGCCGTCGGTCTGCGCTCTAACTCTCGTAAATATACTCGGATTGTCTTGAAATTTTTGGACGTTAATGACGTTTACCTGAGCACAAACCCTATTGAAAATGAAGGTTCCATCGTGATTAGTTTATTTATTTACAGGGCCATACAAAAGAATTCCATTGCATATTTAAAAAGGGGGGGGGGGATAATTGTTTGCGACATATTTTAATTATGGTAAACGAGTTCATATATAATCAAATTGATATACGTTGCTGAGGATTAATATGAGTTATTTCATGTATTCTTATTCTCTTTCATGTATTGTTATTTCATTTCTAGTGCATAGCATTTACAGCATCATTATCAAACTGGATCAGCACTGCTGTCTCCACTTACAGTGTTATAATACCCAGTGCCTTTCAGTTATTAAATTAATACGAAACTCATTATTAAAAAAAATGCTTTTTGAAAAAGTAAATATATATTTTTTTTTCAATAAAACCTACTATCTTAACAACCGGAAAGATATCGGAGAAACTTTTTTCTGTAACTCTATAAGTGTTGCTAGGCGATTGTGATTTCAAAAAGCAGTAAACATGGCACATGTTCCCTTTAGTGATGATTCCTAACGATGAAGCGAAGCCAAATTGGCGAACTGCCAAAAATTGAAAGTTCAGTTGAGTATTAATTAATATTTCTATTAATTATCAAGAAACAACCAAGTAGTATCAATTAATTTAACGAAAAATTACAATAACTCTTCATTTGCAAATCTCTTCAAAAATATTCTGAGTAATGCCCCATGTATTATGCTTAAAGAGGATTCATCTCAAAAGAAGAGGGGAAAAAAATGAAGATAACAAGTTTGACGTTATTGAGCAGAGAAAAATATTTTTCCGATAAAAAGTTTTATTACTTTAGATAAATACTTCTAATGTTTGCTACTAGATGTCAGCACTAAGAAAACGAATTTAAATATTTCCATTATGTTTCATAATAATATATAAGCACTAAATTGATTTTTTGTTTAAGAAAAGGCTGGAATCTGTTACGCTACAGACATTTAAATTTTTACTGTGATTGGAAAGCTAAAACACGAGTGCCTGGACAGAGAGGAAAAATTTACAAAAAACTGAAATACAGTTATCATAGTTAAGTTACGTCTTTTAAAATTAGTATAACTAAAAATAAAAATTAATAGTCCACCACCACTATTTGGTAAATAGTTTTGTCTTCGGTAAAGAACCAGAAAACCTGGAGTATAACTGAATCTTTTTATTGGTTGAATTCCGCAACTTTTGTTTTTATTTATTTTATTCGTTTTCTCATTGGTCCATGTTTAATGTCCACAAAGGGAATACTTCTGTTTTTTTATTTTATTCGTTTTCTCATTGGTCCATGTTTAATGTCAAAAAAGGGATACTTCTGTTTTGTTGTTTTATTCGTTTTTTGATTGGTTCATGTTTCAAGTTCAGAAATGAAATACTTCTGTTGACACGATGACCAAAAAAGTGTTTAAAATAAACTACAAAATAATAATAATAATAATAATAATAATAATAATAATAATAGTAATAATAATAATAATAATTTAAAAACAAATTGAGGTAAATCTTTCAAATAAATTGCATTTAAAAATACTTTTTTTTTCTATACGACAGTGTAAAAATTGAAAATGTGTGAAGTTTAGAAGTTTAAAAATTTGCAGTTCCAAAAATTATAAAACTAAAATTTCTTTTAAAATTTGTATATAATTGTTATAGGAATATTAATTTTTAATCCATGGCCTACGTAACATAGAACTCTGTTATTACGTAAACCACGTTTTGATCTTTATAAAAATGATGTTTATTATTATTATTATTATTATCATTATTATTTAAACATAGAATTTATTTAAAAGTCTAAAATTTTAGCCTTTGAAAATATAATTTTCCAAATAGTCGTTGCACATAATGACTTAAAAATAAATTGAGATATAGCTTTCAAACAAGTTTCATTAATATGTAATTTTTTTTTTTTTTAATCTATACGACGGTGTAAAAATTGAAAATGTGTGAAGTTTAGAAGTTTATAAATATACAGTACCAAAAATGTATATGTTAAAATGTACCAAAAATAAATAGGTACCTGATAAATTACAATTTTTTTTTTAATTTTATGCAGAAGCTTCTTTAAAAAGGAATATGTTCAGATACTTTTGTACGGATGAGCATTTAAAAAAAAAAAAGGTGACATTTCTGTATGGATGAAATTTCAAACGGTGGTTCTGCACTGAAATAGCTTGATGTAATTGTTGTTAAAATAAACCGACAGGTGTCACCACTAGACATATGTGCTTGTGGATTTTGATGTTTCGAATTTTCAGTTTTTAAATTAAAAAAAAAAAATTACCATGAGGGTTTTCAATAGATACTACTACATTTTAGTTGAGTTCAGCAACATTTTATAATATATCGTATTTGAGTTCAGCAGTACTGTGTATTTTTTAAATTATGCAAGTTTTTTAAAGAATAAAGTATATGCTTACTGGTTTAAAAACAGAAATCACAAACGCTTTTTACCTGTTTTAGAAGATGTACTAGAATTAGAAAACTAGACATAGACAAAACTTAAATCTACATATGATCCTAATCATGTGGTTCACATGTGGGTCTAGGACAGAACATACGAAGAATTTTCATTGTTAAAAGACATTTATGAATTGATATTTTTAATTATTCTTAAAACTGCATTAGAATTTTCATCGCAAGATCACATTTAATTATTCTTAAAACTGCGTTTGAATATTCATCGCGAGATCACAAGCATTTATTTTTGTGTGAATTCAAACGGCCGTTCTGCACGGTAATATATTGAGAAAATTGTTTCTTAAAGAAACCAATAGATGTCAGCACTGAAACTGTGTTGTAGTCTGAAAGTCGGTTACATACAGTGGCGCAGCCAGAATTCGGTTCTAGGGGGGGTTTTGAGTTTCTTATAAAAGTGATTGCCGGTTATTTGAATCGTCGGTTAATAGAATCAGTACTAATTAGAAAATTCTCTGTATAATACATAAACTCAAAAACCATTTGTGAGGCAGGAAATCATATTTTTAGCATAATGCGTCTCAGAAAAGTGATTTAGTTCAAATAACCAATTTTTACTTAACTAATCCATGTAATATGCACTTTCACAATTTTAAGTAGAATTTTCGCCTTTTAATTGAATCACTTTATAAAATAAAATCTGATTCAATAAAGCCGCGGATTCCGAAATGCACCAAAACATTTAAATATTAAGTTTGGTTTTGATTCATATAAGCGGCAATTCTTGCGATCTTTCTTAGTTCTGGGAGGGGTTTTAACCCCAAAACCACCCCCTTGGCTGCGCCACTGGTTACATAAAAAGGCCGTCAAAGATGAGTCGTTGGGGGATCACCGTAATACTTACCCATCATGGATATGCGTAATATAAAATATGAAAATAAAACGCATGTAAATTATTTATAAAATGCATCGCAATTCCAAAATAAAATTTAAACGCGTATTTAAATAGTTTTAATATGCATAGTAAGCAATGCTCTATCAATGAATTGCTGATGAGCCGATTTCGACAAATTATATAAAACGCCAAAATACTGAAGTAGTACTAGATTGCGTAAAAGAAACATCCTTATAACTCCAAAAATAATAATCATATTAACTGAAAATTGACTGCGTCGGATTAAGCGTCTCATTTTCAATTAAAATATATCTTTGAAATGAAATTTGAATGAAATACAGGGTCATGAAAAATCGAAGTTTGTGGAAAACAGGGTTACACATATCTCGGTTACTAAGAATCCGATCGACTTCGTTCTTTATGCAAAATTTGTGTTATTTTATTGCCTTTTACGTCCACTCCTTAAAATAAAACATTTTGAAAGTTTTTGTATGCCTTTCATCAGAACGAATTTTTCGAGAGTCCGAAAAAAATAGTTCCGGATAATCGAGGTTATTGATATTTAAATAGGCTTCGTTCCATTCTTACATAGTAAGCATATACAGAGTTTCAAGTCTCTATCTCAATTTGTTCGGGAGATAGAGCGGTTATAGACAGACACACAGACGGAGGGACGGCAAAAAAATTTTTTTCTAAAAATATGTTTTTCGAAATATCCAGTATGTGAAACGTGTAAATCCCTCAATTTTTTTTTCGATTTTCAAAACGATTGCAATACTTACCCTATACTACGTATGATGGGTAAGAAATAGAAGATGGGAAATAGAAGAGTGTATTATAGTTTTTTATTAAAGTTTTGGACAAATTTGCCAGTTCAGTTAGCAAATTTACCAACTATAACATCATGTACAAACATTTGGGGGGAGGCTTCCCCCTTGTCCCCTCCCCTTAGCGGAATAATTTGTGCAGAAGAACTTGATATGACAAACTTTACTCTGCTGGTAAAGCCTGAAAAAGCCAATGATATATATATATATATTTTTTTTTTTTTGGCTTTGAATTTTAATTTGTTGCTTCTTTATTTTACCTCTGGCCAAATGTTGGCTTTACACGAAAAGGTAAATCATTAAATTTTTTTTTTTAATACAAATTAACTAAACTTATTGCCGGCTCGTAAAATTTAGCCATACCTACCTAATTTTGTGCGTACGACTTTTTACCATCGTTTGTTTGTTTGTTTTTATGTCAGCCAATTATCTGCACTGTAAGATATAGGCCCTAAGGGGTGGGATGCCCTCCGTGGAGGGTCTTTCTAAGGGAACTTAACCCGTATTTACGCAAGGAAGACCAAGGTGCGAAGACATCTACGGAAAACTCCTAACGTTAGCGATTGTTTTCGAACCCAGCACCTACCAGTTTGGAGGTCAGAACCTCTCGGCCACTGGTGGGGGCCTTTTTACCATCGATTTGTATAAAGCATTTTCAATTCCGCGATGACAAGGCTTATGATGCGACCGGCATTCGATAGGGTCGTAGCTAGAAGTGACCAATAGGAGGGGCTTAAGAAAATGAAAGAGGGGGGGCTCATCAGGCCCTTTTTATCGCATGGGCAAATCGGGACTTTGCCCAAGAGCCCCGAACTTCAAAAGGTTCTGAAATCCATACATTAATTAACAAAACATTTATTTTTTACTGAAAATTTTTTATTCCCTTCTTCCCCCAATTTCAACTTTGAAAATTTTCAAATACAAAATTCAAATTTAATTTTTAAAAAATTTTACCAAACTTTCTAAAAAACAAATTTTATTATAAAACCACAGAGCTCAATGCTTTCGCAATGCTAATCTCAACCATTATTAAATATTATTTCTATTTTAATAGATTGTATTAGAAATGAACTTAAATCATATCTAAATTTTAATGATTGAAAATAATCAATATGTGTAATATAACTTTAAAATATGCGAAAGAAAGTAACTTATTTAACTCTCATATATATGTTAGAATATATAACACTCTCTTACAAGTTAAAGTTATTAAATGCATCTTAAAGTAATATAACAAGTTGCTAAAGTTATATAAAAGAGTCTTGTTCTGTAAGGGGAAAAAATAGTATTTTTATTAATTAAGATACTTAATTTATAATTGACGGAGCTAAGAATTTTTTCTTTTTAAAATTCAAGGTGTGAAAAGGTTGTTTATGCATTACACACATTACTCAACATCAGTTCTATTTGAATTACGTTGCAACAGTCGAATAGGGCCCCCCCCCCTAATTTTTCTTTGCCCAGGGCGCCAATTAGTCATAATCAAGGACTGGGGCTCATAATTTTTTTTTCCTCTCTCTGACACTGAAAGATAAATTAGTGCATATTCACATTGTAGGTACTATGTTTCTTATTAAACTGCTGTAATAACTGCATTTTATGCTAAGAGAGGAATATCATGTTGAAAATTTTGAGTTTCTAACTAGTGCAAAATTAATCATCATGTTACCTTCATATGTGCAAATAGGATGAACGAGATTTGAAGTTGAACAGCTTATTTTAGTTAGAATTTAATAATTCTGCAAAACTGTGAAAGGGCGTCAAAACTAAATTTTATTTTTGAAAAAAAAAATTCCATTCCAATTTTCGGAATAGAAATTCATTTAGTGACCTCGCAATCTTTTCAAGGGGAGACTCCAATAGCCCCCCTTTACGGCACAAACACATTTGACCACTTTTTGAAGTTTGGTTTCGGCTCGTTTGTTGTGGCGACGAGGTGGTGTTTTTGGTCTTAATGAGTTTTGCAGGAAAGGGATGGTTATCCGGCAAAAGAAAAATCTTTTCCGTCAAGTAGGGTGGATTGATTATCTCCCAATTCTTTTGTTCATTCCCTCGTTTCTATTATGAAGAAACCGCAAATGGATCCTATACAAAAGTCTTCCAGACTTTTTCCAAGAATTCAGTTGAAGGGAAGAGCATTGTTATCTGAACAGAGCCTAAGATATGGCCCTGGCTCCCTGACTATTAGAATTTTCAGCGAACTGTAAGCTGGAGGTAGAGGTCTGCACGGGCCGGAATTTCCAGGCCCGGGCCCGGCCCGGAACGTAGGAAAGTTATTTCGGCCCGGCCCGGCCCGTTGTAAAACTCAAAAGTTCGGCCCGGCCCGTACAAAAATCAGCGAAAACAGGCCCGGCCCGGCCCGTTTTGGCCCGTTACAATTTCTACGATTTCTAAAAAATTCAGATTTTTATCATATAAATAAGATTCCTTTAAAGAATACTGCATACATATCTATGGAATGATTTTACAGTACATTTTACAGCAAATACACATTAATAACATTAATGATTACTTAGATTCTTAGCTTTCAACATGCGAATAAAGATTCATTAAAAAACTAATATGGCTTAGAATAAAAGAAAAAAGAAAGAAAGCTAAAAACATGGTTAATTTTGAAGCTGTTTAATATAAGAAGATTTATAAATATATTTCTATATCATTTTATTATAGATTTCAAATCTAAATTCATTCTTAAATACAAAGAAGCTCCTTTCTGATACATTTCTAAATTCATTTTTCTTTTCTCAGAAACGCATAAGATTAGCAGATATCTTTATTCAGAAACTATATAATCGAATGGCGTTATCCATTTTTTGATACAAGCAATTTAAGAATATAAAAAAAAACTGTCATAATTAGCGTTTTGAATAGAATTTCCGGAAGCAATAGCAAGGGAAGGGAGAAAAACCTGCAATCATTTGAGAAACTATTATATCTCAACAAGGTTATACAAGTATTTTATTTATTAAAAATGAAAAACGCTATTCGATTCCAAATCCCTTCATTAGTTAGGCTTATCACTTTTATACTTTTACAATTTAAAATTAATCAGAAAATGTGTCAAACTTTCGCATTATTAAAAAATTAATTTAAAAATCATCAAGAAGTATATATCCGAAGACTAAGCTAACATAAGTTCTCTATCGCTGTTAATAATTTTACAAATCATCTTTTCTGCCAATAATTAAGTCTAGTACCGGTCCGGCCAGTCTATATGTAGAAAAACAATGCAAGCGTGATCTCAGACCGGCATGAGTCAGCTAAAAAAAATATTAAAACGGGTTACACATAATGTAATTCTCCGATGCTGATACACTGTGCATTTTTATATTGATGCTGTCGAACTAGTATGGCCACATTTATACTTATTCTCGTTAAAACCCTTTTCGTTGAAAATATCTCATATTTTATCGTTTCTGCTTAAATCTTCAGAACGGGCCGGCAGGCCCGTAGTTTTTTTTATCGGCCCGGCCCGTTTATGTTGTTTGTCGGTCCGGCCCGTTGAAAAAACTATTCTAAATCTGCCGGCCCGGCCCGGCTTGTGAGAAAATTTGAAACGATTCCGCGGGGCCGGGTACGGGCCACGGGCCAGGCCCGGGCCCGTGCAGACCTCTAGCTGGAGGCACACACGTGCTTTGCCATCTTTCTACAGTTTTCTAGGAAATGTCTTAAGAATGTCTATTTTTTTCTTAATTCTAAAAATATTTTTAAAATTTATGCTTAATTTAATATTATCTGTGTTAAAAGCTAACGAATTATATGTAAAATTTCAATACTTTCTATAAAATTAAGTATATACTCAAATTTTAAAAACTAAGAAAAACAGAGACATCTTTTAAGAAGTACATACAAAAAAAATAGAAGTTAAAAATATTAATTTCCCGAGAATATATTTTAAATATGCATCAAACGCCCATAAACTTTGCATTAGTGTGGGGAATTTGGAAACTGAGTTATAGTATAGTTCTGTACTTTAAAGAATATTGACAAGGTTCTTTTTTAAATGCTGTGATCACTTATAACAAAATAAATGCTTTTTAAGAAATTTATTTATTTGCAGTAAAATTATAAATTTAAAGCTTTAGAAAAAAGTTAAGGATGGTGCCTGAAAGCATTTTTAAGAAAACAGTCTTCGCATGATTGAGTTCGTGAAGCTTGAGCGAGGCAATGAATTCCTCATTCTGTAATTCACACATTGGCACCACACAATTGGCGACAAAGAGCATATGAAAAATGATTGATATCATCTACGCAAAATTGTCCGTTACGCCTTAAACAATTAAAAGGATTTTAAATGTAATGGAAGGGTTCCTAGGAATAGTAATCCTAAAAGAAACAGCCAAAAAGAAATCGTGCCAAATCATACGTTAGAGCTCTGTTTTGGGAAAGTTTGTGAAAGACAAAATGTGCCGTATGTACATGAAAAGACTATAATGTAACAAGTAAGTTAGACTCAAAATTAAGCAGAGAGGAAAGTGATATTTTGCCGACCGCAAGCAAAGTAGATCTTTATTCTTTTTTTACTTATTTCTAGCAAGGGTGAAATACGCATCTTAATGAATTCTCTTTATCTGACAGCCGTTTTTCAGTAATAAAGCAGATGCCAGATGTTTTTCTTTCTTTTCTTTTGAAGGAAAGTTATTGTGGGATCGAAAATAAACGTTAAGATAAAACAGATATATAATTAAAGATTAGTTTTAACTGTAATTTAGAAAAATGTATAATTTAAGGAAACTATATGTGATTCTACATCACATGAGTGACCAGCCTTCTTAAGGAAGTAAATTTCTGGAACGAATGTTTTGAAAGGAACCATTACACTAAAGGACCCATTACACTGTATTACAATAAATAAGCAATAAGTACTGCTAAACAGTGTATACAATAGGGGCCGTCCATTAATCATGTGATGTATTTTTTTGGCATTTTTAACCCCCCCCCCCTCCCTCTTAGTGATACATGGTGAGGTTCAAGACTACCCCCACTACCCTATATCACGTGTATTTTTTAGTGCCTACAAATAATCTTAATTTTTTTAGAATATTTATTATAAAATACAGGTTCAAGTATCATCAAATTTTATCATAGAAAATAAAAAAAAACTACAATAATAACTTTAAGAGGTAAACAGAAAGGTTGCAAGTTGTTTTGGACTGACATAAAAATAATGAAAGAAATGCGAAAAACTTTTTATAGTAATAGTACATATCACCTATTTTAGACATTGTTTTAATGCAAAACGTACAAGGTTAAACAATTTACGCATGTATTCAGTGCCAAAACAACAGAATAACTGACACTGACAAGCTGAGTCCGGCAGGCGCTTGTCGCGGCTCGCGGGAACTTCACTTCGTTCGTTGCCTGGTAACGGTGAATCAAGGTCACATTACAAGCCGCTTTCGACTTTGTACGCGTTTGACGAAAAAATAAATAGACGAAACGCCGCTTTTCGGTTCAGTATCGCGCGTTTGCCGAAAAAATAAATACTCGTGATATATTACTACACCCCTTCCCCCCTTGTGATATTTCGTGATTTTTTTCTGGACCCTCCCCCCCCCCCTCTCGAGCCTCGCATGATTAATGGACGGCCGCTTATATATTTTGAAATCTATAATCAAAATCATATACTACTTACACTAACAAATACAATTATATTCCAACATATTCAGATAATAAAACTAGTGAATCCTCAGGGAAATATTAAGGAGAAACCAATACGTTAAAATACCTATGTTAAATATTTTTCAAATAAATAAATAGATAAATAAATAAATGTCGATTCCAGATATTGTAATGTATTGACTTCTTAATATTTCCTAAATGATGAACATTTTTTTTGTCAGAAACTGTTGGGATATAATTGTATTTGTTATTGTAAGTAGTATTTGATTTTAATTATAGATTTTAAAATATACTGATGAGCCGTACTTATTTTTTTTCCAATATACTTGTTGAAAATTGTAGATGAATTCGATTTGTCTGGTCATCTGTCCATCTATCCGTCTGCCAACACTCTAATTCTTTTTAATGTAAAGGATTGCATTGCAATTGGTATATATTTTTGAGGATTATTATGGCATGTTCAGTATTGAAGTGTCTAGCATTTACAGATTGTTTACAGAGACACTCAAAAAGAACTCCGGTAAATTGTGATCAATGGGGAAAAATCGTTATTAGTGTGAATTAATGATGTTACACTATTTAAAACATATTACAATTGATATACATCGTTGGAATGTACAATATGCTTGTTATATAAAATATATTGCTCAAACCATATATATTGAATTTACAAAGACATAAAAGAATTTATGTATTGTCTATGATGGTTATATTGTCTATGGTTACAGTATTGTCTATGATCAATAATTACTGAACGTACGTTTTCAATTGTGAGAATCGTTTTGAATTGTAAATCTGTTTTTGCATATTACTCGATTGCTATTATAGATTTTATAGACCATGTACAGGGTTCAAAAAAAAAAAAAAATCGTTTATTGAGGTAATTTATTAAAGGACAATTTTCAGTTGTGTTATGTGCTTTTAAAATATTTTTTGTAAACTGTGTAGTAGATAAACAATTATATAGATAGTATACAGTTCTGCACAAACAAATGCGGTTTCAATAATATGTTTAAGAAATAATTGCTGCAAGGCAATTTTTGGTATGCGTTATTAAATTAATTTAATTTTTTGCATATTACTTGTTGTAGTAAAATTATATAGATCATCTACAAGGTTGCATAAAACAATTCGAGTACATTTCTGCTTATTGTGATAATTTGCTAAAGGGCAATTTTCAATTGTGTTAAGTGTTCTGAACTATATTTTTTGTAAACTATATAGTAGCTATATAATTATATAGATAGCATACAGCTCTGCACAAACAAATGCGGATTCAGTAATGGGTTTGAGAAATAATTTCTGCAAGGCAAATTTTGGTATGCGTTTTTTAATTAATCTAATTTCTGGATTATTAATCGTTGTATAAAAATGATATAGATCAAGTTCAAGGTTCCACAAAAAAATTCGAGTACATTTCAACCGATTTCGGGAAATTGCTGAATGGCGAATTTTTAACTGTGTTATGTGTTTCTCAACCCAACTAAAATTTTGTAAACTATGCAGTAGATATACAAATCTATACATAGTATACAGGCTTGCACAAATTATGCACCACCAATGCCGGAGAGGTTCTGCTCTCGAAGCTGGTAAACGGGAAGAGCTGAGTTTGGCCCAGTCGGCCTGATCGTCCGAAGTTTTACATGGTTTTCTTTGAATCTTGGATTTCCTTGCATAAATATGTGTTAAGTTAACTTAGAAAGACTCCCATGGAGGGCACTTCGCTTCCTAAAGGCGTATATGCCTCGTGCTGATAATTGTCCGTCATAAACACAATCAACCAACCAGCCTTCACAAATTATTTCGGTGTCAGTTACGTGTCCAGTCGGCATTCTAATAATAATAAAAAAAGACAATACTTGCGGTCCAGACGTTTTTATCTCATTTTATGTTGCAAGAGATTACAATAACTCGAACTGCTCCAATTTCGAGCGAAACATCTAGTAATAGTGGCTGAATTTAAAAATAAAATCTCCATGTGGCAGAAAAAAAGTTGTTAACTTATGTCACCTACACTGACTTTGGAAATTGATGGGTTAAGAATTACTAAAAGAAAAATTAATGTGCCAATTTTTATTACTGAAAACGATAATTTATATATGTATATTAAAAAAAGCATATCATTGAAATTTTAGTATAATTGTATAACCCTTTATCTACCAACGGTACTTATAAGTACCATAAAAATGACTTATTATAAAATTATTTTAATTCGTGAATTAGTTGTAATACTGTTTAGAATGAATTACAGATACATTACTTTTTTTTGTTCCAAAAGCATTATTGGTTACACAAAACAAAAATATTTTTAAAAGGACGATTCATTTGCCTTTGTATCGTTCAACTTTCTTGGTGCTGAGGGAGGGGGATGGAGATTTTTCAATTCGGAAATATTTCTTTATTTATATTGTAAGAACATTCCTATTTTTACATTTTATAATCCTACAAAATACTAGGAAAACTATTTAAAATAAAAGATTTGAGTGGGGTTATAGCTATTGCACAAAATTCCTGTAAATTCAAATTTAATTAATCCTTCTCAATCCTTCAAAAATTTATTAAATGATTATGTAAATCTTTTATTTTAGTTTAAACAATTTACGTAAAATGCTTTAGAATGTAAAATTTTTCATAATTCGGTAGATAAAGGATTAAAAAAAACCCAAAAGATTATTTTGATAATCAAAGTTTTACGCCATAACAATCTACTTGTACTACCCTTTTCGTCACAATTTTTCGAGATCGTATCATTGCCGTAAAGGGGTCTTTGTCCTTCCTGTTCCATTTCCTAAATCAAAAAAGTCAGCTGATATACTTTAATAAAGTGAGGTATGCGAGTACAAATTGGTCTCATCTTCGCCTTGACCCTTCATCTAAAAGAAAACGCGAGCTGTTTCCTACAACAGCTGTAGTAGTAGGCCTCACTTGTGAGTCCAACAGTGATTATTTTTCATCGTCATAGCGCACGCTTGTGTTTTGTATCTTAGGCTGCGGGCAAACAGTACTACTTTCAGTTACACTAAAAGAGCAATAAATCTATCTTTGTTTCCGAACGGGACAAAGGTTGCTAGTTTTGGAACCTTTTTAAATGATTTTTGGGGTAAGAATCGTATCGAATTAATAAAGGAAGGGAAAGTTTATCTCCCCCATCTTCAGTCGTAAAGCTGTCAACTGATTTCGAGTTCGATTTCTCTCTTGAAGTTCAGGTTCAGAGCACTGAAAAAGCAATTTTACATGAAAGCGCCGACACGAAAGATCAAAAATAGCGAAGCCTGACCACAAGAGGTTAGTGCTATGTGCCCGGTCCTTAAGGCTCCGTTCCGATTACAATACTCTTCCCTTCAACTGAATTCTTGGAAAAAGCGGGGAAGTCTTTTGTATAGGATCCATTCGCGGTTTCTTCATAATAGAAACGAGGGGAATTAACAAAAGAATTGGGAGATAACAATCCATCCTATTTGACTGAAAGGTTTTCCTTTTGCCGGACAACCGTCTCTTTCCTGCAAAATTCATTAAAGATAAAAAACACCGCGTCGCCACAACAAACGAGCCGACACCATACTTCAAGAAGTGGTCATATGTGTTTGGGCTTTTAAGCGGTCCTTTAAATCATCAACACTCATCAAGGTTAATTTATTTTCTTCTGCAGACGATACCGCAATTAGATAAACTGTCACTTCGCTTGTGCCAACAAGATAAATATCCTTTGCGTCCTGTGTTCTATTGTTATTCAGCTCTGAATTTAAGTGGTTAAATGAACGGAAGAATATAAAATATTTTGAAAATAGATTTAAATGGCTATGCAGTAATCATTATATTTAAAAAAGATGGATATTTTAATTTGTTACATAAAATATTTTTTACTAACTGCTTACCTTGTAATTTAGTTTGCTGTTGACAATTATTTTGATGCCATCATTATTAACCCTTTGCACTCGTGTGTCCAGTGCGTCAGGAAATCTTTCTTTGCAAAATTTGCTTTTTTCACCAGTAAAAAAAAAGAAAATTAAAATATACCTTTTTTAATTAGCGCATTTTTGATATTGTGTAATGGAAATACTGATGCTGATCGAATAAAATTCGTTTAAGAGCCCACATTACTCATTGAAAAAGACCCGGATGACAATGTTAAGTCTATGGGAACGTTCTTTTCAAATCTCTCCCTCAAATTTTAATATTTTAAAACGATCTTTTTGCATTGGATAGCTGAAGATGATCTACAACCGGGCTAGTTTTTAATTTTTCGATTTTGGTTTTAGATTTTTTTATATTATGTTAGTTTCAATTTAAAAACCGTTCAAACCGGTTTCGAAAGTTAAAGTAATTAAAAAAAAAAAATCTGAAATCAAAATCGAAAAAGTAAAAACTAGCCCGGTTGCAGATCGTCTTTAGCTATCGTATGAGAAAAAAATCGTGTAAAAGTATTAAAATTTGAGCTAGGTATTTGAAAAGAACGCCCCCGTAAACTTAACATTATCATCCGGGTCTTTTTCAATCAGTAGTGTGGGCTCTTAAGAGACGCGTACGGTCCACTCAGCATTTCATTCCTTCGGCAGTCAATAAAATGAGTACCAAGTTTGCTTTGGAACTAAACACTGAGAGTCTCGCGTTAGGCTGACCACCTGGCTAAGGCTGCGGGCAAACATCACTACTTTCAGTTGCACTTAAAGAGCAATAAATCTATCTTTGAAGATGCAGTTTCCGACTATCGGTGGGAGGAGAACAAAAGGATGCTAGTTTTCGAACCTCTTTAAATGATTTTTGAGGTCCGAAGCCTATCTAATTGACAAAAGGAAGGGAAAGTTTATCTCCCCCATCTTCAGTCGTAAAGCTGTCAACTGATTTCGCGTTCGATTTCTCTCTTGAAGTTCAGATTCAGTGCACTGAAAAAGCAATTTATACATCAAAACGCCGACACGAAAGATCAAAAATAGCGACGCCTGACTACAAGAAGTTAGTGCTATGTGCCCGGTCCTTAAGACGTATACTGCATAACACCAAGGGGCTCAGGGTCTAGTAAATAAGGATGGGCATTGTCGGGACAGATCCATCATGGACTGTAATGCCACAGAGTTTAGATAAAGAAGCGCAAAAATAAGCTATATTACGATTGTATTCTATGATCAAAATAACTTATAGCACGTCTACTGTAATTTTGGAAATACGCCTTGACGCCCCAACAAGGTAAGCGTTATCGCAGATCGCACAGAGGGT
The DNA here is from genome assembly GCA_964019185.1 of Maratus speculifer. Lineage (NCBI taxonomy): Eukaryota > Metazoa > Arthropoda > Arachnida > Araneae > Salticidae > Maratus > Maratus speculifer. The sequence continues at coordinate 400,936,424 of OZ025291.1, forward strand.
TTCGTTTAATATCTCCTTCAAAGCACTTTGTCATTAAAGTAACAAATGAAAATTGTCAATAGAAAATTAATCATTCCTTGCGTATTTAGGAATGCGCCTCCTGGAAATTATCCATTATCCTATTTCAAATTTTTATACTTAACTAATAATATTTATCGCAGGACTTCGTCAAAAACGACATTTGAAAAGATTCACCAAAGACGGTTAGTAATTTAACTGAATAGGAATTTAATAAGTAAATAAACTTTTCTACCAAAAATTGAACCGACATCAAAAACTACTACAAAGTGAAAAATAATTTTTTTACATAATAGTAATAAAAAATTAAATTAAGAGCATAGTATTTACCATGCGTATTATTATATTTATGTACATTAATTTGATTTTTTGGAGTCGGTGCCAGCCAAACCTTAATTCTTTTAGGCTTTGCATTGGATACTTAATCTAAATTTTTGAAATTGGCTTGGCTGGCACTGACTCCAAAAAACCAAATTAATGTACATAAATATAATAATACGCATGGTAAATACTATGCTCTTAATTTAATTTTTTATTACTATTATGTAAAAATTTTTTTTTTCATTTTGTAGTAGTTTTTGAAGTCGGTTCAATTTTTGGTAGAAAAGTTTATTTTTCTCTTTTTAGTTAAAATTTAACGATTTTTTGAAGTCATTTAATAAAAATTATAATACGGAAAAACATATTGTAAATTATCCATGGATGTAAATTTTGTCAGGAGGGGGGTTCGAACGCACGCTCTCTTTCCAACACCAAATCTTAAATCTGACTCCTTAAACCGCTGGGTAATCCTGACTGCGCTCTAATCTGCGAGCTTATTCAAAGTCCATGTTATTTTTAATTTGCGAAAAATCACCAATTTTATTAAAATTTGCCTAATTACCAAAAAAGTACTGGATCAATTTCAATGAAATGGAAGTGGTACCAATTCGAGAGTAGCTTCTTTTATTTAACACAAAAACCAAATTAATCGGTTGAATAGTTTCAGAGTAATCGGTGAACATACATAGAAAAAATACATACGCGTCGAATTGATAACTTCCACTTCCTTTTCTGAAGCCGGTTAATAATAAAAATTGTAATACGGAAATTTTTTTTAATTTTACATGGATGTAAAATGTCGGAAGGGGGATTTGAACCCACGCTCTCTTTCGAGAAACCGAGCTTCAATCTGACGCCTTAGACCGCTCGGCCATGCTGCCTATACTCCATTCGACGAACGTATCGACACTTTTGATTAGCGAAAAATCACTAATTTCATTAGTTTTTGCCTAATTAATAAAAGAGTACTGAACCAATTTCGATGAAACGGAAGTGGTAGCAATTCGAGAGCATCGTCTTTCATTTAAAACAAAAATAGCAGAAATCAGTTGGATAGTTTCGGAGTAATCGGTGAACATACATAAAAAAAATATTCATACGCGTTGAATTGATAACTTCCTCTCCTTTTTGGAAGTCGGTTAAAAAAATACATACGCTTCGAATTGAAAACTTCCTCTTCCTTTTCTGGAGCCGGTTAATAATTAAAATTGTAATACGAAAAAAAAAAATATATATATTGAAAATTTTGCATGGATGTAAATTGTGTCAGGAGTGGGATTCGAACCCACGCACTCTTTCGAGAAACAGAACTCGAATCTGGTGCCTTAGACCGTTCGGCCATGCTGTCTACACTGACTTCAGCGAACGTATTCAACACTTTTAATTAGCGAAAAATCACTAATTTTATTAGTTTTTGCCTAATTACTAAAAAAGTACTGAACCAATTTCGATGAAACGGAAGTGGTACCAATTTGAGAGCATCGTCTTTCATTTAAAAGAAAAATAACAGAAAATGGTTGAATAGTTTTGGAGTAATCGGTAAACATACATAAAAAAAAAAAAAAAAAAAAATACATACGCGTTGAATTGATAACCTCCTCTCCTTTTTAGAAGTCGGTTAAAAATATATATATTTCATTTGACGTATCCAAATAGATGATAAATATGATATAATATGAGGAAATAAAAACAAACAAACAAACAAAAAAACGCGTTTTTCACGTCATTTATTAAATTAATAAATTTTTTAATATCATCAGTTCATTTTTTATATCTATTTAAGCTTTGGCAACAATTAGAAGGAAAAAACAACGAAAAAATGAACTGAAGATATTAAAAAATATACATTTTTTTAAATTAAAATAATAATCTTTTTTTTCAAAATTTTATGATTTGTTGTGTGACAAGAGGTATTCAGCTCTAAGTACACAAAATTTGAACTCTCTGACTTTAATAGTATTTGTGTACGGAGACGGACTCTGTGACAGACAGACAGAAGACAGAGACAAATAGCGTTTCGTCAGATGAGCACAACCCTAATAAAAAATGAAGGTATTTTTTTTTTATAATTAATTTTTTAGGCGGTTTTTTAGATATCGAGAAATATACACGAGGAATTATTCTGATATTCTTGGTGTATAAAAAAAATAGTACAGGTCATACATTTTCGTGAAATTATTTTCCGGGAATCTCGTAGGGGACCATCCACAAATTAAAAAAGAACGAAGTTATTTTAAATAGCCATGTCAAAACTGTTGTAGTAAATTGCAATTATGATGCACTCAAACTGCAGATTATGATTAAGTGGCTTATTGTAATAAAATTTGTTCAATTTTTAGGAAGAAAGCATCCATACTCGTAATGAAATTATGTTTTTTATAAAAACGGTCCCAAATTTTGCTAAGTTTTTTGCTTAGCATTTGCATCAAAATATATGAAAAACAACACTGTAACTTTGTAACTTAACAATATTTACAATACTCTGTAATCAGAATTTTAAAATCATAATAATTTTATGGAACATGAACAGGTTTACTCAATTAAGTTTCACTGCACATGCGTGGACATAATCAAAATATAATTTGCATGATGTGTTAGCTAAATGCATGCAGGAACTTTTGCGAAAGTCTCAAAAACATGGCTTGAAAATTCTGAAAATGATCATCGATACAATCAGCTGCAATTACGTTGATCCCAAAATGAATCAAAAAGGTGAGAGGTTGAATCCAAATATAGTAGTGCGTGCAATATTTTGTAGACACTAATCAATGGAATATGGGTACAGTCCATCATTTTTTTACTTCATTTTGGAAATAATGGATTTTGAGCTTATTCTTTCGACGATAATTTTCAGAATTTTCAAGCTATGTTATTTAGACATTCACAAAGGTTGTTCTATACATCTAGTTAATACATTATGCAAATTATATTTTTATTGAGTTTACGCATGCGCAATGAAACATTATTTAGTACAATTGCTCATTTTCACACACTTATTAATATTTTTTTTATTCTGATCACAGAGTATTAAGTACAGTGTTATTTGTCATATTTTCTGAAAGTAACACTGTTTTTCATTAAGAACTCTGCAAATGCTAAGCAAAATAATTTTCTACAACACCATTCTATACAAACGTATTAATAAAAACCATAATTTAATTATGAGTATGAATGCTTTCGTTATAAAAAATGAACGCATTTTATTACAATAAGCCACTTAATTATAAACTGCAGTTTGAACGCTTTTGATACAACAGTTTTGACAGGATTATCCAAAAGATACCTTTATTTTTGACACAATCAAACTGATTGGTAAAGTTATCATACGAATTGATTATTTCCAGCTGAGCGAAAAATTGCCCAAGCCGGGAATCGAACCCGGATACTTGGCTTACAAGGCCAATGACTTACCTGTTAAGCGATCTGGGCGATAGCCGGCTGGGATTTTTCGCTCAGATAACCAAATTGGTCGTAACATCTGGTCTGTTATTTGAAACAGCTCGCAGAATAAACCGCAGGTAGTGGAACTCCATAAAACGATGGATACCAAGTATCCGGGTTCGATTCCCGGCCTGGGCAATTTTTCGCTCAGCTGGAAATAATCAATTCGTATCCAAAAGATGTTCGTTCTTTTTCAGCTTGTTGACGGTCCCCTATGGGATTTCGGTTAAAACTCTTCGTGAAAGTACTCGACCTTTGATATTTTATTTACTCACCTGGAGATTCAGAATAATTCCTTATGTATATTTCTAGGTATTTAACAAAACGTCTAAAATTGCAAATGTCAAGATTTTTTTTTCTTTTATGCTGGTATTGTGTTTGAACCTTTTCCTATCGTAAATATTGTCTCACATAAGAGTTTTCGAATTTACTCAATCATTTTTATTATCATCATTACTATTTACTTTTCTAATCCACTGCTCCAATAAAATTATGCAGCTGTCACTTTGATGAGCGCAATTTCTCAAAGCGAGCAGAGGGAAATGGCATATCATATTCATTATGAACACAGCAAAAGAATCTAAAATGACGATTTTTTTCCCCTTTCATTTTATATTCTCGATACATTATTTTTAATTTTACTAGCATATTTCAGAAAACGAATCGTCAATTATCAATAAGTTAATGTATTTTTATTGTATTAGTGGAATAGTATCTTCAGTTCTCTGTTCCACACTGAGAAATATTTCAACGATTTCCAACCATAACTATTGTCTCACATAAGAGTTTTTGAATTTACTGAATCATTTTCATTGCCATCATTACTATTTACTTTTCTAATCCACTGCTCCAATAAAATTATGCAACTGTCACTTTGATGAACGTAATTTCTCAAAGCGAGCAGTGGGAAATGGCATATCATATTCATTATGAACACAGCAAAAGAATCTAAAATGACGATTTTTTTTCCTTTCATTTTGTATTCTCGATACAGTATTTTTAATTTTACTAACAAATTTGAAAAAACGAAATGTCAGTTATGAATAAGATAATGTATTTTTATTTTATCAGTGGAATAGTATCTTTATTTCTCTGTTCCATTCTGAGAAATATTTAAACGTTTTCCTACCGTAACTTGGTTGGTTGGTTGATTTTTGTCGTCCGATTATCTACGCTAATGGGATATAGGACCAGGGGGAGTGCCCTCCGTGGGGGTCTTTCTAAGGGAACCTAACCCGTATTTACGCAAGGTTCGAAGAAAACCACGGAAAACTCCGAACGGTTAGGCCGACAGCCGCGATTGGGTTCGAACCCAGCACCTGCCGTCTACCAGTTGAGAGGTCCGAACCTCTCGGCCACTGGTGGGGCTCCTACCGTAACTATAGTCTTACATATAAGAGTTTACGGATTTACTCAATCATTTTTATTACCATCATTACTATTTACTTTTCTAATCCACTGCTCCAATAAAATTATGCAGCTGTCACTTTGATGAGCGCAATTTCTCAAAGCGAGCAGAGGGAAATGGCATATCATATTCATTATGAACGCAGCAAAAGGAGCTATAATGACGACTTTTTTCCCTTTCATTTTGTATTCTTGATGTATTATTTATAAGGCATGAGGTTCTCTTTTCTTTAACCTGGCCTAAAAGGTGCATTCTAAATGTTTGTCAGTCGGGTCTTCTTCTTTGTTTTATTTGTGAAACTTACTTCTGTGATATTTACAATAATAATAGTGATCTCTATATAGTTTAAATATTTCATATTGTTATTTTATGTAATAAATAGAAGCAAGTTAACGCACAGCATATGACCTCTCAAGGCAAATCGAATTCATATGTGTTCATTTGCAGAAAAGTGGTATAATTCCTACATTTTTAAAAATTCACGACTCGGTCAATTTTAGTGCTATATGAAAAACTCGTTCTTTGTTTTACTTGTCAGTGTGATAGGGAAAGTTTACTAAATATAACTTATCAGATCGCTAAACCGTATAAAAAATTAAATTTTGTAATTTTTTAAGAAATATTTTTATTTACCATAATCGCTTTCAAAATATTTCTTTACCACATTTAAACATCTTTGTAAGTGGAACTGTATTTATTTGACTAAAAGGTTTAGGAAATAGCTATTAACCATCATTGAGATTCGACGCCATGTAATAATAAATGTAATACATACTTTTGTAGTCAGAACGTTTATATTTTACCAAATAAAAACAAGAATTTTATGTGTAATTTTTTAAGCATATTTTTAATTCATTTTCGCAAAATTTTACCAGCAAATTTTAGAAAACAAAAAATCAAGCATGAATAAATTATTTGTATTTTCACTGTATTAGAGTAACAGTATCTTCATTTCTCTGTTCCATATTGAGAAATATTTGAACGTTTTCCCTAACGTATCTATTTCCTTACATAAGAGTTTTCGAATTTACTCAATCATTTTTATCATCATCATTACTACCGTATTTACTCGTGTATAAGGCGCACTTTTTTTCCAAAAAGTTAGAGCAAAACTCCTAGGTGCGCCTTATACACGGAATAATTTTTTACTGTTGGATGCAGTCGAACGATATACATATGAAACAAGAAATTATTCAAAGATATTAAAACTCGGAAAATGTTACTTAATTGAAGTATTACTGCGTATTTATTTCATTCCTTGCAGTTTTTTATACAACAGAGCTAATGACATTATCTAAACGCTAATTAGCAATTTTCTTTACCGTCACTCATTCCTATTTCCCATCATTCTCTTACAACCCGAAGTCTAAAAATGCATTTTCGTCTTGTTTTCTGGTCTGGTGTAATGTTTGTTTCGACTTTTTTTTTTTTTTTTTTTTACTGAAATTCATTTGGTTATTCTTCATTAGCGTGCCAAATTTATGGTGCGCATTATATACGAGATATTAAGAAATCGCCATTTTTACTTGTAAAGTATGGGTGCGCCTTATACACGTGTGCGCCCTATACACGAGTAAATGCGGTATTTACTTTTCTAATCCACTACTCCAATAAAATTATGCAGCTGTCACTTTGATGAGCGTAATTTCCCAAAGCGAGCAGAGGGAAATGGCATATATTCATTAAGAACACAGCAAAAGAATCTATAATGACGATTTTTTTCACTTTCATTTTCTATTCTTGATGCATTATTTATAAAGCAAAAGGGTCTTTTTTCTTTTACCTGAACTAAAAGATGCATTCTTAATGTTTGTCAGTCGGGTCCACTTTTTTATTTTATTTGCGAAATGCTATGCTATTTATAAGAAGAATTGTGAATTTTACAAAGTTTAAATATTTAATATCCATTTAAGCACTGAAGTGTTTTGGTAGAAATTAAAAGTCTTGGTTTTTAGCCCTAATTAATAGGAAGTTTGATTGAAAAAAAAAATATTTTAAAAAATTAGATTCAGCTTTAAAATATCCATACATCTTTGGAAGTGATTTTTTGAAATTATTTAAATTTAACTCTTGTTATCCATTTTTTAGAATGACATTTATTTTAAAACTTTGAAAGAAAAAAAATATAAAATTTTAGTAATTATTCAGAAGCATTTTTTAAGAGAAAAACAGTCAAAATTATGTCAAAAATTCTGCCTTTCCGCAAAAAGTGATAATTCAAAAATAAAACAATGTATTGGCATTTTGTAAATTGCATAATAAACATTATAACTTTCTGTAGGACTTAGATAACGTACATTATAATAGCATCTTTATCTCAGATGATATGGCAGTTAAAGTGCTCATGTAATGAAAAACTTTCAAAATTTGTAAAATTCGCAAAAACAGTGTAAATATAAAATTATTTAACATTATTATCATGAGTGTAGTCTATTCTCCCAAAAGACATTTATAAAAGAAGTAAAAAAAAAACTTCGTGGCATTTCGAGAACAAGTATTTGTATTTGTATTTGTATTTTGTGTCGGCCGATTATCTGCGCTATGGGATATAGGCCCAATGGGGAGGGATGCCCTTCGTGGGGGTCTTTCTAAGGGAACCTAACCCGTATTTGCACAAGGTTCGAAGAAAACCACGAAAACTCCGAACGGTTAGGCCGACGGCCGCGATTGGGTTCGAACCCAGCACCTGCCGTCTACCAGTTGAGAGGTCCGAACCTCTCGGCCACTGGTGGGGCTCCTACCGTAACTATAGTCTTACATATAAGAGTTTACGGATTTACTCAATCATTTTTATTACCATCATTACTATTTACTTTTCTAATCCACTGCTCCAATAAAATTATGCAGCTGTCACTTTGATGAGCGCAATTTCTCAAAGCGAGCAGAGGGAAATGGCATATCATATTCATTATGAACGCAGCAAAAGGAGCTATAATGACGACTTTTTTCCCTTTCATTTTGTATTCTTGATGTATTATTTATAAGGCATGAGGTTCTCTTTTCTTTAACCTGGCCTAAAAGGTGCATTCTAAATGTTTGTCAGTCGGGTCTTCTTCTTTGTTTTATTTGTGAAACTTACTTCTGTGATATTTACAATAATAATAGTGATCTCTATATAGTTTAAATATTTCATATTGTTATTTTATGTAATAAATAGAAGCAAGTTAACGCACAGCATATGACCTCTCAAGGCAAATCGAATTCATATGTGTTCATTTGCAGAAAAGTGGTATAATTCCTACATTTTTAAAAATTCACGACTCGGTCAATTTTAGTGCTATATGAAAAACTCGTTCTTTGTTTTACTTGTCAGTGTGATAGGGAAAGTTTACTAAATATAACTTATCAGATCGCTAAACCGTATAAAAAATTAAATTTTGTAATTTTTTAAGAAATATTTTTATTTACCATAATCGCTTTCAAAATATTTCTTTACCACATTTAAACATCTTTGTAAGTGGAACTGTATTTATTTGACTAAAAGGTTTAGGAAATAGCTATTAACCATCATTGAGATTCGACGCCATGTAATAATAAATGTAATACATACTTTTGTAGTCAGAACGTTTATATTTTACCAAATAAAAACAAGAATTTTATGTGTAATTTTTTAAGCATATTTTTAATTCATTTTCGCAAAATTTTACCAGCAAATTTTAGAAAACAAAAAATCAAGCATGAATAAATTATTTGTATTTTCACTGTATTAGAGTAACAGTATCTTCATTTCTCTGTTCCATATTGAGAAATATTTGAACGTTTTCCCTAACGTATCTATTTCCTTACATAAGAGTTTTCGAATTTACTCAATCATTTTTATCATCATCATTACTACCGTATTTACTCGTGTATAAGGCGCACTTTTTTTCCAAAAAGTTAGAGCAAAACTCCTAGGTGCGCCTTATACACGGAATAATTTTTTACTGTTGGATGCAGTCGAACGATATACATATGAAACAAGAAATTATTCAAAGATATTAAAACTCGGAAAATGTTACTTAATTGAAGTATTACTGCGTATTTATTTCATTCCTTGCAGTTTTTTATACAACAGAGCTAATGACATTATCTAAACGCTAATTAGCAATTTTCTTTACCGTCACTCATTCCTATTTCCCATCATTCTCTTACAACCCGAAGTCTAAAAATGCATTTTCGTCTTGTTTTCTGGTCTGGTGTAATGTTTGTTTCGACTTTTTTTTTTTTTTTTTTTTACTGAAATTCATTTGGTTATTCTTCATTAGCGTGCCAAATTTATGGTGCGCATTATATACGAGATATTAAGAAATCGCCATTTTTACTTGTAAAGTATGGGTGCGCCTTATACACGTGTGCGCCCTATACACGAGTAAATGCGGTATTTACTTTTCTAATCCACTACTCCAATAAAATTATGCAGCTGTCACTTTGATGAGCGTAATTTCCCAAAGCGAGCAGAGGGAAATGGCATATATTCATTAAGAACACAGCAAAAGAATCTATAATGACGATTTTTTTCACTTTCATTTTCTATTCTTGATGCATTATTTATAAAGCAAAAGGGTCTTTTTTCTTTTACCTGAACTAAAAGATGCATTCTTAATGTTTGTCAGTCGGGTCCACTTTTTTATTTTATTTGCGAAATGCTATGCTATTTATAAGAAGAATTGTGAATTTTACAAAGTTTAAATATTTAATATCCATTTAAGCACTGAAGTGTTTTGGTAGAAATTAAAAGTCTTGGTTTTTAGCCCTAATTAATAGGAAGTTTGATTGAAAAAAAAAATATTTTAAAAAATTAGATTCAGCTTTAAAATATCCATACATCTTTGGAAGTGATTTTTTGAAATTATTTAAATTTAACTCTTGTTATCCATTTTTTAGAATGACATTTATTTTAAAACTTTGAAAGAAAAAAAATATAAAATTTTAGTAATTATTCAGAAGCATTTTTTAAGAGAAAAACAGTCAAAATTATGTCAAAAATTCTGCCTTTCCGCAAAAAGTGATAATTCAAAAATAAAACAATGTATTGGCATTTTGTAAATTGCATAATAAACATTATAACTTTCTGTAGGACTTAGATAACGTACATTATAATAGCATCTTTATCTCAGATGATATGGCAGTTAAAGTGCTCATGTAATGAAAAACTTTCAAAATTTGTAAAATTCGCAAAAACAGTGTAAATATAAAATTATTTAACATTATTATCATGAGTGTAGTCTATTCTCCCAAAAGACATTTATAAAAGAAGTAAAAAAAAAACTTCGTGGCATTTCGAGAACAATTTTTAGGTGCGTTCGTAATTATGTAAATACGTAGCACCTATTGTTGTCGCTCAGTCCGTCCGTCTGTCTGTCTGTCTGTCTGTCTGTCCGTCTGTCTGTCCGTCCGTCCGCATATAACAACGCAAAAACTACCCAACCGAATCGTTTGAAATTTAAAATACATATTTATTACATAATTTTGTCGAGTCAATTCAAATTTTATGAAAATCGTATGGATAGATTAATTACAGGGACAATCAAAAAGATTCCGTTACATTACGGTCAATGGGGAAAAAAGTTTCAAATGCATTTTAATCGTTTGAAATTTAAAACGTATATTTATTACATAATTTTGTCGAGTCATTTCAAATGTTATAAAAATCGGATGCATTTATCAATTACAGGGACAATCAAAAGTATTTCGTTACATTACGGTCAATGGGGAAAAAAGTTTCAAATGCATTTTAATGGTGTTACACTCATTTGAATATAACAGAATTGACATGAATCTATGAAATATGTACTAAAAATACATTTTGTATAATCTGTGATGCAAAGAATATTTATTATTAAATTACAGTGCCACACAAATGTATTCCACTAAATAATGCTATACGGGGAAACATTGTTTGGGGGGTGTTTTAATTATATTAAACTACTTCACATTTTATGAATAAGATATACGTTAATGAAGTATAATAAAAATTACTCCCTGCATATTTACAGGAACACAAAGATTTCGACCACTATACTGTATCCAAAGTACGTTCTACTATATCAGCAAGATCTGAATATTTTAAAACTTCGTTATCAACGAACGCCCCTCATTTGCTACGCTTTACGTGCAATTTTCAACTTGTTTGTTTTGGGGTGTTTTGCGTATAGTAAAATTCTGAAAAACTTCATTTTGAGAAAAAATTAAAAAAAGCTTTAATACACAATTCAAAAGCTCTAATAGATGTGATTTTAAATGGCTGTTACTCGGGTTCCATTTCAGATACAGACAAAATTCGCCCAGATTTCAGCAGATAAAATATTCAATTTAAATATTATTTTTTTAAATGAAAAACCGATATTTTGATAAAAAATTACGTTTTAAAGGTGTTCATATAAATTAAAACACAGAAAAAGCTGAAACTAGTTTTAATTTTTTTTCTTAGGATCGCCCCTACAATTAGATAGGTCAGGTCTTAAAGGGATATTGTTATTTTATGCAATAAATAAAAATTTTAATTTGAGTCAATAATGTATTGATTTTGGATTAAAAACTGGGCCATTAGAAGTCAATATTTGTGCATTTTGCCAGATGAATAATTGAGGACACGAGTTTCAAAACTCCTCTTATGGAAAAATAGAATTTAGGGAAACCGCGAATGACTGCGTTCATTGGCTTTCATTGTAATCCAAGTTTTTACAATGGCAGAAATGCAAGCTATTTTTTTTCTGACAATGTGAGTTTTGAAACTAATGTCCTTGTCCTTGATTAGAAAATCTAATTAGTATTAAATTAAAATTACTGAAATGTAGTAATTAATAAACTCATTTCTTGATTCATATAGAGCTTGTAATCAGAATGTGTTACTAACAGGATAATAGAAAACATTTTTTATGTTTTTTTTTTGTTTTTTTTTTTTGTTTATTTACTTTTTTAATCTACTGCTCCAATAAAATTATGCAGTTGTCTCTTTGACGAAATAAATTTCTGTAAGCGAGCAGTGGGAAATGGCATATATCATATTCATTATGAACACAACAATGAATTTTTCCCTTTTCATTTTGTATTCTTGGCTCATTATTTATAATATAAATTATTATATCTAAATATATAATTAAATATGCATCGATACCAACCTGACATTAATCTTCCATAACACATGAGTTAATTTGACTCTGGTTTAATGAATTTCGAACCAGCATTTTTTCAAAGAATTGGAATTAAATATGTTCCACGTAGAAACCTGAAATTAAATAAATAAAGATTCATGGAATAAATTTTCTGGTTCGAAATCAAGTTAATCTGGATCAAATTAATCCAAGTATTTTTGGAAGATTAGTTAAAAGTTGGCAGCTATGAATATGCAAAATAAAAAACTAAATGTATAATTCTATCTAAATAAATTGTTTATTTATATATTTTCTTTCATTGTATAAAAAATGAAGTTTTCTTACACTATTCTGATAGTGTAAGAAAATGTATCCAAATCTATACGCGATTCATGATGTTCAATGCCGCCATTCTTGATCAATTTATTAACAGTATAAATTAGTGTTTTTTTTTTTTTTTTTTTTTTTTTTAACCTTTCGTGAAAGAGTCACTCTAAATGTTCGTCCTTTGAATCTTCTTTCTATTTTATTTGCAAAACATTCTCAAAGTACACAAAATGTTGATGAAGGTGTTTTTTAATACGAAATTGAAACTTCATTACGAAAAGTACTTCATACGCTGCTGTATAAGTCACGAATGCTAGACGATTTACTAACAAAAGTTAGCAAGGCTTATGTCCCCTAATCACGAAATGTAATTATTGTCAACACGATTTCTGTAGAATGTACTCTGTGACGTTATGTTTTCACCTATAAATGAAATAATATACAAATTAAGGCGGTCAATAACTTTATATGATGCAATTACATTAGCCAGTGCATGTTCAAAAGAAAATGCATCTTCATTCTTTTTCCAATAAAAAAATTGTTTGTTCAGATTATAGACAAGGGCGGAACCAGTCTTTCTTTTGGAGTGGGGGAGGGGGGGGGGTGTTCACGTCTCTTACTAAGCAACTTTTATATCGTCAACATATCTATAGAATAGCTAAATTTCTGATAATTTTGGGAATTTATTTTCGCTTGTAACAAAAAAGTTGCATAAATATTCGTATGAATATAACAAAAATATATTTTATTCAAATGCCAGAAAATTGAAGATTTTTCCGTTTTTATATAAAATCAAACAATCATTCAAGACATTGAGCATTATATGCACATTTTTAGGAGTTGACACTTACAAAAAGCTGCCATGAGGGAGCAATTGGCTGACACGGTCAGAAATTCAGTTTAAAATTCTACAGTTTGCGGAGAATTCGCGAAAGTTTCTTTGTTTAAATTCTTTGCAGAAATTACCTACTTTGGGTTTAAGCACGGCTTTAAAAGAGTCAGGAAGATTCTGATTGTCACACAAGGGATATATTTGAAAAAATTCAATATATATTTTATTTTAAAATTTCCTTTAAAAATTTCAGTGGCTGAGAGGTTCTGACCTCAAACTGGTAGACGGTAGGTGCTGGTTTCGAACCCAATCGCGACCGTCGGCCTAACCGTTCGGAGTTTTCCGTGGTTTTCTTCGAACCTTGCGTAAATACGGGTTAGGTTCCCTTAGAAAGACCCCCACGGAGGGCATCCCACCCCTTAGGGCCTATATCCCATAGTGTAGATAATCGGCCGACATACATACAACAACCTTTAAAAATTTTCTTCGTTCAGAGGAGGGGAGGGGGGGGTCATAAACCCCATGACCTCCCTCTTGAATCCGCCATTGATTATAGAACAGAAAATGATTAAACGTCGGTTTAATATATTTATCAATTATTTTAACACAATAATACCAATCTTTAAAGTTTATTGGATCTGATGTTTCAGACGTTTTATATGAGCTAAATTTTCATCCACTACCATTGTTACTTTTTTAAATTTTTATTTATACTTTAACAACTCATGTCATAATGACGACGCGCAGAGTACAGGTATTAAAAAGCAAAAAGTGATGAAATATAAATGTAATAAAAATAATAACTCATTTTGACATGTAATGTAACAATAAAAACTATTTTAATTGCTCTTTTCTAATCGAAATTTGTTTGCGTTGGTGTTTATCTAAAGGATTTATAAATGTTTGAAGTTTAGAAATACCAGAATTAGTAAATTCATATTTCCTTACATATAATTATAAAAAAACTGAATTCTATCCGAATACAGTCGAATTAGGGATTAACGTTTTGAGCATAGGCATGGGTAAAACTTTTCCTTTCATTTATGCTTGAGCATTTAGTGATATTCAGTGGTTTAAAAGATCCCACAGTAGGCTGATTTTCACCAGTAAACTTCAAGAACAGGGGCGTGCCGACCCGGTGTGCGAAGTAGTAAAGGCGCCAAAGATTTCAGTTGAAGAGAAAGTACTTAAAAAAAAATCCTTAATGTTATTAACCTAAAATGTATCTCAATTTCTTAACATCTGAATTAAATTTTATAAATTTACCTAAGACAAACTTTTTATATATATTTATTTATTTTTTTATTTATTTACTTTGTTTTATTCGACTTCTGTGTTTCCTAATAAGTTAACTTAGTCGTAGACCAGTCCAACATTTCAATAAAAAGAAGCGCACCTCATGGAGTTGCAAACGATGAAAGGCGCCAGGTTGTTGAAAACATTCAACATTTATCTCACGGTAGTAGTGTTAAAGCCTAGTACAGTTTTATTACCACAAGAACTAAATTTCACTCTTTTTTTTTTTTTTAAATAACAATCTTCTACTTGTTGCAGAGGTCCTGTTATAAATAAAATGAAAATTATTATTCGGAAATATTGGTAAAATTTTTCTCTGTAGCAATAAGCCCATGAATAGCGGTAGACTGAAGCGTTATAAGCGTCTTCAGTCTGGCCTCAAATCCGATGTAGCAGTCAAATGCCGATCTCTAAACTTGATATGTTATATTTCGGTATTGTTGTTTTTAAACCAAAATCGCTATTATACTAACCTCTGTTATACCAACCACTATTAGACTTATTCATAATTATATCCATAAAAAAATCATATTTTATCAGTTACGTGTAAATTTTTATATCAGCACAGCTGTTGTCTTTATTCTGCCGGCTCGACTCGACTCATTTGAAAGTTTACTTTCATTTTTCTAGACCGGGTACGGACACGCACAAACATCTACCCTGATTACAGAAACAACTTAAAACCTGAAATATTATGGAGTGTGCTGTGCATAAGCCATAATATTATCATTGTAAAGATTTTATTTTCGAGAGACTGACCTCAGTTATAAAACAAATTTCAATTGGTAAGCATCAACCGTTTGTGACAATTTTGGCATTCCATGTCGAAGGTTTAACACTAGGCGGTCGAAGCAATATACTTTTTCACCGCTTCTACAAATGATCACTTTTGTAGAGATTATTATTTATTTGGCCAAAAATTATGCGTCTTTTAGGACCACAGACTTTCGAGCAGTACAAATACTTTTTATCTATACTTCTTGTACTCTGGACATATCATCCTGACGGAAGCAAAACTTTTGTTAAGGAGAAAGGGATTGAAAAAATAGGCTAAATTTGGCCATAAACGTCCAAAGATTCTTACTCTTGCAAAGATTCAGAGGGACGGCCTTTCCTTGTACATCCTTCATAGGGTTCGTATTCAATCATAGACTGAACAAATCTAACTGTGATGTTCATTTCAATACAAAACATAAAATTCAAAGTATTGAAATGTCAGCTCTTATTAGCTTTACATATAACCGTAGACGCTTGTGAGACTAGAATGGCAAAATTTTTAATTTAGACATAAATAAGTTAGCAGCTAATATAGTCACTGTATTACGAAAAAAATATATAGATATATGAAATAAGAGTTTTAAATTATTTGTCTTTATCTTACTATCCGACCTGCCCGGCAAAAAATAATATTCTTAATCTTTAACTGATGTGACAAAAATTCTCATACAATTACTGTGTAGCAGTCTGTGAGACCGCTCCATCGAAAGATGAATAAAAAGCGCGATTAACTCTAAGGATGATGTTTTTATACTAAACTTTATGGTCAGGGCTGTCATATTTAAAATTCACCTACTCAAAAGTCTTTACTGATAGTATTTACTAAAGTTCCAAATTAAACAAAATTTCGGTAGTGTTTGTACTTAAACTGAAAGTTACAAGCTAACCCTTTGCACTCGAGAGGTGACTCTCACTCACAACTAGAGCTGCCAAGTGTCTCTCATAAATCGGGACCCCAATTGCTTCGGACACCTCTAATATCTAAAAGTTTATTTCGCCATCTTTTATCACAGACTATTCGGCCATTAGATAAAGCGAAGAAAATTAGTTTAAGATACTGGTGTCCAGAGCATTTAGAGCACCCATTTACGCGGGGCACTAGTGGTCAGTGAGAATCACCTCTCAAGGGAAAAGGGTTAAACTATAAAAATTCACGCAGTGTAAAGACAAACGTCTTTCTTTTATTAACCTTTAACTGGTGTTGCCGGTCTCACAGACCACTGCTTTTTCTCGATTTTTATAGTTTAACACTTAACTTACAGTTCAACTACAAACACTATTGAAATTCTGTTTCATTTGGACTATAGTACTATCAGAGACTTTTGAATATGTGAATTTTAATGATAACAGCCCTATACATAAAGTTAGTACAAAAACATAATCCAATGAGTTAATTTCGCTTTTTATTCATCTTTCGATGGCGCGGTCTCATAGATTGCTTCACTGTAGTTGCGTGAGAATTTCTGTCTCATCAGTTAAAGGTTAATATAGATATGCAAATTAGAGATGTCAAACAACTTTATTCTATTAGAATGGATGCAGTCTAATGTTATTGTAATGTGTTATTTTCTTTGATACAATGGAATTTTGCCGTTTAATGTAGGATTCTGATGCAGACAGAATTTATTTTCACGGGCTTTATTATGTTTCAAATTTTATTTATATATATGCCAACCTTCTTTATTTTTCAAATAATTTGCATATGTTTTGAATCAGAAATTTATTTAATAAATGAAATAAAATATGAACTCTGTTGAAACAAAACGCTTTTTATTAAACAATGTTCTAGTTCAAAAAACTTTATTTGAACTGGAACTCTAGCAGGATGCAATTTATGCATCTATAGATACTGACAGAGTTTTTTATTAGGTTGTCCCAAAAGTTTTTTTTTGTTTTTTGCCAAAATATAACCCTTTCAAATTTCGAAAACAGCGTGATTTTACTAAAGAATATACTATTCTGTTCAACAAGCCTTCTCCTATCTTTCCAGGAGTCTTATAATGCCTTCTTTCCAAAACAATTTTGATTTGGTTCCAAAATGCTAACCGAGATGATTTTTTATGTCATTCAAACAATTAAAATTTTTTGTGAAAAGAATTTTTGTGAGAGAAAAGCAAATAGTCGACGGAGCAATGTCCGAAGAGTAGGGAAGTGGATCAAGATAGTTCTGTCGAACGCAAGCTATTTGTTCTCCCATTTATAGAGTGTCCGAAAAAAAAAAACAATTTCTGTGCTATTTTTTAATTCAACTGGCACTACTTTCTGAAAATAAAAATATTTTACTCACTCCTTGACAAAATTTCAAAATAAAAATTAGTACAAAACGGTTTTTTTTAAAAATACTGGTGCGAATAGAATATAAAAATAGTTAATGGCGGCCAACCTGTTGGAGTGTAAAATTGTAGACAGCGTTTTCAACAAGAAAGATCCTTGTATGAAAAGATTGGTCCTCATAGATGAAAGTTGGATACTTTATAACAATCAAGAATACAAACAACCATGATCTAGCTAGGATAAAGATCCCATTCCTATGGCTAAAGCCGGACTTCTATAGAAGAAAGTTTTGGTATCTATTTGGTGAAAATTGGATCTATTACAAAATACCAGATCATCAAGTCTGAAAATTACTTTTCGCAACTGGACGAACAGAAGGCAGCAATTGCCAGGAAACACCCCCAAATTAGCAAACAAACGAGGTATTATCTTCCATTATGATAACTGCATTCACATGTACCTTTGACAGTCCGAAACAAACTCCTTGGATTCAATTGAGACATTCTGACTCATCCTCCCTACTCTCCGGACATTGTTCCATCCGACTATTATTTGTTTTTTCTGTCAAATATTCTCTTCACCAAAACAAAATTAACTCTTTGAAAGACATAAAAAATTACTTCGATAAGTATTTTGCTATTAAATCAAAAACGTTTTCGAACTATGGCATTATTGGACTGCCAGAAAGATTGAAAGTTTATTCAACAGATTTTCACAAACATGTCGCCACTATCGAAATTTCCTTGGTTTGTTTTTTGTAAAAAAGCAAGTGACGATCTAATATAAAGTTTTATTTCGAATGTGGGGGGGAGGGGTATAAGGCGCCAACTGAAATTCTGCACACAGGCGCTGGATACTGCTGGCACGCCCCTGTTTAAGAATATTCTTCGTCTAATTAATTCTCAGCAATTATGTCATTAAATAGGCCTAACAAAGCTATTAAAATTTAGTGGTGATAATCAGCCCAATCTTACACATCTTTTTTTGCACAATAATTATAATAATATTAATAATAATAACAATAATTAGCTCAAATCTTTTTACAGAGTTGACGATTCTTTTATTTGAAACTTTAAATTGAATTTAACAGCATTCTATTTCATCCTGACGAAGTTCGCAGAAGCGATACGAAACGTTGATAATTTTAAAGCATATTTTAAATATATCGATTTTAAGTGTACCATTTAGCAATCTGTATTTATTTGAATACATGTTTTTAGTATAATTTATGGTGCAATTGTCCAGTTCATAATGATTACGTTTATTTTAAAATACATTTTACAGACATTTTGAAGCTAATCCCGTAACTTCTGTTATCCTATTGTGGGACTAAAAATTGGATGAAGAAAAGAGAAAGATCAAATTAAATAATCGTTAGTGAAAAAACACCGAATAAACTAAGTGATAAATGATAGTTAAAATAATACACATTGTTAAAATGTACTATTTTAATTAAAACATCGATACTTACATATGATTGAGTCAATTGGATATAAAATTCTAAATAATTTTCGTCTGTATCACTTATAGTCCTCTGGAACTAAAAATATCAAATTGATTTTTAAGCTTTTACATATTCTCAGGGTTCGCAGCATTCCTAAAATTTCACATTTTACCACCACTACTTTAAGAGGATAATCTTCATTTTAGTCTCTTATTGCAGATGTTACAGTGTTGAATTCATACATATTTCTCCAGCGGGGTTTTCTGTGACTCCCGGTTGAGGGGGGTATTGAACTTTTTGACCACAGAAAACATAAAATCTCAATTTTTCTGGGTGGGGTTGTCCCACCCTCCCTGAATTTAATATTCTAAAGGAATCTATCATGAATACTTTTAGTTTAAAATAGTGGTATGAAGTGCAAAAAAAAAAAAAAATTAGGAATTCTGCGAGCCTTTCGTTATTTTTACAACATTAGATAGCATAAATGTAAATAAATATTCTTTATAGTGTTCTATTTTCACTCATAAAAAATTGTTTTGTAATGAAAGAGAATCAGGAAAAAAAAATACTTGTCAAAGGAGTATAAAAGTAAACTATATTCAATGAATAAATGTATATTGTATCGACAAAAAATTATTAAAAAAATCCAATATTCATTATCATAAATATTCTAAAAAGAAACAAATAATAATAAATATCTTAACTAAATCAAAACTCTAACAAAAGGCAGTGACTGGTAACAAAAAATATTTTTTGTGCGTAAATGGATAATATAAAGGTAAATCCGTACTGTTTATTTCAGAAACAAAAATAATGTGTTATAAATATTCATGGAAACATTATAATGCAGTTGGAATTTCATAGTCATCTTTATTGCAACATCTTCTATGTTATAGATATATTTTTCTTGACAATTAAAAGTTTTTTTTTTTTTTTGCTAATTCTTATTTACTTTTCTTTTACTTCGTTATTTATTTATTTTTTCTTTGTTTGATACAAATTAACTGCATTGAGATCTTGAAAGATTGATTTGATCGTAGGAAGGATAATCAAATTTCTTCCTTTTTCTTTGTTTATATGAAAACACCTGATATTTATTGAATACAAAACATTTAATCAATATCTTTTAATCCTCTTTGTGTCTATATATCTATCTATCTGGCCTTTTCTATTCACATTTAAATATTTTTATTTCGCATTTTTACTTTCTCCTATCTTCAATAGAAGAAAGTATTGTAATCGACATTTTTTTCCGACTTCTGATTTTCGACGTATTTACACGTTTTAGGGGTCAGAGTTTCCAAAAAACATGTTTTTACAAAATTTTAAAGATTTATTTAATTCTTTTTTGCGCGTTTTTTTAAGTCGGTTGTATATAAATATATATTTTTTATAAAGTTTATTTTATATAAGAATTAATGCTAATCATAGTGAAAGGATGATATTTTAAAGATTAATTTTTAAAGTTTTTATTGACGTTTGTTTGTTTGTTTGTTTATTGAACAACATACATCTGACTTGTGTGCTCGACAAGAAGCCTGCTTATAAGCCATCGTCAATATACGGGGACGAGATAGCACACAAGGAAATATTACAACACAAGAGGAGTACAACCAGGAGCTCTACACAAAGAGTGTGTGCAATGGAGCCAGTGGGATTCGAACCCACAACCTCACGATCAGCGGCGTGATGTCTTAACCACTCAGCCACGGAGGCCCTTTTTATTGACGTCTATCGCTTGAGCAACCATTGGGAAAATAACAATAAAAAAAGCAATTTATTTATAACTTTGTTGCTATTTAATTTCAGCGGATTTAATTTTTGTCCATTATGATAGAACATCCATTTAAGGTAGTAGAAATCATATTAGTTTATTTCTAAAACTTAAAAGGAAGGAAATATGGTAAAAACTCTTTAGCATTGACTTTATTTGGTTAATTACTGGCTGGGTCACCCTATTAATATAGCAAATATGGGCAAAATATTTAATGTAAAGAAACATTAATTCACAGCAAATATACATAGTAGCTCCTAAAATTGAAAATACACTAGTTACGTTATTCTTTAAGGATATAGAACAGTAATAATATTTTTTAAATATTCACAGTAGTGAAAATAGTCACATAAAAAGAAAGATTTTTGTTTCGTAAGTTCACTTTTAATATACTTGCGGAAATGTTTCGCTTACCAATATTGATTTTGACAAAGTGACCGATAGTACTCACGAAACATTTTTATATATTTATTAAAAGGTACTTTTTTCTACTTTCAGCATGTTAACTATCGTTTAATGTTAATAAATGATTTTGTTGCATAATATTATACAATGTATTTTAATTTCCACTATTCAAATTTTTAAAAAATGCAGTTTTTTTCTGTTTTTTGAATAACTAGTTAATTAAATATAAAATAGTTTGTTTCAATTTGAAAGGTGTGATAAAAATCACATGGAACAATTTAGTCAAATTAATGGGACGATTTTTGGGACAACGAACAATTTTTTGGGAAATTTAACCGAATTTTAATCACAGGATCATCCTGTTTCATGGAATTAAAATAATAAAAGTATTAAGAAACATATACTTTCTTTTAAATCTTGCTTTATAGCATTTTCTTTTTGATAATGACCATTTGAAAAGTTTTTTATTTCTTCTTGCTCTTCTTCCTTCCTCAAAAGTCATCCTCGTGAAAATTATTTTACGCCTGCCAGCAAGGCTAAAACTTTGGGCAATTAACTTTACCGTCTTTCTCTTTTATTTTATCTCGAAAATTTACTGAGCTATTCTAAGTGTAACTAATCGAACAAATATACAGGGAAATTATAAATGATTATAAAAACTTTACACGGCAATTAAAAGAAAACAAAAAGTAAAATCCTGTTGTTAATTAAAAATAAAAAAAATAATTAAAAGATTAAATTCAACACAGTTATAAGTGTTCGATGTAAGCCCCTATCCTAAAAATAGAAACGATATCGAGGTGGTACGTTTACTCATTCGACCCTTTTTTAGTATGTCTGGTGTGTCTCTTTCAGATATTCTTCACCTAAGTTTGTCAACAACATTTGGTAGCGCATGATTTAACAAACACATGATCTGAACACATGAACACACTTCTGAAACAAACACATGATCTTAAATAAAACCCCACAAAAAAAAGAGTCTGATCACAGATCGTACGTAAGATTTCGTTTAATATTTATTTTCAAAAAAATTTATTGTTTCATTAATAAATCCAAATCGTTAATTTATAATCTTAAGTTATTACATAAATGATAGCACCCATAAATTTAAAATGATTATAAAAGTTACTTATTTTAATCAAATTGAAGATGCTCAAATCAAATAATTTAAATAAAATCGAAAATTCCAAATTTATAAAAAAAACCCTAAATGAAACAAAATAAGCGTAGGTATAAATATTTTTTCAGAATTTAACGTTTTTTCTCGTGACCATTTGCCTATATGTATCATTAGAAATTAAAATACAAGAAAGGAAGATATTTTCTTACAAATGTCAGTGATAAAATATATACTCTATGATCGCTTAATTTTTTAGAATAAAAATAAATGTAAGGCTTTCTATATATATATTTCTGTATATTTTTAAATATATGTATAGAAATGTATATATAATAATATCTATACATTTCTATACATAAAGAGAAATATACATATCTGCACATTGTATGTCCGAAAAGTCAAGGTGCCTTTTTTGATTGGTCACAGAAATCAGTGAAACAAGATGGAAATGTGAAATCTTCATCAAATAAAGAAAAATTCTCCAAGTATCATAGCTGTTCAGTATAGTTCGATGTGTCCTCCTTTTAAATTACACCATTGTTCGCAGAAAAGGAAACTTTGAGCAATTTCCGGAAAAGTTTCATAGAATTTTAGCAGAATCCAAATCTTAATAAATAAATAAATAAATAAATAAATTTCATATAAAAGGGGGGGGGGATTTTGACAAATCATATACTATACATTGTAAAAAAATCTCTCAAATTGACAAGAAAAAACTGTCAGTTTTGGCGCCAATTTAAAACTGTTTAATTTTCAGAAAATATCTGTAATTTTTCATTAAAACAGTTTTTTTCTGCAAAAAATGTAGTTTTTTCTGTAAAAATTACGAAACTCAATTTCTTTTACAAAAAAAAAAAAAAAAAAAAAAAAAAACAGTTTTAAAGAAAAACATTTTTTTGCAGCAAAAAAAAAAAAAAAAAAAAAAAAAAAAAAAAAAAAAAAAAAAAAATTCTTTTTTGTAAAAATTACATTTTTAATTTTTAATTTTTTTTTCTTTTTACAGTGGTGCAGATTTTTAATTTTTTAAAGAAGGTACTGGCTCCTAAAATGAAATTTCCCAGTCGCCATCAGGGCTTAATTTCTAACAAAAATTAAGAAAGAATGAAAACAACCGAGAAACAACGCGAATTTTGTCAAAATATCGCAGAAGAAAAGCTAATTTTATCAAAGGATCGCAAAAACCCCGCGACTTTTGTCAAAGAATGGCTGAAAAGCGCAGTTTTCGTTAATTAATTGCCAAAAAACGGAATTCTCGTCCAAGGATTGCAAAATAAACGTGATTTTTGTTAGAGGATAAAATAAAACACGCGATTTTCGTCAAAGGATTGCGAAAAAAAACTAGTCGTTGGGGGCCACCGTAATACTTACCTATCATGAATATGCATAATATAATATAGGAAAATAAAAATGTGAAAACTATTTATACAATGCTTCGCAATTCCAAAATAAAATTTAAACGTATATTTTATGCTTACGTTTATTTTAGTTTATGCTCTATTTATGAATTGCAGATGAACCCATTTCGACTAATTATATAAAATGCGAAACTATTCAAGTAGTACCTAACTGCGTAAAAGAAACATCCTTATAACTCCAAAAATAATAATCCTATTAACTAACAGTTTACTGCATCGGATTAAGCGTCTCACTTCCAATTTAAATATACCTCTGAATTGAAATTTGAATGAAATACAGGGTCACGTAAAATCGAAGAATGTGAAAAAGAGGATTACAAATATATCGGCTACTAATAATCCGATCGACTTTGTTTTTTATGTAAAATTTGTGTTAATTTATTGCCTTTTAAGTCCACTCCTTAAAATACAAAATTTCAATTTTTATATACCTTCCATCAGAACGAATTTTTCAAGAGTCCGAAAAAAATAGTTCCGGATAACCGAGGTTACTGATATTAAATAGGCTTCGTCCCATTCTTACATACTAAGTACATTCAAAATTTCAAGTCTCTATCTCAATTTCTTCGTGAGATAGAGCGTTTACAGACAGACAGACAGACAGACGGACGGCAAATTTTTTTCTTCTAAAAATATGTTTTTCGGAATCTCCACCATCTGAAACGTGTAAATCCATCAAAAAAAATTTTTCGATTTTCAAAACGATTGCAAGATTTACCCTATACTACGTATGATGGGTAAGTAAAAAAAAAAAAAAAAAAAAAACGTGGGATTCGATTCTCGATATTGAATTGCGAAATAATGCGATTTATTGAATATTTTATGATCTTATAATTGAACAGTTAACTCTATGGAGCAACACTTGAAAAAAAAAATCCAATAAAATATCGTGGAATTTCAGAAAGATATCGGTGATAGAAGTGAGCTGATTTTTAGTTGCTCTCAAAAAACAGTTGAATGATAAGGGATTTTCCACAAATTTTCATTTTTTGCTAATTGACTTTTAGGAAAAAATTGGTATTTAATAAATAACAATAGGTAGATTTGGAACAAATACTTCGATATGGATACTTAATTGCATCATGGAATAAGTTTGTTCTGGTAGTTATCCAAGAAATTCTAAAGAATCATTAAAAAATGAAAAAAAAAAAAAATAAATAAATGAAATTGACGATTTACGGAAAATTTCTTATCATTTATCTGCTTTTAGAGAGCAACTAAAAATCGGTTTACTCCTTTCGTCAATATTTTTCTGAATTTTCCCGAAAATTAATTGAATTTTTTATTAATTTATTAACAGTTACTTAATAAAGTTGACTATAACACTATGTAAAATAATCTTTGTTATTTTCGCGCATGCGCAGATAATTCTTTTTTGTCGCAGAACTGCTCATATTTCATAAAATATGTAATACATTTATATTCTAATTGTTCTATATTATTTCTACTACACTCTTCTTATTTTCTGAAACAGGCATTAAATTTGGCTAAAAAAAACCTGCAAGATATAAGCTAAAAACATGCAATAACTTTTTGAATTTTTTATAAAAATAGCTATTTTTCCATGAATATGTGCTTCTTTCACAATTCTACAAGTATGCTGTACCGTATCCACAAATTTATATTCTTAAATAATAGATCATTTCATGTATTTTAATTTACAGGGTGATCCTAAATATAATTACTTTTCTCCGATTTTTGTTGTTGTTGGCCCCTAATTGTCCTTCCCATCAAATTGACATTGATAAATATGTGGCTAAACATATTCTTTAAAATCCTGAAATTCCTGAAAAATCAGACAAGAAAATTTTAAAATATTTAACAAAATGTCTGATATTGAATGTGTCCAGTCATTAATGTCCACATAGTGTATATAAAGCTTGATTCTGCTCCTTTAAAAAAATTAAAATAAACATTTTGAATAATTAACTTGAGTTGTTGATATAAATTATTTCAGTAGTATTTTGTCATGTCTGTATCTTTCAGTGGCATGTAAAAAATAGCAGAATTTATTTTTTTTCTTTCAAACAATTAAACTCCCCTGCATTTATAAATATTAAAAAAGAAAATCTCTTCCTGGAAAAATTTGAATTCCAAGCCCTGATATTCAAGGAGATATAGTTTTTGTGAATTATATTTCAATACATTTAAAATGCTTTAATGGTGGTGAAACATGTTTGTAATTTATTATTTGAGATGGCAATATAAAAGAAATAAGCATTCATAATTAAAAATTTATCTATTGCCGGATATCCGAATCCGGCTGTCAAATTAGCTTCGAATATCCAGTATCCGATATCCAGTGCATCTGTAGTATTAATCACGCTTATTTTTTCGTTATTAAGACTGGTTAACCTAAACAAAACTTCCTTACTTTATTAATCTGATGTGAATTAATAAAATATCTTTATGAGGAAGTTTCATTGAATAATTACTGAAAAATGTACCTCATTTTTGGCACGCATTTAATTATGTATTAATTATTTACTTGACCTTTACTTTTATTAATTTAATCATTTAAATAATTATCTTACTTTTTACAATTGTTATTACCTTAATTAATTATGTCAATATCTTACATCATTTCAAGTATTTATTATAATTTTGATTGCATTATTACATTTAAATCACTGTTTAAAAATGTAAACAAAGCAATGACCGGAAATTCGCTTCCAAGCTGTGCGGATTTGAGAGTGTCTACTGTAATAATGATACATTAATCTAAATTGCTTATAGTTATGTGAAATTAAATACGATTACAAGTGCCATGCACGCTTGAAAACATCCGACCATCAATCTTAACAATTTCGGGTCTGAATTTTTTTTCAGTTAAAAAAAAAATATTTTACGTTAATAACATTAAAACTAGCTATTCAAATGGATTAATTAGTGTTTAATGAATATTTCATTATCTGTAAGATAACTAATGTTGTTGTTTTGCGTACTATTCACATAATATTCATATGAAAATAGGATAAGGAAGAATTTTTGGAAATGTTTAGAAAATATTGTATTGCAATAAGATTTAACTTATATTGCAACTTTCTAACATTTTTTACGCTTTATTACACAGGATTCTTTCGGGAAAGTAACTTTTATTTTAATCTTATAGAGTGGAATATATGTTTAAAATAAAAGAATTGCAAACGCGCAAATAGAATGAAGCAAATAATAATAATAATTACTGTTACTAAATGCCTAAACATAAAAGAAATCATATAGCACATGCATAGACATATACTAACATTACTACATGTTAATGGTATCAAAAGTATTTCTAAAAACAAAATAATTCTCTATTAAAAGACATGTACTATTGATAGTACACCAGACCCGAAAGGGATAAGGCTGCTCTCAAATCCAAAAGGGCAATTTTATGACATAAGTTTTAATTTATTAAATGCATGAAACTAGCAAGTATTGATATTCAGAAACAATCTAATTGAACAGGTTTTTTTTCGGGGTTTTGGGTTTTTTTTTTCAAACTTAGATGATTTTCAGAAAATAGAGTCAAAGTGGGCGTATTGAACCGATTGCAAAAGAAAATACTTATTCAAGAAAAGATGGAAAACGTCTTTATCACGTTATCAAAATAGCTTATAACTCAATATGTAATTTATTGATCGAAAAATGGAAAACACTGTTCGATTCCAAATCGTATCCATAGGCAGACGTTCCAATTAATATGTCTTTTTGTTAAAAAATGAATTTGTTTAATGAGTCAAAGCGTTTTACGCTTGATGTTGAACACAGCAGTTGAGAACGGGCTTAATATTGCATTTAAATTTCGTTCAATACTTGTAATTATTTTTAAACATGCTGCAATGCAGACAGTTAAATTAGAAAACGAAACAAACTTTTGAATATTTTTATCTGTAAATTAAAAATTATTTAAAATATTTGAAATTTGTTTTCAATTTATTATTCGTTTACGAAATTTCATATTCACGAAATTAATTTTATGATTTAATTTTATTCCATCTCTTAATTTAATAACTCATTAATTTTATTTTATTTTAATTGAAAATATAATACTTTATTTCTGCGAAAAGTCCGAACAGTGAATTAATAATAATTAAAAGGCGAATAATTAAATTGTTCATTAAACGAATTTTAATTGATGTAAGTTGAGAATCATGAAAGTATTGATTTTAAAACTTTGCTTCCATTAAAAAGATTTTATTTGTTATTTAGTCTCCTTAACACCGCGAAAAGGTTGTCCTCTATATCTAAGGAATCTAAAGAAAATTTTGATACGAAAGAATGAAATTGTGTTCTTAGATCATACGATTAACACGATTTAAAGCTCGACAAAATTCAAAAATATGCTAAATAAAATATGCGGCTGTGAATTATATTTAGTTCAAAAATGCTGACATATTGAGCGAATGAAATGAGGTTTGATTACGTTTTATAAATAAATGATTTTCAAAAATGCTTTAAAGGTCAAATCATCATATTATAAAAGGAAATCAAATCATTTTATAGCATAAAAGTTCTTTTCATTTCTTTTGGCCTTCGATGATCTTTTGATAAATATTATGAAGCATGACTGTGGGAATTTTTCTTGGATTTCATATAAAAAGAACTTTCTTTTCGCAGGTTAATTTTTGTTAAAAGGACTGAAGCTTTACGAATATGCTTATATTTTACTCAAGTAAATTATATCTCGGTTTTATCTTTTATAATTGCAAGAATTAAAATATATATTTAGAAAAAAAAAAAGTAAAATCCCTAAAGATTTTTTAAAGTTATTCTTTTCGTTATTTTTTTGTTAGAAGGTTTGAAGCTTTACGAATATGTTTATTTTTTACAAAAGTAAATCACATTTCGGTTTTACCTTTCATAATTGCAAGAACTTTTAAAAAAATATTTGGAAAAAAATACCTAAAGATTTTTTTTTTAAAATTATAACCGAACATTCTTTTCGTTAATTTTTCTTAAAAGATTGAAGTTTTATGATGTTTATTTTTTACACAAGTAAATTATACCTCGCGTTTATTTTTCATAACTGCAAGAATTTTTAAAAGTCCTTCCGGCAATGCCGGTAGGAAGAGGTAGCTTTCATATACTTATTTATTTATTTTATATTAAGTTATATAAATCAAATATACGAAGCTCAAAATAGTGGAACACTATTATGTAAGATTGAATACTAGTTTTTCTCAATACTGAATATTAATAGGATTTTTTAAAAATTAGTCATCTTTTATTCAACCTGGTTCTATGTTAAGCGATTTATAGGGTCGCTAAATTCCACGATATCCATTTTAAAACATCATGACGGATAAAAAAAACTCAATGAGCTTGATTGAAATCTTAATTCATGCGAACATGCACACTCACATCGAAATCGATTAATATATACGAGTGCTGTCGCGGGAAAACTGACTTTAAAAAAAAAAAAAAAAAAAAAAAAAAAAAAAAAAAAAAAATGTCACCCACATTAGAAATTGAAACTGCTATATCCCAGGCGTTTTTCAAGGTAAAGACAAAGCAAAAAATACTCCGGAATTCATTATTAAGATAAATAGTTGGAAAAGAACCTTTTTTCAATTTCTAATTTTTTGTTTATACATCATTATACATTTAAAAGATTTTTGACAAATTTAAGTGGCCGCCATTTTGAAACAAGATGGCGGATAAAGTTAACCCGTGAACTCGGTCAAGACATTGGTATGTATCATGAGCACACGGAGTTATATCGAAATCAGCTTATAAATGTGCGTAATAACGCGTGACAAATTTTCAAACGTTTCAAAATGTCAATCTCACTGGAAATTGTAAGTGCTAAAACTCAGCCATTTTGCAAGATATAGATGAAACAAAAATGCTCTGGAATCTTTGTATCAAGGTCAAAACACAAAAGCAAAATCTTTTTCAACTTCTTACTTTTTTGCGCCTAATTTTAAAATTTAAATAAAAAAAATAATAATATTCCGCCATTTTGAAACAAGACGGCGGTTGGAACTGGCCAACGAACTCGGTCCAGGCATAAGTATGTCCTATCTACGCACCAAGTTTCATCCAAATCGCTGTATAAATACGCGTGTTATCACGTGACTAAAACCAGATCATTTCAAAATGTCAGCAACACTAGAATTTAAAAGTACTATAACTCAGACATTTTTTAAGATACAGAGGAAACAAAAAGTGCTTTGGAATCTTTGTATCAAGATCAAATGCATAAAATGAAAAATCTCCTTCAATTTCTCACTTTTTTGTACTTAATTTCAAATTTTAAATTTCTTTTAAAAAATTTAAATGGCCACCATTTTTAAACAAGATGGCAGATGGAAGTGGTTAACGAACTCGGTCCAGGCTTTATTAAGTACTATGTATACACCAAGTTTCATCCAAATCGATTTATAAATACGAGTGTTATCACGTGACAAAAATTAGATCGTTTCAAAATGTCAGCCATAAGAAAAATTCAAAGTGCTATAACTCAATCATTTTTTAAAATATAGACAAAGTAAAAAGTGTTCTGGATATGGTGCTTTAAGATCTAACACATAAAAGAAAAATATTTTTCAACTTTTAATTTTTTTGCATTTAATTTTAAATTTAAAATTTTTAAAATTTTTTTAAATGGCCGCCATTTTGAAGCAAGATGGTGGATGATGCTGGCCAACAAACTCGGTCGAGATATTTGTATGTGCTATGTACATACCAAATTTCATTCAAATCGATTCATAAATTCGTTAGTTATAGCATGATAAAAATCAGATCGTTTCAAAATGTCAGCCATAAGAAAAATTCAAAGTACTATAACTCAATCATTTTTTAAGATATAGACAAAATAAAAAGTGTTCTGGAATTGGTGTTTTAATATCTAACACATAAAAGAAAAATATTTTTCAACTTTTAATTTTTTCGCATTTAATTTTAAATTTTAATTTTTTTAAAAATTTTTAAATGGCCGCCATTTTGAAACAAGATGGCGGATGATGCTGGCCAACGAACTCGGCCGAGATATTTGTATGTACTATGTACATACCAAGTTTGTATCAAATCGGTTCATAAATATGTTAGTTATCGCATGACAAAAATCAGCTATATATATATATAGATATATGGTTATATATATGTAATAAATATAAGCTGAACTCGACTAAAATAACTATGTTGCATAAATTCTACGTATTCTTAGCAGCACGGGCAGAGTAGTCGCTCCGACAGTTGGCAAGCAATAGAAGACTTTCATTGGGGTATTTCCCCATTATAAAAACAGACAACATCAGTCTTCAAGTTCTTTATTGATGAGCTTAAAAATAGATAAACTCTTCCCCGCAATCACCTTAGTCCACATCGACACTACAAATTTCATTATCTCGTCCACATCATCAAATATTCTAATTCAGCGGAGCAATGAAAAACGCGGCTTGGTAGTTTAAAGAAAAGATGCATTCTCTTCTCCTGAAAAGCCAAATGAAAAAATCATTTTCACGACAAAACTAGCGCCCTCCTACTCCGCGTCAATCATTTTAAAAATCCAATCAGGATGGACTCGAGCCTCAAACGGACAAAATGATCAATTCTAATTGGTCGTAATAGGCGGTCCTTGGCAAGAACTATATTTTTTCCTCGGAAGACAAAGCCCTTTAGCAACGCGTAGTAACACCTGTCACGCGATGTTAAAATAAAAAATAAAATTAAAATCGCAGGAATATGCCAGAAAGTAAAAAGCTTACGAAATACTCCCCGCCCTTTTGAGAAGCAAGCAATAATTTATTAATAACTAAAGTAAGAAAAAGAATTTTAGCTGTTACAAGTTACGAAACTAAGATTGAAATATGTTCCACAAATTTAGAATTGAAGCTAAGAGAGAACAAAAAAATGGCGCAATTTTTTTTTTATTACAAATCCCCCCTCCCAGAAAGACGGGTGAAAAAGTAGGTCTGAGACCTGCAATTTCACAGAAAGGGAGATGATGCAGACTTAGCTCACGAAGTTGTTGATATAAGTAATAATAATTATATACTAAATAAAAAAAATTTAAATTAATTTCTCTTTTTTATATAAATATAGAATTCAAATTTAAGAACACTAAGGTGATGCGGGGAATAACTTCAAATTTAAATACAATAAAATAGGCATCAATACAAATACAAGATATAATCTTGTTTAAAGTACACATCATAAAGTAATTTGAAAATATAAGCAATTACCCATAGTAATAACATAAAAATGAAACATAAAAATGAAAAACAATAACGTTGAATTCTTTTTTAACAATGTCAAATCTAGAAATGAAGGGATTTAATAGAACTTTCTTGAAATCAATGTTGAAAGTTTGTTTCAAAAATCCATTTAAGACTCATATTTGGAGTATTCATGATCTCTTTTCAAGGAAGTCCAATTATATCTTATTAATTGTCCAAGAGTAATATTTGGAGTGGTATAGTCCATTGCCTCTTTTCAAGGAGGTCTAATTATATCATTATTAATTGTCCACATTCAATATAGTAAGACATTTTATAATATAGTAATAATAAACTTTAACAATGTAAATAATAAACAATATAAGTAAGAAACATAATAAGGAAAAATATCAATAATAATAAATATCATAAGTATAAGTAAATCTCATAATGGGTATAAGTAAATCTCTTAATAAGTAATAATAAATATCACAAAAGACATTCTTTAAATACTTAATCTCGTTTATCTCATCTCATATTTTTGGGATGAAATATAGAGAGAAGTGAAATAAAATAAAAAATACAATCAATTATGAAATCATTTACTTAATCTGGTAATTCGAGTACAGGATTAAGTAGGAATATGTACAAAAAAAAAAAAAAATTAAAATATAATATGATAAATTAAAATAAAATAAAGATAAATAAAAATTTTATTCATGTTTGAGAATGCACGTGACCTTTAAACTACTAAGATTCTTAAAAAGAAATATTAATAAATGATAAAAATAAAAAACAAGATCTATTCATGTCAAATAATTACGCAATAAATATTCTCTCGGCGTGATAAAACTTTGCAAGATGAAAGTAGGAAAGAGAAAAAGAAACAAAATTATATTATAATTGACATGTACTTGGACTGGAATGCAGAAGCAAAGAAAGAGAGAAAGAAAATAAAAATTAAAATAAAGTGATAAAAATTTTGTTACTTGGCAAATAATTAATTTATTAATTGATAGCTTAAATTTAATATTACAAATAGGTTCAGTTGAAAAAAAAAATTTTTGTATATTTTTAAATATTTATTTGTTATTAAACTATTCTAAGTAGGGTAATTCAGTACAGAATAAGAAATTTCCACTTTGTTCGTCTACGCCGGCATAAACAAACAAATATAAAAATTTCCAGACAAGTGACACTCTCGCTGCAGTCAAGAGATATCATTGCCATTCTGTAAGAATTACAAGATATTATCTGAATTAAAATATGGAAAGAAATTTACTGTTTAAGAGAAAAAAAATTATAAAATGATAAACTAGAGATATAGTCTAAGCTACAGTTTTTACTTGAGTTTGTTGTTGTTGATTAGGGGGTTGTTGCTCATGACTTAATTTAAATTTATCAGGGGAATAATAAGGCCTTAATTTAGATACATGTACTATCTCTGAATTTTTGAACTGATTTTGCCTATCAATTTCAAAATTTACTTCGGATAATTTGTTAAGAATTTTATAAGGGCCACTAAATACTTGTGATAACTTTCTAGTATTAGGGTACTGAAATTCTTCATAGATAACTAGATCTCCTATTTTAAATTTTGGTTCGATATAATCTTTATCATAATATCTTTTATTTTTTAAATGAAATTCATCAGTTCTTGCTTTAGCAATTTTAAGTGCTTCATGAACAGGGGGATAATAATTTTGTTGTAAGGGGGAGTCATAGGGTAATTGGCCAAAAAGCAAGTAAGCAGGTGGAAATTTAGTAATAGAATGGGGTGTATTATTATATTCATTAATTACCTCAGTTAAAAGCTTAGTCCAGGGAATTTTAGAGGTAGTGGAATTTACTTTACATTTTAATCTAGTTACTATTGTCTGATTTACTCTTTCACATTTCCCATTCGTTTGTGGATGATGGGCAGTGGTCAAACGTTGTTTAATATTATGATTTCGCAGGAATTTTTTGAATCTTGAAGAAGTAAAAGCAGCATTCCTGTCACTAAGTATTTTTTGAGGGGACTGTACACTTGAAATCTTACTAAAACAGAATAATTGTTGAGGGATTTTGATATTGAAGATTTGTTTCAGACAATTTGTATAAGTTTCTGTAGTGACACTTTTGGAAGGAAATGCCCAAACATATCTTGTGGCATGGTCTATTATAATATGGAGATATTTTTTTGTAGAATTATAATAATTGAACCCTCCTACAGTATCAACAGACAGACAGTCAAAAGGTTGATCTGTAGTGGGCATAGCTTGTAATAAGCTAAATTTTTTCTGTCTAGGTTTTTTATTTTTCTGGCAAATATCACAGTATTTAACAAAGTTAGTAATGTCTTGGGTCATATCTGGCCAATAATAGTTAGGAGAAATTAAATTTTGCATTTTTTGAACACCAGGGTGACCAAACTGTTCATGAGCAACATTAAGCAATTTTTTTCTTAGGGACATGGGAACTACCACTTTACGAAAACCTTTTCTTTTAACTATAATCAGTCCATTGTCATTAATATAATTTGATCCACACACATTTTCTTTTTCTTGCATCTCAATAATCTCTTTAACGTCAAGAAGAAAAGTACGGGGTTTACAAAAATGAGAAATAGGGTTTCGGGACAACATGTCGGCTTCGACATTTGTAGATCCCTTTAAGTACTCTATTTTGTAATCGAACATACTTAACTTCAATGACCACCTAAATAATCGACCTCTTAAATGTTTGACATTTTTTAACCAAACAAGAGATGCATGATCCGTATGGATGGTAAATTGTACACCGTGAAAGTAATGATAAAATTTATCTAAAGTATCAATGATAGCAAGACACTCTAGTTCGGTAATGAAATAATTTTTCTCATAACTTCTCAATCCTCTAGAAAAATAAGCAATTGGATGTAAAAAGTTATTATGGTCGGGTTGTTTAAGAACTGCACCTACCGCTACCTGAGAAGCGTCAACAAACATGTGTAGGGGTAATTTTGGGTCATAAATCTTTAAAATTGGTTTAGCAATGAGGGCATCTTTTAATTTTTGAAAAGAGTTTTGACATTCAGTATTCCATTCCCAAATAGTATCTTTCTTAAGTAATTTATTTAGGGGGTGTCTAATTTCAGCATATTTGTCAATAAATTTATGATATACATTTATAGAACCAAGGAATCTTTGTAATTCTTTAGTGTTAGTAGGAGGTTTTAATTTTTTAATTGTTTCTATATTAGTATTAGCTGGAGTTAAAGTTCCATTTTGGATTTCATACCCTAGAAAATTGATTTGTTTTTGAGCAAAAGTACATTTAGATAATTTTAATTTAATATTTTCTATTCGGCATAAATCAAAAATTTGGATGAGATGCTGTATATGTTCATCTATTGATTTAGAAAAAATAATTATATCATCAAAATAATAACAAGCAAAGTCTATTTTATATTTTGTAAGAATTCTTCTAATTGTCCTGTTGAAAATTGGAGGGCCTACCTTTACACCAAAGGGGAGAACATTCCATTCCCAGAGCCCACAATTAGTAGTAAAGGCTAACTTTTCGGAATCGGCTGGGTGAATAGGTATGTGCCAATAGCCTGAGGCTAAATCTAGTGTAGAGAAATATTGGGCACCACTTAATTTGTCCAAAATTTCATCTATTCGGGGCAAAGGTTCAGCGTCATTTTTCATAATAGAATTTAATTTTCGGTAATCAACACACATTCGGGTTTTTTTGCCTTCATCTCGTTTATTTACTAACGTAACTGGAGAAGAATATGGGCTATAACTTTCTTTAATTAACCCAGCAGCTAATAAGGATTGGATTTGCTGAGATATTTCTTTTTCATCAGCATTGGATGTACGATAAGGCCTCAAAGATATTGGTAGGTCAGAGTTAAGATAAATACGCTGAGGTTCAATATTAATTCTCCCTACATCATATTTATTTTTTGCAAAAATATCTAAATAATCCCTTAAAAGTTCCCTTACATTTTTATTTTGAATAGCATTCAGATTCCCCAATAGATTATAATCATCATTATTAGTTCGCGGCAAGGATTGAGGAGTTATGGTATTTCCATAATCGGGTTGCACAGTATTATCATTTTTTATAATATCAAAATGAAGCAATTCTAAGTTATCACTGGATATGTTGACATATGGATTTAACGAAATATTGTCTTGTAACACCTGGCTTTTTGCACAATCAATTTTCAATTTAAATTTGGCACAATCAGGTAAACCTAAAATAGCATAGTCCAAATCAAGCTTACTTACTAAAAAATTAACATATCTCTTTATATTACCAAATTTAATACATAATCGACAAGATTTATTAATTGTAAGAGTTCCTTGTGCCTGTCTAATAGTAATAGGGGTAACATTATGTAAATTACCATTTAAATATCGAACAAATTTGAGGGGTAAAATTGAGACAGTTGATCCACTGTCAACCACACAATACACTTTGTTATTGTCCACATATCCAGGGATAAATAATTGTCAGACATTATTAGTAGGGGGTGGTTGAATATGAGCAGGAGTTTGAGATTGAAAGGAATTTGTGTTAAATATACAATTCCTCTCCCAATGACATTTTCTATGCCTCTGTTTAAACATATTCTGCACGGGCGACTAGGGTAGTTGTTTTGATAATGAGTTGCAGGCATTCTAGGACTGAAAAACCTAGGATTAAAATTTTGGGATGGATTGTTTGGAGTAGGTCGAGTCCAATGTCTGGGCTGAGGATTGGGATTGTGCATAGGTCTAGTTTGTTGAAAATTTCTATTGCTGTTATTAGAGGTATGATTTGGAATCGCTGCTAATTGTTTAGCAATGCGAAACCATTCACGAGTATTGGAAGGAGGGTTAACCATCAAACAATTTTGATACTCCGGCTGAAGTCCATCTGTCAATCCCTGTATAATTAAATTTTCCTCAAGCTGAAGTTGCCTTCCAATCTCAACTTTCTTTCTAAAATAAGAATCCAAATCACTTAGATCATTTAACTTTAAGGAAGTAAACTCAGAAAATTTTGGAACTCTAACCTGAATGTATTTTTCAGTTAAAATCTCGACAATTTCCTCATAAGTAGCACAATCCAAACAATCATTTATATAAGTTTTTAGCGCTTCCCCCTTTAAATATTTTGAAATATTTTGGTGTTTCCACTCATTATCTTTTTTTTCTACAGAACATTCTCGATCAAAATGTTTAAACCATTTAAAAATATCCATGCCCGACCCAAATTCAAAAGGGACAATATCAAGTTTATTTTCTGACATTTTTTCTTCTTTTACTAATCCTGACCTTAATAACATAAAAGAAGGATAATTCATATGGAAAATATTTAAATGCTATACTTCAATTATTAAAATTCAATTACTATACTTCAAATACTTCAATAAATAACAATAAAAATAATAAATAATAAATAAATCAATTCTGTTTGAATTCATGTGAAATAAATAAATAATAAATAAATAAGTAATAAAATAATAAATATCGGTTTTCCATACATGGGAAATAACAAATAATTTTAAGAACAAAAATACTTTTCTTTACGTATGGAAAATAAATTTAGCAACAGAATATTTTTTAACAACAAATTAATCCATCTTTCGATTAAAAAAAAAAAAAAAAAAAAAAAAAAAAAAAAAACCTTTAAAACTAAATAAAATTTCTATGAGCAGAAAATTTTAATTAATTATAAATTAAGAACAAATTTATTTTTTAATATCTGTAATAAAAGAGGAAAAAAAATCAAGAATTTAAACAAAGAAATTATTATTAAAATTTCTTAATCAATAAACAAATAAAATAATAAATAATAACTTACAGACATGCTCGATGTGGCCTTGTTCAAATATCTTGTGGCCTTGTAAAAATAAAGCACTTCGTAGATACGACTCACAGGTGCAAATTTCAATTAGTCTATATTACCGATGGAATCAATCGTAGTTTTGCAATCATGCTGCAGGTGTTCATTTATTATGAAATGAAAGTTTATCAAAATATTTCAGTACTGTTATCTAGAAAATACATAAATAAATAAATAAAAGAAAATGATGTTGAATTTTGTCGTGCAGTTGTTCTTTATCTTGATAATCATCAGCACACGTTTTTCGTCGCTGTCAAGAAAAAAAAAATACTGCAGGCATATCTCACACTTAAAAATTTGCAGATGCTAGACATAGTCACACAAAACTTCATAAGACGATCCGTTTCCCAGCTGAAGGGTTTATCATTTATGCACATGAAGAATCGGCGTATTCGGCGAAAATGGCGCGTGCAGTTCTCTTGATGTAGTTGGAACGGGAAGTGTAAGACAAACACATTTCTTCCTAGAACATGGCGAGCACACACTCATCGCTGTAGGTTTCTCTGACAGGAACAGTCTGTAGTTGGCAAACCATACTAGTTTAATATTTTCTCAGAGATGCACGCCGGCTCATAAATCCTACCGGCTAAAAATGTAATAAATATAAGCTGAACTCGACTAAAATAACTATGTTGCATACATTCTACGTATTCTTAGCAGCACGGGCAGAGTAGTCGCTCCGACAGTTGGCAAGCAATAGAAGACTTTCATTGGGGTATTTCCCCATTATAAAAACAGACAACATCAATCTTCAAGTTCTTTATTGATGAGCTTAAAAATAGATAAACTCTTCCCCGCAATCACCTTAGTCCACATCGACACTACAAATTTCATTATCTCGTCCACATCATCAAATATTCTAATTCAGCGGAGCAATGAAAAACGCGGCTTGGTAGTTTAAAGAAAAGATGCATTCTCTTCTCCTGAAAAGCCAAATGAAAAAATCATTTTCACGACAAAACTAGCGCCCTCCTACTCCGCGTCAATCATTTTAAAAATCCAATCAGGATGGACTCGAGCCTTAAACGGACAAAATGATCAATTCTAATTGGTCGTAATAGGCGGTCCTTGGCAAGAACTATATTTTTTCCTCGGAAGACAAAGCCCTTTAGCAACGCGTAGTAACACCTGTCACGCGATGTTAAAATAAAATTAAAATCGCAGGAATATGCCAGAAAGTAAAAAGCTTACGAAATACTTCCCGCCTTTTTGAGAAGCAAGCAATAATTTATTAATAACTAAAGTAAGAAAAAGAATTTTAGCTGTTACAAGTTACGAAACTAAGATTAAAATATGATCCACAAATTTAGAATTGAAGCTAAGAGAGAACAAAAAAATGGCGCAATTTTTTTTTTTTATTACATATATATATATATATATATATATATATATATCAACATTTGAACGGAGGGTGGATTTGGGGTCTGGGGGTCATGATCGGTGAAAATATACCAAAATTTTCTGGAAGTGCTTTCCTCCGGACGGCTG
The DNA here is from genome assembly GCA_964019185.1 of Maratus speculifer. Classification (NCBI taxonomy): domain Eukaryota; kingdom Metazoa; phylum Arthropoda; class Arachnida; order Araneae; family Salticidae; genus Maratus; species Maratus speculifer. Next base: position 400,975,849 of record OZ025291.1, read on the forward strand.
CAATATGTAGCTTTTTACATTTTGTAATGAAAGCTACCTAAAAACATTATTTAGAAAAAAAAAAAAAAAAAAAAAAAAAAAAAAAAAAAACTAAAGATTTTTTAAAATTTTTAACGAACATTTTTTTTTGTTAATTTTTGTTAAAATAATTGAAGCTTTACCATATTTTTTTTTAAGAAGAGTAAATTTCTCGGTTTTATCTTTTATAATTATACGAATAAAAAAAAAATCCTAAAGATTTTTTAAAAATTATTAACGAACATTCTTTTTGTTATTTTTTTAAAGGATCGAAGCTTTATGATATGTTTATTTTTTACACAAGTAAATTATATCTCGGTTTTATCTTTCATAATTGCAAGAATTTTTAAAAACATTATTTAGAAAAAAAAAAAAAACCCAAAACTAAAGATTTATCTAAATTATTATCTAAAGATTATCTAAAGATTTATTATTTAGCTTCTTTTGTATTACCTTCTCAAAATATTTGTAATTTCACAGGTTAATTTTTGTTAAAATGATTGAATCTTTACGATATGTTTATTTTTTACACAAGTAATTTATATCTCGGTTTTATATTAGATTTTCATAGTGGCAGGAATTTTTTAAATCATTGTTAAAAAATAGAATGAATTATTTTTTAAGGGTTTTATTACTTAAATTTTTTAAAAAGTATTTTCTCAAAACTTTTACATTTTACTTTAATAAATTATAGCATGTACTGTATATAAGGTTCTCATATTACCAAAAATGAAACCAATTTTTTCTTAAACGTTTAAATGTAAAAAATGGAATGCGTTATTATCTACGGGATTTATTAGTTAATATTTGAAACAATGATTGAATTCTCGAAATTTTTAAGTGTTTTATTCAGATGAATTATAGTATTGCTGTATATAAAATGGTAATAATAGAAAAAAAAAGTAAACGATTAAATAACAATAATAAAAGAGAATGGAATACATTAAGTAGGGATTTTATCCTTCATTTTTGTAAAACTGATTGCGCCTTCGTGTAAGGTGTATATCATGTGCTCTATATAAAATTCTCCATAGTTCTAAACAAGTTTTGAGTGATTCAATTAAGAAAAAAAAGGAAGAATTATTATCTGTTCATTTTATTACTTTAAATTCTTTATATTAATGGGATCTTAATAAAATATCTATAAAATCATATAAAAGGTTGCAAATATATATAATAAAAAAATGCAAACACAGGAAATTGTTAGTATAATACATTGCTTTCAATTCATTGTTTTCTTTTAAGCATAAAAATGTATGATTTATGGGTTTAAAAAAATTAAAATAAAAGATTTCTTTTGTAGAATTCCGTTCATCTGACGAAACCGTATTCGTTTCTGTTCTCTGTCGACCCGTCTGTTACAGAATCCGTACACAAAAACTGTATTAGTCAGAGTCTTCATATTTTCAGTACTTACAGCTGAGAATATCTCGTGTCACAGGACAAATGATAAAAATTTGAAAAAATCTATTATTTTAATTAAATTAATCTTTTCAATGTCATCCGTTCTTTTTTGCAATCTACATTTTAAAAGAGAACCTTAATTTGAACATTTTGCGAAAGATTGTTAGTTTCAAGTTAGTTTCTTTTCAGATTTTTGGGAAATCGAATCAAAACTTTTGAAAGATATTAATAGACTTTTTTCTACGTTCCATTAAGGCTGTTCTCAACTGCTCTGCTCAGTAAGCGCAAAACGTTTTGACACATTTACAAATTCATTTTTTAACAGAAAGATATAAAATTGCAAAGCCTGACCATAGAAGCGATTTGGAATCGAACTACGTTTTCATTTATTGATCTATGAATGAAATTGAGTTATAAGCGATCTATTGATTTCGCTTATAATCTATTGAGTCGATTTTGATCACATGAAAAAGACGTTTTCAAACTTCTTTAAGTGGTTATTCTTCTTTAGCGCGGAAAGTTGGTTCAAAACTCTCACTTTGTCAGTTATTTTTAAAAAATCTATTGCGTTTGAAAAAAAGAAAAAACAATTGTATTACATAGTTTCTAATAACAACGCCTGCTAGTTTCATGCATTTCCGAAAAAAAAAATATCATAAGGTTGTCTTTTTTGATTTGAGAACATCCTTAAATTCTACTATAACGTAATTAATTCAATGGAACACCATGGCACGTATTGAGTTTAATTTGTCATGGTGATTGCTTCCTATTTAAGGTAGAATTACATTATTTCTGTTTTACTGAATTTCATATATATATATAATCCCAATAAGTTTTGTTTTCACGCATTTCGCGTAAGAGTGCAACAGATATTGTACCAAGATACGAATGCAGTAAATTGTGTCTAAGGCTGACTCGGTGTAAGCCGGAATTCTATCTAATGACGAATTTTTTTCAAATCCTGGTAAACTCATAGGAAATAATCCTAATGTATACCGTGTAAGCCAGAATCTGCCTAACGCGGAAACACGATGATTTTTGAAGCCCCGCCGACCCCAAAAATTTGCATAGAGCAGTAAAAAGGATGTTTTAATAACGAAATGTATTTGATCCATACTAAATTTTAAAACTACACGAATACTCAAAACACGAGTAAGTGCATGATTAAAAATGTATTCAAAATCTAAATTCAAAACGTTAACGCTGCAAGATGAAATCAAAGTTGCTAAATTAAAAGAAATATTTATATATATTCTGTGAAAGACTCCGTATAAGACTTAATTGTGGTAAAACGCAAATTTGTAATACTATAGAAAAAGTCCTTCCGGCAGGAACAGGTAGCTTTCATATTCCTAACATAAAATAATAATAATAATAATAATAATCAAGGTATATATTACAATCATACAAATCTCAAATTAATGGAATGCAATAATAGATGATTCAATACTTATTTTTGTCAATACTGAATATGAATGAGAATTTCAAGAAATTTATCAACTTTATACAATATGATTTTATTTAAAGCGGTTTATATTCGATCGCCAAATTCGGTAATATAATGAAGTGCCTGACATGATGGGTGAAATTAATCAATGAGCTTGATCAAGATCTTAGTAAGTCCTGTTCACATGCTCGCTCTCATCGAAATCGGTTGATATATGCAAGTGTTGTCGCAGGCAAATGGATTTTGCAAAATGTCACCTGCTTTAGAAATTCATACTGTTGTATATAAGCCGTTTTTTAAGATAAAGACAAAACAAAAAATGCTCCAGAATCCTTGCATTAAGATCAAACACTTCAGAATTTTTTTTTCTATTTCTATTTCTTTCTTTCTTTCTTTTTCTTTTTTTTTGTACATTATAATAAATTTAAAAGTTTTTTGACAAATTTAAGTGGCCGTCATTTTGAAACAAGAAGGCGGATGAAGTTGATCAACAAATTCGGTAAAAGACCTTAGTTTGTTTTATGTACACACCACACCAAGTTACATCCAAATCGGTTTATAAATGTGCATATTATCAAGTGACAAATGTCAGATAATTTCAAGATGTGAGCCATACTAGAAATTCCAAGTACTATAATTCAGTCATTTTTTAAGATATAGACAAAACAAAAAATGCTCTAGAATTCTTGTATCAACGTCAGGCACATAGAAGAAAAGTATTTTTCTGCTTCAGTTATTTTGTACTTAATTTCAAATTAAATTAAAAAAAAATTAAATGGACGCCATTTTGAAACAAGATGGCGTATGAAATTGGCCAACGAACTCGGTCTAGATATCAGTGCATACTATGTATACACCAAGTTACATCTAAATCGGTTCATAAATACGCGTGTTATTACGTGATAAAAATCGGATTGTTTCAAAATATCAGCCACACTAGAAATTCAAAGGGCTATAACTCAGCCATTTTTTTAAGATAAAGACAAAACAAAAAATGCTCTGAAATCTTTGTATCAAGGTTAAACACACAGAAGAAAAATATTTTTCGATTTCTAATCTTTTTTTAAATTTAATTTCAAATTTTAATTTTTTATAACATATAAATTAATGCCATTTAAAACAAGATGGCGGTTGATGCTGGCCAACGAACTTGGTTGAGACATTGGTAAGTACTATGTACATTGTACACACTAGGTTTCATTCAAATCGGTTCATAAATACAATAGTTAAGGCATGACAAATATCAATTTACTAAAAAATCTAAAACTCAAAATACTAATACTGAAATGGTAATAACTTTTTCTAATCAAAGAAAAAGTTATTATATAAGATTATTAGATTATAAGATTGATTAGAAAAAGTTATTATATAAGATTTTTTGAAATTATTTAATAAAATCAATATAAATTCTATAATAAATGACGAAAGCTGCAATTCTCCTATTAATAATATTCAAATATCAGAAATTTTTAAATATCCAATAACTATAGGAAAAAAGATTTTTAACTATAATTCGTTTTCAAAAAATACTTCTGCTGATAGCACATTCCCCAGTAAATGCAATGATCCTTCTCTACAAAAATGTATTAATAATGATCATGAACATATTATCACCAGAAATCTAAATATTGTAGATATTTTACGCTGAAATAATTAATAGATTATGGTACTAAGTTTAGAATTCCATCCAAATTAAACATTAAATCTATACTAAAACGATTTACATATGATATAGATATATTTATTTATAAAATTGCAATATATTACAATAAATATATCAAATATTTCAATAATTGGAAAATTTTGGTTATTGATAAATTAACTAAGGCTTTAAAATATAACATTTCACATCTGCTCTATATTATTATAAAGCATCTTTTTCAGCAAATCACTAAATTGCCCCCCCCAAAAAATGTAATTACTCATTATGTGGACAAATCTCCAAATAATTATTCAATTATATGTAAATTATATTATCATCAACTGCTTAAGTTCAGTATATCTTCTAATAACTCTTTCCAAAAAAAGATGACATAATTGTAAACAATCGTAAAATTAGAGGTTATTAAAAATTATTAGACATTAACTATAATAACTTTAAATATCCATATCTAGTTGTTATACCCAAATTTCAAAAGAATCCAATTAAATTTAGAAAAGTTACAATTGGTCGCAACACATATAATAATACAGCTAATAAACTTCTATTAAAAATCTTAATCAAATATATACAGTAACAAAAACTAGTGTAATACACATTGTATAAAGAATAGCTTAGAACTGGTCAACATTATGAATAAACTTAAATGTATAAACAATAAAACTACAAATGATTTCAAAGATCTTTTTAATAATTTAGATTTATTAGATGTTCATATTATAATTAATGCACTATTTTAAACATATCAACATGATTTGAATATATCAACGAACATTGATACTGATTATTTCCACACTTTAACTAATTTCATTACCTATAATAATTTTATAATGCAAGATATAATATACAGTCGGCTCTCGTTAATTCGAACATGTAGTCACCACAAGAATTGTTCGAATTATGGAAAATATGAAATGAAAACATGCTTAATATGGTACTATTACAAAGGAATTAATGTTATAGTGTTTTTTAAATTTATTTCGTTTGTTATCATTAGAATATGACTTACTATTAAATTAGAATGTATAAATACATAAACTAAATAAAAAATTAGAAACAAGCACAATGGAAGAAAAATTTAAATCGTTACTGATGGACAGACGGGGCACTAAGAAAGTGGATATCAAATGCATTGGATTATATGTATATTCTTTTGGAACAATTTTCACAAAAATCAAAGAAAGAAAGCTATTCAAATGATCTGAAATCCATGAGAAAGAAAGAAAAATAAATAAAAAGAATATTGCCCAGTTAAACTGATGGCATTGAACTCACAGGCTACGCATACTAATTGTACATTACAGCCTTGTATTTTCGTTAATTCCGTTCGAAAAAAAATTAAGAAGGGGAAACAGCTCTCCCCTTTCTCCTTTTTTATACTTAATCATTGAACCTCCTAAACTATCAAGTACATGCTTTATCATATTGAAAAATCTATATCCAAAATTCAGAGCAAATCGGATAATTCTTAATAAAAACCCATTTAGCATTTATATAATTTAAGAGGAGTTATTCCCCTCTTTTATACTTAACCATTAAACTTCCAAAACTATTCAGATATTTGAACGAAATCTGACAATTCTGATTGAAAAATCCATTTATACAAGTTAAGGGGAGGGGCATTAGAACCCCCGTTCCCCCTGTTTATACTTATTGAATGAACACCTAATAACAGCCACGGACTCGCCTCATCAGAATGATCCTATATCTAAATTTTGAACGAAAATTGTTAATTCTGCATGAAAATCCCGTTTCTATCAATTAAGGGGAGAGGCATGAGCCCCCCGTTCCCCCTGTTTATACTTATTCAATGAACACCTAATAACAGTCACGGAATCGCCTCATTAGAATGATCCTATATCTAAATTTCGAACGAAAACTGTTAATTCTGCATGAAAATCTCGTTTATACCAATTAAGGGGAGGGGCGTGAGCCCTCCGTTCCCCCTGTTTATACTTATTCAATGAACACCTAATAACAGCCACGGACTCGCCTCATCAGAATGATCCTATATCTAAATTTTTAACGAAAACTGTTAATTCTGCATGAAAATCTCGTTTATATCAATTAAGGGGAGGGGCGTGAGCTCCCCGTTACCCCTCTTATACATATCGAATGAACTCCAAAAACTAATCAGGGAAGCGCCTTATCAGGATATACCTATATACAAAATTTCAAGTGGATCCGATATTTTTATCATGAGTTATCGAGGTACGCACGAACGCACGTACATACAGAACGGACGGGCACATAAGCTCTCAGGCTATGATAGCCTGTGAGCTAAAAACCGGAATTCTCGTTAGTTCGAATTAAATGAAGTCAAGAGAAAATGAGTTCGAATTAACGAAATTTTTTAACGTTATTCTGCCATTGAAATTTTCGGGACTTCATGTTTAGTTCGAATTAAGCGAAGATTTGAATTGAGCGATTTCGAATTAACGAGAGTCGACTGTATTATACAAAAAGTCGGTATACGACAAGGGGGTTGTACATCTAGTATATTATCAGATTTATACTTATGTCATTAAGAACGTAAATATATTAATAATAAATATATTTATACTACCGATTATTTTATACCGATATATTGATGATATAATTTTAATTGACACTGATGATACCAGTATATCTCAATTTCTAGTAAATTATCCAGTTAATTTAGAAATTACAAAAAAAAAACCTGCTTTCTAACAATACCATTAACTTTTTTGATTTCAAAATTATATTAAAAGAAAAAAATTATAACTGATATACATGACAAACGGAACGAATTTAATTTTAAAGTTAATACATTTACTAACTTTAAATCCTGTCTTCATAATTCTGTATATCGTAATATAGTACTTAATGATTTATATAGAATAAAATGTTTATGTTCTTCTCATCTAATTAATGAAAATATTAAAAAGCTAATTTATGATGCACTAAATAATAGTTTTCCTAAAAAATTCATATATTCTTTAACATACAATTAGTTAACAATAACAGATGTAAATATTTCCTTTTTTTTTTGGGGGGGGGGGGCTGAAAAAAGTCCGGGCCGGAATTCGAACCAGGGATGTATTGGTTGCAGACGCCAATGCTCTACCAACTGACCCATCCCTGGCACGAACACTAGAGCACTATTTCACCCAATTGACCTCAATGACCACTTTATCTGGTCTGATACTCTGGATCAGCTCAACAAAATAAAATTTACCCTATTAATTTACCGTTTGAATAATCGTGTTTAAAATTAATCTAATATACAATTAGTTATTACATGATCTTAAAAATAATTAACACACTGCATAAAAAAATGCATTAAAAAATTATCAAAACATATATATATATATAAACGTATATATATATATATATATATATATATATATATATATATATATATATATATATATATATATATATAACGATGGCTGGATGGGTAGATATTAACGATAAAAAACTTTTGTTGACGTAATTTTTGGATTACTTCTTGGTGGTTCTTAAGTTCACTTTTCTACAACGAGAACGTTTGACACATCTTCTGACTAATTTTTAACTGTAAAAATATAAAAATGACAAGCCAAATTATTTATGGAATTTGGAATCGAATAGCGTTTTCCATTTTTGATACATAAATAACTTGTATAACCTTGTTGTGATACAAGGTTAAAAAAGATTTTTGTCAAATGGTTGCAATTTTTTTCTCTTCCCATGCTGTTGTTTTCGGAAATTCTATTCAAAACGCTAACTTTGACAGTATTTTCTTAAAATATTTGTGTCAAAAGTGGATAACGCCAGTTAATTACATAGTTTCTAAATAAAAATACCTGCTAATCTTATGCGTTTCCCGAAATAATAATAATAATAATAATAAAATAATAATAAATGTACTAGAAAGTAGCTTCTTTGGATTTGAGAATGAATTTGGATTTTGAATCTTTAATAAAATGATAAAGAAATATTTCCATAAATCTACTTTTATTATACAACTAAAAAAGTTACGATGTTTTCAACTATCTTTTTTTGTTGTTGTTGTTGTTCCAAACAATATTTAATTATTTTTTAATGAATCTTTAGTTGAATGTTGAAAGTCTAAGAAGGTAAATAGTCATTAATGTTGTTAATGCATATTTTCTGTAAAATATATTATAAAATCATTCTTTAGTATGCATGCAGTATTCTTTAAATGAATCTTCATTATATAATAAAAATATGAATTTTTTAGAAATAGTAGAGATTATGACGGTCAGAACGGGCCTAGCCGGGTTGGGCCTGTTTTCGCTGATATTTGTACGGGCTGGGCCGAACTTTTGTGTTTTACAACGGACCTTGCCTGGGCCTGGAAATTCCGGCCCGTGCAAACCTCTATGTTGCTCTATGTATTTGTTGTTGTTGTTGTTGTTGTTCAAGTCTAAAACACAAGGCCCAAAATACTTCCATTTTTTTAAGGAATCTATTATGTTTAAAATTAATCTGAAAGAATGCACATATTAAGAGAATAATAAAGAATAATAAAGGAATTTCTACTTCGCAAAATAAAATTAAGCAACTCAAAAAAAAAAAGTTAATTTATCTTCAAAAACAAGAAAGCAACAATTGTAAATAATGCTAGAAATTCATCATTTGTAGTACTGACCTCTAAGTACGATTAATGCAACTATTTAGAAGCCTCCTATGCGTTCTAAATGATTTAATGGCATTTCTTAACCAAAAAGGGGGGGGGGGGAAACGTCATTTTATCTTTCAAATATTGTAATTCGAAGCAGTAGCCTCATATCAGGCTCAAGGTGACGAGAGGCTTAAATAGGATGTCATCCCCATGGCAACCTAGAATCATTATCTATCGTGGGATATCACTGATTTAACCGTATGATAGGATTTATCAGAATGAAGAAAACTTTTATTAATATCTTTTTTAATTTTGATTAGATTTTTATAAAATTTGAAAAGACTCGACAAAATTCTGCAGCGATTAAATTAAATTTTAAACCATTGGTAGGGAAGTTTTTACGTTATTATATGCGGACAGACGAACGAATCAGACAACGGATGTATGTGATAGGTATTTATATAAATACGAACATACCTAAAAAGTGATACAGCTTAATGAGCGATATAATAAGGAGCTATTATGTGTCTTTATATAATAATAATAATAATAATTAATAATCTTAACTCAATTTGACGTGTATATGTAACATAATGTGCCGAAAGGGTACTTTTTTCCTTTTTTCCCCTATTTACGTAACAGTGGAAGAAAACTAGGAGGAAAATGGAAAATAACAACCAAAAATCACAGTCTAGCTACCTTAACTTATCCAGAACGTAAACATTGATAAAATTGTTACATTATTCATACCTAGCTTAGACCTACACTAAGCTGGACTCATGTTTATATTGACCGAATTATGAAATATTTCTACAAAGAAGAAAAAAAATACTCTCCTAACTTAATAAAAAGACAGGCCTTTTACAGGAATCGTAATATCGCTTGCCTGGCTGATAGTGAGCCGCATTTCTTTTCGGGAGAAAAAAGGGGGGGGGGGGGCGCACAAACTTAAGGAGGCACGCGCCTTGCGTTCGAATAAGAAACGCCATCGAAACCCTCCCCGCCAATTGGATCCCGTGGTCTCCAACCCGAAAATGACGTCATTTATCCGGCAATAAATGCTTCGTTTATGAGAGAAAATAATAACGCCGGTGAATAGATCGGGGAGGCTGAATTTCAGAGCTGTTCACTCCTCGCGCCGTTTTCCATGACCCCACTATTTTGATTTAATGTGCGAGGAATACCCACTTGTTGACTTAGTTCTAGTATCGTCTGCAGTCATTTATTTGTTTAGTCTGTGAAGGAATTTACGGTAAGCGATTCGGGAAATTTAATAAAGGTAAGTGTTTAATTTGGTGAAGGATTTTAATGAATTTAAATTGTATGTGTGGTTTTTTTTTTCTTTTTAGCTGAGAAAGAAAGTAATAATATTTATTTTGCTTTAAAGAAATAATGTAATGTAATGTAATATGATTTATATAGTAGGATATATATCATATAATACGATATAATATAATGTAATGAATATAATATAATATTTATAATACATATAATATGAAATAATTCAATATAATATTATTTATATAATATGACATACATTATATAATATGACAAAATATAATGTAACGTAATACATATAGCATGATATAATATATATAATATAATGTAAGTATCAATTATCAATTAATTGCTTATTAAAATACTGATGATTTTATGTATGATCAATTATTAGCTCAGAAATTTATTTACATGTAATACGATTTATGTATAACACTTGTAAATGTAAACGTTTTTGAAATTTATTTGATAAATAGGATAATTTAAACATTTCTTTATCTTTTCTTTAAACATGAATTTTATTCTATATTGATTTCATTAATGTATATAAACTTTCGAAATTTATTTAATAAATAGCGCAGTTTTAAAATGTATTTATATTTTCTAAACGTGAATTTTATATTTCTTTTATTAGCATAGATAAACTGTTAAAAATTTATTTGATAAATAACACACTTTAAAAATATCTTTAATTTTTTTTTCTAAACGTAAACTTTAATTTACACTATGTCTGTTTTAGCTTTTAAATTTTTTATTTATTTTTATTATTTATTTATTTATTTATTTATTTATTATTTATTTTTATTATTTATTTTTTTTTTAGATTGAAGGGAAAGAAAAATCAGTTAACGTTTAAGGATTTTATTGATTTTTTTTAATTTTTTAAATAAAGGTAGAAGTTTAAATCTTGGAAAAATCTAAAGTTTGTCAAAATGGCTCAGGTTAAATTTTTTTTTAAACATCTTCTAATGTAATATTAATGTTAACCATTTTATAGCAAACTCATTTTAGAACCAGAAAATGCTAGTACATTCGAGTTTGGTTACTGTTATTTTTTTCCTCTAACTGTAATGCATTTAAAGATTAATTTTTTTCTCTTTTATTTTTTATTTTTTTAACTATTATGATTTTTCATAACACAACATTTTTAATTTCGTGTTAACACTATTATTCATTCTTAAATCAAACATAGTTTATGCTATAACTTACAGTAAAGAATGTTTTTACTGAAGTCATATTATATTAGTTCCAAATGCCTTTAATGTTCAAGAGAATTTCTGCTAAGGATTCCTGAAATTCAATAAAGGTAAGCAATGAAATTGTTTTGGAAAAGTTTAATTTTAAACAGCTGAAAATATGTATGAATTTTCTGTCAAAAGATTTTAAGGAATTGTTTTGAAGTTAAAAAAAGAAATAATTTAAAATAATGTATATAATGTATGTAATGTATACATACTAATATTAACATTTTAATTATTAAATTATATAAACGTTACTTAATATTAACCTCTTCAGACCTGAGGTACACAAATATGTATCTCCATTCTTTTCCTCATAAACACTAAAATGTTCAAATTTTTGGCTTTTTACTTCACTTCTATACAGCTGAATGTTTTTTGCTTTAAAACAAAACCAATAAATGTCAGCACTGATGAATATTACCTCATAAAGTAAATATTACTTTTATCCGAGTTTCAAAAATACCTTCCTGACAATGTAGCCAAGAAAGTAAGAAATATTCAAGATTATTTAATTTAAATGCTTTGCAATAAAAGGTTTTGAGGATATGCTGATCATTCACTTGTTTAAAGACCTTAATTTTGTTATTGCGTAAATTTATGTTACTGGTGGTTAAACTGATGTTTTAAGGGAATTAGTACTTTTATATCCATACCTATAAACCTAAATTCCTACTCCTCTAAATTACTGATTTCATAAAAATGGCTTTTTATGTCATCTATGGTGTCATTTCGATTATGCAAAAGCAATAAGTATATATTTGAAGAGTTATTTTATGCTCAGGTCTGAAGAGGTTAATCCTGTTTTTGTTTTTTCCACTTGCGAAGAAATTAATTTAATTATGTATGTCGTTTTGAAAATTATTTCCTTTCCTTTCGTTTTTTTTCTGTGCATTTGTGCGTGGTATTTGTCTATTGTCTGAAGGAAAAAAAAGCACGAAGAGTATCCTCATTTATCGAGAATCATTTTTAAGATAAAAGATGTATTTCATATCGTAGAAAATTCTAAAATTGATTAAAAATTTTTTTTTCTTTCCTCTTTCACTGCCTTTTTACTGAAAATATAATACAAATATTCGTCATTTTACAAGAAACATATTTTAGAATAGAATATTACAATTATGTTGATATTTGTTAATTTTTATATATTAGTTACATATTATATTAATAAATATTAATATTAGTTATACAATATATTATATTTATTATATTTATGTATATTACGCATTATATATTATTATATATATTATATTTAATATTAGTTACATTTATAATTGCATCTTATTTTTTTTTCTCATTAGTTTTTAATGTAGCTAATTACATATATTTTTTTAAGTATTCTGCAATTCTGATTACTAGTTTTTAGTTTAAGTAAGGTTTATATTAAAAATTTACCATAAAAAAAGTCTTTGCCAAAGGAATGATATATTAAGATTGAGTTGTTTTATAATGCCTGTAATCTACGACGGAATTTCCGCTAATGATTCAGGAAATTTAATAAAGGTTAATCGATGAACATATTTTAGAAAAAGAAAAAAAATCAAAAGGAATTTAAAATACATGTGCATTTTTATCAAGATACTTAAAAGAAAGGTTTTTGTGCTAAAGAAAAAAGAAAAAAATAATATAAAATAGTATTCTTTCAATTACTACCTAAGTTTTAAATCATTTATTCATTTAAAGATTCATTAATATTAATTTTAATTTTTTTCTTGAGGAAAAGCTCATTTATACAATGTTTAATTACATTGCATAAGTATTAAATGTATAAATTACATTGTAAAAAAATTGCAATTTATCAAGATATTTTTTAAGAAAAAGTTTCGAGTTAAAAAAAAAAAAAAAAAGAGAGAGAAATAATATAAAATAATATGCTTTCAATTATTAACTAAGTTATAAGTCATTAAATCATTTAAATAGTCATTAATATTAATTTTAAATTTTGTTTATCAAAAAAAAGTTCATTTATACAATATATAATTACATTGCATAAATGTAATTGTATATATTACAACTGCATAAATTGCAATTTTATGAAGATATTTAAAAGAAATGTTTTCGCGTTAAAGAAAATTAATAAAAAAATAAAATAATATAAAATAATATATTTTCAATTATTAAATATATTTAAAATCTTAAATCACTTAAATAGTTATTAATGCTAATTTTTGAATTTTACTCTTGAGAAAAAGCTTATGATACAATGTATAATTTCGAAAAATGTATTCTATTAATATTTTATTAATTCTTCTTTTAAACTATCATTTTATTTTGCGTGTTATTTGCAGTTTTGAGAAAAAAAAGACAATAAAAATTAGTGTTAATTTATTTATTTCATATATCTATACATATTTATAAATAAAAGTTCAAATTAAAAAAAAATCTAAATATTCAAAATCTTATACCTTTCTCGGTCTCTTTTGAGAATCTTACCATGTAATACTAAATGTGAACTTAGAAAAAAACATACAATGTTGTTGGTGTTTAACCTTTTATATACCGAATTATGAATTCATGAAAATTTTACATTCTAAAGCATTTTACGCAAATTGTTTAAACTAAATTAAGAGACTTACATAATTATCTAATAAATTTTTGAAGGATTTTAGAAGGATTGGTGGACTTAGAAGGATTAATTAAATTTGAATTTACCGGAATTTTGTACAATAAACCCCACTCAAAGCTTTTATTTTAAATTGTTTTCTTAGTATTTTGTAGCATTATAAAATGTACAAATTTGATGTTCTTACAATATAAATATAGAAATGTTTCCGAATTGAAAATTCCCCTTCTCTCTCCCTCAACGCTAAGAAAGCTGAAAAGATACAAAGGTAAAATAAATCATCCTTTAAAAAATATTTTTGTTTTGTGTAACCAATAACGCTTTTGGAACAAGGTAAAGTAATGCATCTGTAACTCATTCTAAACAGTATTACAACTAACTGACATTTTAAAAGAATCTTATAATAAGTAATTTTTATGGAACTTATAAGTACAATCGATAGATAAAAGGTTAATTAGGTTTCAGATGTTAATTTCAGCCATTTTAATTTATATTACATTTTATAATTCTTTTTCATCATGTAATTTATTCTTTTATTTTTTTTAACTCCTGCGTATTTAATTATATAATAATGTGATAATAAGACTGTCAGTTTTTAAGTTAGCAAAAGTTTTATATTACAATTCATATAGCAAAGGTGTTATATGAATATATTAAGACTGAACTTTTCTACAACGTATTTGTTTTCTAATAATATATGATTCCTCTATTTTGAAAAAGGTAGGTGATAAATTTATTTTAATTTTATAACTTATTAATACCACCGTAATACATTTGTATATATTTTTTAAATTATGTAATATTTTAAATAATAGGATTTTATTTAATAATAAGAGATATTTTAAATAAATGAACTATCTAAGAGCTCACAAAAAAGAATACTTTTCTGATGTGATAATATACAGTCGAGTCTTTCTATAACGAAACTCCATACATCGTATTTCTCTATATAACGAATTTTTAGAATGGTCTCCTTTTCGCATGATTACATCAAAATCAGTCTCTATATAGCAAAATACCTATCTCCATATAACGAATTTTTTCATAAATTGGTCATAGAAAGCAGTTTTAAAAAGCTTCGAAATCATATGGAATCTATTTTCCACCACTTATTTTTTATTTATCGTCAGTGCTAAGGTTTTTTATATATATATATTACTTCTCTTCTTGTTCTTTAAATCCAACGAATTCATCCCATCTCCCACACACCTTTCCACATCCTTCTCAAAACAGAGTCAATTGGATTGATGCACATGTAAGAGAGGAATCAATGAAAGGCACATAAGAGAGGCTTTCAAATTCAGGAAAATGTTAACTACAATTTTTCATTCCCTGTTCATTCCTTGTTCCCTTTTCATTCCAAAATTTGAGCATTGTTTTTTAGAGCGTAACAATTTTAAAATCAAAACAACAAAAAATCACAGATTTCTTCGTCTGAAATTAATGCAAGTCTTCCTTATTTGATTTTCATTACGCTTTCAAATAAATGTCTGTTCTCTTTTTTGAAACAGTTTAAATAATTAAGAAATAAAATTTTAGGTTAATATTTACTTTTAAACATTTCAAATTCGTAATTCAAAAGATCAAAAATAATATTTGTTCAAATTTCACACATTAAATACGATTTTTAACATCATTCTCTATACATCGAAATTCTCTATATAACGAAATTTTGACTGGAACGGTGGATTTCGTTATATAGAGACTCGACTGTATTAAGATTTAATTATTCCACAATATATTTAACCACTAGCGGCCTTCGCCCGCTAAGCTGGTCGGTTTATCTAAAGAAATCTTGAAGAAGTAGTTAGATAAGGTTCAGACATACATTAAAAAAAAAAAAAGCAAGTCGATCATTCAAAAAACGTTGGGAAATATCAAATATTTACTGTAATTTTTTAAGAAAAACAAAGTTTCGAAAAAAAAAATTAAATCGAAAAAAAAATTACACTGACATATTAATGCAAGGAAATTTTCCCAGAGAGAAAATTCGCCTTGAATACAATATTTCAAATTCTTTTAATTGCTTATAGGCGTTAATGCCAACATAGTGAAAAAAAATTCCATGCTGGGAATCGAACCCGGGCCATCAGTATGGCGCACTGACGTTCTACCGACTAAACCACATGGAACGACAGCCAGCTTGAAACTTTCTCATACTTAAGTAGACTGGCGAAAACATAACGATAGCGCGTTTTAAAATCGCACAGTGACATCTATTAGATTTTATATGTACTAAAAAACGTTATGTACTAAAAAACGTGAGCAGCACACCTAATAGTTTCTTTTGTTTCTTTTTGTTACTTTTTTGTCTGTTGTCCGATTTTGATGAAACAAAGCCTATACACTGCCCGGGAGTGTGCATTCTTCATTAGTGAAAACCGCATAAAAATCCATTCAGTAGTTACGAAGATAACCTCGAACAAACAGACAGACAGACAGACAGACAAAAAATTCAAAAATTTTTTTTTTGTGTTTCATTGGTTTTCTTTTATCGCCCTGACTCCATTTTTGTCAATTATCTTCAATGTACAGACACACCGGGTCCTACTGTTTTATTATATGTATAGATTTCCGACACAGACATATTCTTTTCGAAAAAGGATGAAACGATTGTCTGACACCAGAATTTACAAACGAACGTCTTAGAAATTAAAAGCTTGTTCTTTTAAACTTATAGTCTAACAGTCGACATCACAAAAATCTAAGGTATCGAGCAGAAGAAAAAAAGCCTTTATTTTATGGAAGAGTGGTAATAGGGGAATCGAATGGTCTATGTCTGTCGGAAATGAAGTGAATCTTAACTTCCTCAGTCCTGCACTGTAAAACATTTGAATAACGTTACACTATAAAATTGGTGGCAGTTTTGCTGCCTCCAACTTTATGGTGTAACCTTGCTTCCTCCAATTTTAAGGAGTATTTAAACCGATATAACCGGTGTAGCATTGTAATGTTACACCAGTAATATCGGTTAAAATGCTCCTTAAAATTGGAGGAAGCAAGGTTACACCATAAAATTGGAGGCGGCAAAGCTGCCACCAATTTTATGGTGTAAGGTTACACAAATGTTTTACAGTGTGATGGTGCTTGTTGACAGTGGCGTTGCTAGGATGGATGACAACCCACCCTCCCCTCTTTCTGTTCCGTCATATTTTTTCAATCACAATTCTACCTTATTATAGCAATATGCACACCATTCCTTATTTACCTTTTGTCCTCTTGCATAAAAAATCTACTGGAATGACTCGTCACTCAACCCATAGTTCGCATAAGTCAATGTGATATCTATATGTAGAAGAAAATTATTTCTTTTAAAATTTGCTTTTGCTACTCACTCGTTGGATAAGTAGATTTTTTTCCCTGGTGCATGTCTTATTTAGATACATCATTCTGTATAAAATTTCACATTCTCAAAGAAAAGAAAAGTAACCCTTTTGCAACGTGCGCTAAAAATTTCATTTTACTTCAAAATTTCTTCCCAAAATCTTATAAGATTATATTTTTTATTTGCAAATAAAGATTGGATATCACCCCCTAGAGGGTGACACCCGGGGCGGACCGGCCACTCTGCCTCCCGTTAGCTAAGCCACTGCTTGTAGGAGACACTAAACAACATCCTATAAATTATTTTAAAATCTTTCCAAAATTATTAAATTCAATTATAGACATTTTTAATAAATACGTGCATATTATAAGAATCGATGTATAGAATTCTACATCTTTGGAGATGGCTCATAAAAATTTTAAATTAGCTTTTATGGTCCCTCGCAATATTTGTCTCAAGTCTAAGGAGAATAAACGAAAAATTAATACCACTAGTAATTTACTCGTAGGTTTATCATTGTTTGCCCTACAATCAAAGGTATGAAATGATTTATCAACAAACACAATAATAAATTTACGAGTAAACCACTGATAGTATTAATTTTTGGCTTATGCATCACCTCTGGCAGATATAGATCATTAGATTCTCTTATTACTATAAAAATAAAGGTTTTTAGATGCGTTTCTAATTTATACGTAGCACTTATAGTTGTCGCTCAGTCTGTCTGTCCATCTGTCCGCATTTTACAGAGCTAAAACTATTAAACTGAATTGTTTGAGATTTAAACTATATAATTGTTTCCTAATTTTGTCGAGTCCTTTCAATTTTTTTGAAAATCGGGTGTATAGTTTAATTACAGGGAGAAACAAAAATATTCCGTTACATTACAGCCGATGGGAAAAAAGTAGTTTCAAGTGCATTTTTATGGTGTTATAATTTTTAGAACATAATAAAATTGTTATTAACCCATTAAGTATATACTAAAATGTACATTCTTTACAATTTGTGATGCAGATAATATTTGTTGTTAACTTACAGGGTCACACAAAACTATTCCATTGCATAATGGTATAAGGGAAAACATTGCTTGAAGGGCCTTTCAATTATTTTAAACTTTTTTACATTTTATGAAATTAATATACGTTGTTGAGGTTTACTACAAGTTATTTCCTGTATAATTGAAAGCCGATAATATTTACAAGGACATACAAAAGATTTCGCCCGCTATATACTGTATCCGAATAAGTACTGTATATTATTACACCAAGAGCTGAATATTTTTAAAATTTCGTTGTAGTATGAAAACACCTCATTTTCAATACTTGATGTGCAATTTTTGACTTGTTTTTTCACGTGCTCGATACCTTAGGTTTCTGTGCTGTCGGCTCTTGGACTATTACATTATAAAAGATAATTTTATTAAAATATTCTTGGTGCCATTTGTAAGTTTGGAATTAAATTTAGATGGTCCGGTCGGAGCTAACGTTTGAAAGGGTTAGATCGCCAAGTGAATTTGTGTTAATAGTTCAGAAAGTTTAAAGAAGGGTGAATTTTTTAGGTGTAATATTTAATGGAATTAATATATATATTTTTTTTTGGCAAGAAAAAAAAAATAAACCTCCCCCCCCTTCTTTTTTTATATTGTTGTTCAAGTGATAAATTATTGTTTAACTATATATTATTAATTATTCATTAAATTTTTAAATAATTAAATAATTTAAATAATATTTATTTTGAATTTATTAAAAAAACACATCAAAACATAAACCTACATGCATCAATTTGAAAAATATACGGTTAGCCTCAAAGATTTATCGCATTCAAAACACTGTATACATTGTGGAGTATAGAATCTACAAAGAAAGTTAATACACGACAAGCTAAATACACTCACCAAGTTCAACAAGTGGGTAAGTGTGATCGCAAATCGCACAGAGGGTTTCGTTTAATAGCTGCTTCAAAACATTTTATCATTAAATTAACAAACGAAAAGTGTTTTTTCGGCGCTATTTCGGATTTGTTCGCCAATTGCGCCAATCAGAACAGAATACTCAATTCTTCCCCTAAATGCTGCCTTGATCGCATAGATTTTTTGATTTCTCTATCAGAATATACATATTTAGTGAAAGTACTCAAGTAAATAAAGCTATGTATAACAGTAAAATGTTACAAAGTTTAGCATAAGTTTAAGGGGGATCAAACCGGTCACCAGAGGCGCTGAGTAATTTAAATGAATAGCAATTTAATAAATAAAATAAAAAAAAATATTTCACTTCGCATGTAAAAATAGATGATAAGTATGATGGAATATGATGAGATAAAAACGTTTTTCACATTATCTATTTAATCCATTAATTTATGTTACATACATAATAATTTTATTTAAACTATTTAATTAAAAGAAATAAAATTTAAATTTTGAAATTTACACTACTGCAAATTTTTAAACTTCTAAATATGGCACATTTTCAATTTTTACACCATCGTATAGGAAAAAAATGTACTTTTAAATGCAATTTGTTTAAAAGCTGTATCTCGATTTATATTTGAGATATTAATTTTTTTTTGTAGTTTTTAATACCAATTTTGTAATTGTGGCAACAGAAGTACTCCATTTCTTTGTAAAGCGTAAAAAAGAAATGTTTTTATATCTATTTAAACTTGCATGCAACAATAAGAAAAAAAAACTTTAAAAAAATGGAATGATGATATAAAAAAAAATATTTTAATTAAAATAATAGTCAAAATTTTATGAATCCTTATGTGACAAGAGGATTTCAGCTATAAGTACACGAAATTTGAACGTTCTGACCTTGTATAGTTTTTGTGTACGGACTCTGTAACAGACAGACAGAGGACAGAGACGAGTAGAGTTTCGTCAGATGAACGAAACCCTTAAAACCAGCCTCGTGGCTCGCGTACTGGAAAGGATCACTGTTACTGTGACCAGGCTTCTCGCTGTCGCTAGCCATTGCGCCAAATTGCGACTGAGTTTTTCATTTGGCGAGTAAACAAGCGAATAGATTTGCCAAATTGCTAGTCTCAATTTTTGCTTTTTCTTTCTTTCCTTTTTTGTCTTTCATACATATGCAAACATACAAATTTTTAATACATATATAGTTTTAATATATTTGTAGCGGATAGTTGAAATTAGATTAATAAAAATCATTGTCGCAGTTATAAAAACTTAGTTGTATTTTTTAACATATTGAAAAAAAAGGGGAGTACATTAAAAAATTAAAGATTTATTTTATTTTATTTTTATTTATTTATTTATTTATTTTTTTGCTACACTGCGAATCTATTATGCTAATCCTTTTTTCATTTGACGAATGTTTTTCATTTTTAATTATCCAAATTACTAACGTTGGTCAAATGTCTGCGAGCACACTGGCTGCGACGAACATTGACAAAAACATGCTATTGAACGAAGAAACGGAACTAGATTACCGTGGGATGTGTACCGTGTTATTCAGGAAGCGAAACATTTGTAATGATTGAGCATTTGACATTGAACATTTGTAATATATACCAGAAACTTGATGAGTCTATGTTTTTTATCATGTATCACTCATCTTTGTACGTCATATACTTGTATTGCAATACCTTGATTTACGTCAGCAATTCATTCGAAATCTAGCGACGTAAATCGAGGTACACTTAGATAAGCAAAGAATGACCAGTAATCAAAATTCTTCAAAATCTTATAATCATATTATATACAGGGTGTTTATAAAGTCCCGCACCCATTTTGATGTTTGATAACTCATAAAATAACAAATATAAGATTAAAATTAATAACACAAATGGTTAGATAGACTCAAAAAGTTTCATGACCCTTGTCAATAAATTTCCACGTGCACCCCCTTCGTCGCATGGAGAATATCAAGTCGATAGTCAATTTCACGCCAGGTAGCGCCAAGCATGTAGGTATCCATTGACTATCGACTTGATATTCTCCGTGCGACGAAAGGGGCATACGCTGAAGTTCATTGACAAGGGTCGTGAAACTTTTTGAGTCTATCTAACCATTTATGTTATTAATTTTAATCTATCTGTATTATTTTATGAGTTATTAAACATCAAAATGGGTCCGGGACTTTATAAACACCCTGTATATTTACGAATTATATTACATAGAATTGTCGTTACCAAAAAAAATTGTTTGCAATACAAGAAATTGGAATATATTAATAAGTTGTTAATTGACAATTTATTGTTCTGTCTACTCCCGTTTTGAATTTTTGAGGATGCGGAAAAAATGTTTGCAGTAAAATTTGAATCGATTTTTTTTTTTTTTAATTTTAGAAATTTTTTTAAAAGAGTGAGTTTTCTAAGCTTTTTCTAATGATTTTTTTTTAATTCTTTGTCCATATCACTTGATTGTCTCGGTAAAGTTTTCCTTCATAGAACCAAAAAATTTCAAAAAAAAAATTCAAAGTGCTATTTAATTAAGAATTTTTTTTTTCAGGTTAAGCGACGTAAATGCGAGACTAACGAGAAAGACAAGCTTCCGCGGTGCATTCCACGTATCTTTTTTTTACAGACCACTGGAGTCACGTGATGCTCGAATACACCAATGCGGGTGCACGAATAGATCACTACGTCATTCTAGCTGTCTGTAAAAAAAAAGGTACTTCGGAAGCACCGCGGTAGCCTGTCTCTTTCGTTAGCCTCGCGTAAATACATGGTGACGTAATTCGGGCTACTACTGTAAATAAATACAGTCGAGTGTCTATATAACGAAATCCATCGTTCCAGTAAAAAATTCGTTATATAGAGAAATTCGATGTATAGAGTATGATGCTAAAAATCGTATTTAATGTGTAAATTTTGAACAAATATTATTTTTGATGTTTTTAATTAAGAATTTGTAATGTTTAAAAGTAAATATTAACCTAACATTTTATTTCTTAATTATTTAAGCAGTTTCAAAAAAGATAACAGGCATTTATTTGAAAGCTTGATGAAAATTAAATGAGGAAGTCTTGCATTAATTTCAGCCGAAGAAATCTGTAATTTTTTGTTGTTTTGATTTTAAAATTGTCACGCTCTCAAAAAAAAAAAAAAAAAAAAAAAAAAAAAAAAAAAAAAGCTCAAATTTTAGCAAGGAATGAAAAAATGTATTTAACATTTTCTTCCATTTGAAGGCCTCTCTTATGTGTCTCTCATTGATTCCTCTCTTATATGTGTACAATCCAATTGACTCTGTTTTGAGAAGGATGCTGAAAAATGTGCGGGAGGTGGGATGAACTCGTTGGATTTAAAGAACAAGAAGAGAAGTAATATTAAAAAAAACTCAGCACTGAACGATAAATCAAAAATAAATGATGGAAAATTGATTCCATATGATTTCGAAGCTTTTTTAAAACTGAATAAATTAAGACCAATTTATGAAAAAATTCGTTATATGGAGATAGATATTTCGCTATATAGAGAATTTTTAATGTAATCATGCGAAAAGGGGACCGTTCCTACGAAAAATTCGTTATATAGGGAAATTCGATGTATGGAGTTTTGATATAGAGAGACTCGACTGTAGTCTTTTGAAACTGGATAAACCATTTAGGCTAACCTCGTATTTATGTATTTTAATTTTTACCGCTTCACCTGTTTTGCCCATACGTCGTATGGGCGACGTGATTTGCCAATCATGATTTGCCCGTATCACGTACGGGCATCCATACTCGAATCATAATGTATTATCTCAAAAGTAAAATTTTATCGTAAATTTTGCAGTATTTAACTCGAGCATTTTCCTGATTCTACTAGACAAAAATTTTTATTAAAAAAAAAAACCGGCGCTAAAAGATTAAAAGTTTCATAAAAGACATGTGAAAAAAAATCGACATTATTTGAAAGTTTTTTTCAAAAATATTGATCAGTTAAACTTATCATTTATTTTATTTTATTTTATTTTGTTTTGTTTTGTTTTTTGTTGCACATAAGAAAATAGCCGGCTTACTCTTTGTTTTTAATTTCAAAAAATGTATGGAAAATTAAAATAGAAAATAACTCATTATTTAAAATTAATTAAAATTTTCATTTTCTTTTCCTTTTTTTGTTTGCTTGAGTGTGTTATATTAGTTTTTCACATTTTACAACAAATTATTCATTGAGATTTACATAACATAGGAAACGAAGATCTGACTGACCTACAACCTGAATCTTAAATATTTCCTAACTATTCGCTTTTATAATACCCTTTCAGTACAGCAAAGACATTTCATTTGTATGAAATTTGTTTATTCATTTAATAGAAACAATAAAATATTTTATTTCAGTAAACAAAAAAAGTCGTAAAATGTGATGATGAGTCGCAAAATAAATGATCGTAAAAATCTAAATTAATTACAGGCTTCTTAATTTAAGTTCAGCTCCAGTCATTTTTTTTTTCTAATTTTGAACATTTTTTTTCGCGCTAATCATGTACATAATTTAAAGATGGAATTTTGTAATCGACTTCTCTTCTTAATCGAATTCTGAAAAGTTTAAATTTTATTCAGATTGCTTATAAAGCGTAGCAAGAAGCAGACTAGAAAAGATCCCGGGCCATTGGTATTACACGCCGATGCTCTACCAATTGAGTTACCAGGACGATAGTCAGTTAAATGTCAGTGGTCCAAGTTTGAATTCTGGTTTAAAAACTTTTTCTTCCTGGTAATTTTTTTTCTATAAGCATAAATATTCAAGCATTTAAAAATTAAACTACTGTTTCTCATGGCGTATATTTCTACAAATTATACTTATATATATATATATATTCGACTGTCGTTATTTTTTTTTCTCTATAAAAATCGCCTCTCGGCAGAAGATTAAGATTAACTTTTAAAAATTATTAAATGATTTAAAATTACACTAAAAATAATTATTATTTCTCTTATTAAAATTAATTAAAGCTTTTTTAAAAATATGTATATTAGCATCTAATTATAATTAAAATTTTCAAGTAATTATCATCAGTGAAATCATTGGAGATGTGACAACTACAATGCTAACAAGTCCTAGAACCAACTTTAGTGAAAAATGTCCAAGCCGAGGATCGAACCTGGAACCCTTGGAGTAGATTTCCAAGTGCTCTACTATTTAAGCTACGAGAACGATGTCCAGCTTGCAATTTCTCACTTATATTTTTTGTTGGTAAGGATGCAACTGCAGCACAAGATGATGACGTATACATGGGCACAAAAACCTGTGGCGTAACATGAGACACAAATAACCCAGCATCGGTGAATACATCATTTAACTATAATTAGATTTTTCAATTAATTATCAGCAGTGAAATTATTGAATATTTAATATGTGACAATCACATTGCTAACAAATCGTAGAACCAACATAGTGAAAAATGCCCAAGCCAGGGATTGAACCCTTGGAATAGAGCTTCAAGTGCTCTACTAGTGATTGTCACATATTAAATATTCAATATGTATATCAGTTTTTTATGAAATATTCAAGAATTCCGCTCCCATTAGAGTGGAATAACTATTTCTTCACGGACCATGTATAAATATTACACTGAAAAAAAATCTATATAATTACAGAAAAAAAAAACTACATATTTTGAAATATGGAACTAAAAATACAATGAAAAAGCCTGTAATACACATGGTTTCTAACTTTATGTGACAAGCATATGAGCCACATTGCAACACAAATGATTTAAGGAACAAACAAACCACAAAAAACATTAATGCACCTTTTTATTAAATCAGGTCACGCATAAAAATATCTGGTACGCATTACATTTTCTCGATACCTGTTTTGTCGCTTTTCCTGAACTTTTCCTTTTTATATTTTCTCAATGTCCTATGGATACAACATTTTCTTTTCTTTTGATTCTACCAATACGATTTTTTTTTTTCTGGAGTGAACTTTATTTCTTTATGGTAACAAAGTCTAATATTAATATGTATAGTCGGCTTTCCTTAATTTGAAATCAGATAAATCGAATCTTCACTTAATTCGAACTTAACATTAAGTACCGAGATTTTTAATGGCAGAAAACTAAAACTAAAATTTTTAACACTGAAAACTAATTTTTAACACTGAAAACTAAAACTAAAATTTTTAACACTGAAACTGAGGCGGAGTACTCTTATTCACAGTTATGAAAAATTTTCAAAGAATCTCTGTTACGGCTTCCTTTAACCTTGGCTGTCGCACGCGCCTCCATGGTGCATTTTAATATAATTTAGGTTTTGCCATTTGGCAACATAAGAGACTCGTCAGTTGGTTGTTTATTTGTGATCTAAGCGGACCTATGGTGCGTTCGCTGGAAGTATTATTTTAAGTAATAATAGTCGTAATAATTAAACCAGCGACAAAATGAGTATTTCAAAATATTCGCACCATTCGACACATTACAATTTATTTTAATTCCTCATGACTTAAATCAACATGTAAAAAAGAACGAAAATTAACTTACTCTTTAAAAAAATGTAAGAAATTCTGTTTAGAATTTTGAATGCAAAGTTAAATTAAAACAAATATTTTAAAGCAGCATCATATCAACAAATATTTTAAAGCAACAAATGTAAGCCTTAAATACATTTACTGAATGTAAATAGCCTAAACTCTTTGCAAAGAATCGGATATTTCAATTAACCTATGACGTAAGTATTGAGCATTCATGAAAAGTGGGTTTTTTTCCTCTTTCTTTGCAGTGGGGTGGAGGGTGAGGGGTGGGAGGGGGTTACTACTTTCACTTTTATACTAAAGTCATTAAAAGACATGATTCATGTAAAATTTTATTCGATTCCGTTGTGCATTTCTATATCGTCTGATTCAAAAGAAAAAAACTCTCCTAAAAATACTTTAAAGCAATATTTTTAAAGCAATATTAGCATTAAGTACATTTAATGATAGCAAAGAAACAGATTTCTCAATTAGCCTACAACATAAACATTGAATTTTCATAAAAAGCTAATTCATAGAAACTCATGTTCCAGATAAATCTGCTCTGTTTAGTATTTCTATATCGTAAATAAATAAATAAATAAATAAATAAATAAAACCTAGAAAAGCTATCCAAACAATATTTTAACGCATATCAGCATCAAATACATTTATTTAAATCATTTTTTTTGGGGGGGAGGGGGGGAAATAACTACTTTTACTTTTCCATTAATTCATGTTTAAAACTCATGTTTCATGTAGATTTTCCCTTCTATTTCATTGTGTATTTTTGTATCATCTTATTCAAAATTAAAATAAATGAAAAAAAAAGAGAAAAAAAAAATCTCTTTGAACAAATATTTTAAAGCAATATCAGCATAAAATATATTTAATGAATGCAAAGAGCCGGATTTCTCAATTGCCTACGGCATTATTCCTACGGCATAAAAGGTGAATACTCATAAAAAATATGCATTATTTATTTTTTTTATATCAATATATTATATTATTTTATTATTATTTTTTTTGGGTGGGGAAGGGGATAACTACACAAAATTTAGAGAATAACCCCTCCTCGGACGACACTCCCCTCTCACTGAATTTTTCACTTTTACAAATATTTAATGTTAAGAAATAATCTTTACATTAATACTCAGTGAAAAAAAAAAAGCATTTAAATTGCAATAAACACGCTTATCTAAAGAAAAAAGACAATGTCGCCCTTCCCCTAACAAAAATTCCATCAATCTTAAATTTATAAAATTTGTATTATGTGTTATAAACAATGTCAAAGTGTCAAAGCGATTGTTTAGTTTACCTACGTTGTGATCTCGCTCTCTCTCTCTCTCTTTTTTTTTTTTTTTTTTAGATTTTGTGAATTAGCCCACGAAATAACATCCGCTGGCGGAAGTTCTAAATTTGTAAAATCAATAATTAAAAAAAATTGTACTGCAATTATAAAATCTTAATAATAATAAAAAAGAATACACGTTTTTCACGTGATTTATTTAATCCATTAATTTATGTTATATACATAATAATTTTTATATCTATTTAAACTTTGGCAACAATTAGAAGAGAAAACAACAATAAAAAACGAACTGATGATATTAAAATAAATATTTTAATTAAAATGATAGTCTTTTTCAAAGTTTTATGATTTTTTTGTGTGACAAGAGGTATTCAGCAGTAAGTACACAAAATTAGAACGCTCTGATTTTTATAGCTTTTGAGTACGGACTCTGTGACAGACAGACAGAGGACAGAGACGAATAGAGTTTCGTCAGATGAACAAAACCTGTAAACAAATATTTTAAAGCAATATCAGCATTAAATACATTTAACGAATACATAGAACCGGATTTCTCAATTAGCTACAACATAAATATTTAGTACTCATTTATTTATTTTTTTTAATTATTCTTTACTAACTTATTTATTTATATGCATAGTAATTTATAGTAAAAAATATAATAGTGCACACATTTGTTTGAGGGGGACGGGTGTTAAGTACTTTAACTTTTATACTTAATTCATTAAAACTCAGGTTTCAAGTAAAATTTCCTTCCATTCCTTTCTATATTTCTATATCGTCTTATTCAAAATAAGTAACCCCCCCCCCCCCTTAACACACACACACAAAAAAAGAAGAAGAAAGAAAAGGAAAGAAAGAAAAAAAACCTCTCCAAATAAATTTTCAAGAAACGAGAATGTAATTGATATCCTTCGCAATGGGGAAGAGCAAAATAGTTTGACGGGAAAGAAACTTTCTGAGCTCACATTGCATAGTTCAAAGAAAAAGATAATAAGATTGACCGACATTATCATAAACAAGGAGGCTGTCCATTTAAATACTCTGTAAACAGAAATCTTATTTAATTCTTAAAGTGAGAAACCGAGCCGGAAATTTCAACAGAAGAGAATTTTATTATATATTCGACAGAGTAACTCATGGCAGAAGGTTAATTATTTTATTTTAGGTAAATCATTTTAACATTAATTAGAAAAATATTACTGTGATTTGCAACGTAAAGTTACAAAATATTTAATAATTATTTGCGATTGCTGTAGTATAAAAGAGAACAACATTATATAACCTTATTGATAGTGCTGAATTTTCCATGATCGGAGCGAACGCTAAATTCGCGGACAGTTTTTGGAGCATTGCAGTCATAAAATTGGGCGTGAATTTAAGCTTAAGCGTTGCATTATAAAAGTGGTTTTTTTCAGTTTTGAACTTTTATAATTATTTTTTTTACAAAACTAGAGGAATTTTTTTTTATACCACTTATATTTCTATGTCGCCTGATTAAATAGAAGAAAAAAAGAAAAACTCTCCAAATAAATTCCAAAGAAACGAGAATGTAATTGATATCCTGTGCATCGGGGAAGAGCAAAATAGTTTGACGGGAAAGATACTTTCTGAGCTCATATTGCATAGTTCAAAGAAAACGATAATAAGATTGACCGACATTATCATAAGCAAGCAGGCTGCCCATTCAAATACTCTGTAAACAGAAATCTTATTTAATCCCTAAAGTGAGAAACCAAGCCGGAAATTTCAACCGAAGGGAATTTTATTATCTATTCAACAGAGTAAAACTGGTGGCAGGAGGCATTAAGGAAGGTGTTTAAAAATTACTTTCGTTTAATTTCCTTTATCATGAATTTGAAAATATCATTATGCATTTGCCTCTTAAAGTTACAAAATATTAGGAATATTATTCCCGATTGCTGTAGTATAAAAGAGAACAACATTAAATAACATTAATGATAATGCCGAATTTTCCATAATCGGAGCCAACGCTAAATTCACGGGCAGTCTCCGGAGCATTGTGGTCATAAAACTAGGCGTGAGTTTAAACAAAAGCATTGTATTATAAATGTGTCTTTTTTTTTTCGTTTTTGTTATTTTACAGTTTTTACTTATATATATATATATATATATATATATATATATATATATATATATATTACAAAACTAGAGGACTTTTTCCCCTTCTATCCCACTTTCTGCATTTATTATGTTGTCTGATTAAGAAGGAATAATTAGAAAATATCATTATGCATTTGCTACTTAAAGTTAGAAAATATTAGAAATATTAATTGCGATTGCTGTAGTATAAAAAGGAACAACATTAAATAACATTAATGATAGTGCCGAATTTTTTCATAATCTGAGCCAACGCTAAATTCACGGACAGTTTTCGGAGCACTGCAGTCATAAAATTGGGCGGGAATTTAAACATAAGCAATGCAATATAAAATTGTTCTTATTTTTTTATTGTTTTTCGTTTTTTTTTTATTTTACAATTTTTACTTTTATAATTATTTATTACAAAACTAGAGGATTTTTTTTCTTCTATCCCACTTTCTGTATTTCTTATGTTGTCTGATTAGAGAGAGAAAAAAAATTTCCAAATAAATTTCAAAGAAACGAGAATGTAATTGATATCCTACGCATCGGGGAAGAGAAAAATTCTGAGCTCATATTGAATAGTTCAAAGAAAAAAATAATAAGATTGACCGACATTATCACACGCAAGCAGGCCTCTCATTCAAATGCTCTGTAAACAGAAATCTTATTTAATCCTTAAAATTTGAAACCAAGGGAGAAATTCCAACGGAAGAGAATTTTATTATCTATTCAACAGAGTAAAACTAGTGTCAGAAGGTATTAAGAAAGGAGTTTAAAAATTACTTTCAGTAAATTCATTTATCATTAAATAGAGAATATCATTATGAATTTGCTACAAAAAGTTACAAAAATATTTGAAATATTATTTGCGATTGCTATAGTATAAAAAGGAACAACATTATGCAACATTAATGATAGTGCTATATTTTTACAAAATCGGAGACAACGCTAAATTAACAAAGTTTTCAGAGAATTGTCGTCATAAAATTGAGCTCGAATTTAAACATAAGCATTGTATTATAAAAGTTTTTTCTTTTGTTGTTATTTTACAATTTATATATATATATATATATATATATATATATATATATATATATATTTTTTTTTTTTTTTTTTTTTTTTTTACAAAATTAGAGAATTTTTTTCTTCTATACCACTTACTACATTCGAATTAAATATTTCCAACTGAGCGAAAAATTGACCAGGCTGGTAATCGAACCCAGATACTTGGCTTACAAGGCCAATGCTTTACCTGTTAAGCTACCTGGGCGACAGTCAGCTGGGATTTTTCGCTCAGATAACCTTATTGGTCATAACATCTGGTCTGTCATTTAGACAGCTCAACAGAACAGACCGCAGGTAATGGAACTCCATATGATGATGGGTACGTAGCTATACTATTATTTTCAACACAATCTAACTGATTGGTAAAGTAATCATACGAATTAAATCTTTCCAACTGAGCGAAAAATTGACCAGGATGGTAATCGAACCCAGATACTTGGCTTACAAGGCCAATGCTTTACCTGTTAAGCTACCTGGGCGACAGTTGGAAATATTTAATTCGTATGATTACTTTACCAATCAGTTAGATTGTGTTGAAAATAATAGTATATCTACGTACCCATCATCATATGTAGTTCCATTACCTGTGGTCTATTCTGTTGAGCTGTCTAAATGACAGACCAGATGTTATGACCAATAAGGTTATCTGAGCGAAAAATACCAGCTGACTGTCGCCCAGGTAGCTTAACAGGTAAAGAATTGGCCTTGTAAGCCAAGTATCTGGGTTCGATTACCAGCCTGGTCAATTTTTCGCTCAGTTGGAAATATTTCATTCATATGATTACTTTACCAATCAGTTAGATTGTGTTGAAAATAATAGTACACTTACTACATTTCTTATGTTGCTATATTAACCCCTTAACTGGTTCATTTTTTTCCGTTCAATAAATTTAAAATAGCGGATTTACATCACTATTAGTTAAATAAAATATTCGTAAAATTTAGTCTAAACATTTCCGCCTTTCAATAGTATGAAAATGATCTTAAAAAAATAATGGTGTTAAAAAGCTTTAAATGATGCAATAAATAAATTCGTCTTGCCCAAACGCCGTTCGGGCAAATCAGTTAAGGAGTTAAAAAGAAGAAAAAAAGAAAAACTTCCCAAAGAAATTTTCAAGAAACGAGAATGTAATTGATATCCTTCGCATTGGGGGAGAGCAAAATAGCTTGACGGGAAAGATACATTCTGAGCTCATATTGCATAGTTCAAAGAAAAGGATAATAAGATTGACCGACATTATCATAAGCAAGCAGACCGCCCATTTAAATACTTTGTAAACAGAGATCTTATTTAATCCTTAAAGTGAGAAACTTAGCCGGAAATTTCAACGGAAGAGAATTTTATTATCTATTCAACAGAGTAACTGGTGGCCAGAAGGTATTAAGAAAGGTGTTTAAAAAATACTTTCGTTAAATTCATTTATCATGAATTTGAAAAATATTTCTATGCATTTGATACATAAAATTACTAAATAGTATTTGAATAATTAATTACGATCGCAATAGTAACAACATTAAATAGCATTGAAAAAATTTTCTAATACACGGTGTTCCAAAATTATTGGGATAAACTTTAAGGGACGGTAGGGGACATCACAAGGATGTCAAATTTACAGAGCAAGTCATGGTCGGAAACACTTTCTTGGCGTGGTAGTGACGACACAAAACACAAGAAAGAAAGGGCGCGAACAAGGAGACAAAAAACATGTTTATTGCACTTACTGCTGCAAAAATGCCGGGATAATTTTGGAAAGTGCTGAAGAACTTGTTTCAACGCATCGTGGGAGTCTCTGGGGATGTCCGGGACACTTCTGGTTTTTTCGAGAACATCAAATCTTCCAAGCGCCGGAGATGCGTTTCCTCCATTACAGCATGGGTTTGCAATTTCACACATCTACTTTGATGGTTATCGTTGACTCTTTACTGTTCTTTTTTTTCTTAATTTTTTGTTGTACTAAGGATAATAAATGTTTTCTCCTGTTATTCGTGTCCCGTTTTTCCTGTGCTTTAAGTCGTAACTATTGCGCCAGGAAAACGGTTCCGATTATCGGTTTCTATGTAGATCTGAATCCTTATGATGTCTACTATCTCCCCCCTCCTATTTCTTTCTAATAATCCTGGGACATCATGGATAATTTTTAGCTAATTTCTTAATTGTGATTTATTAGTTGTAACTTAATTTTTTTTTCTTTCTTATTTCGATGCACCCATAACATGTAGATTTCCCATGTATTTTGTTTTGTTTTTTCCACATGAAACTAATTTTAGGAAGTTCTATGATGTTAGCAGCGCTTCATATTGAAAGAAATATGAAATTATAACAATTAAAATACAAGGTGTATATAATTAAACGACTCTACTTTTAATTTGTCTACAGACAAAACTATTGTTCATAAAGTTATGAAATTTTGTGAAAGAGATAATAAAGGAATAGGAATTTATTTAAGGGAGTAAGGGACGCATTTGAAAATAATTTTTATTTATTGAATTAAAAGTTTGTCATATCATTTGTAAACAAATGACGCGATAAAAATTTTTCTTTTTTAAAAATTAAAATTTATTAAAAAAGTGGGGTAATTTAAAATCATTCTAATTCGAAATGTTATTTGTAGATTTTTTTTTCTTTCAACTAAACTGAAACACATAAACTTTAATTTAGATTCAGCATTTGTAAAAAATATCAATTAAAATAAAAACTAAAAATATTTAAATAAAAGAAAAATTATGTAACTGTTAAACAAAAATCATATTTTTAAAAGCAATCTTTTATTCAAGTTTGTTGAATCAAAATTAATGAAAACAATTGGGAAATAATTTGAACCATTTATCTCCAAACATCTGTAATTTATCCAAAAATTTTTATTCTATTTTCACTAACACACATTTTCTTTTTTCATCTTCCTCTTTAACAGTCCTTTCAATGATGAAAAGTATTTTCTGTTTTTTTTTTTAATCTTATTTAGTCATCAATGAATATGAATCAATACAACAAAACTAAGTATCTTATTGCAATGTATTAAGCAGGAATCGCAAATCCTTTTGACTAATCCTGTTGATGTGACCGATTTTGAGGTTGTTAGGCATAAGCAGATACTTGACAAATTGTGTGGCCACTTATCTCTAGTACGCAAGCCAGGAGAGGTCCTTAATCCTAATTTAATGTCTTAGCGTAACTGGGAAATAAATCGGAAATTAAATCAATAGCAAATTACTTTTATTTATATCTGCCTAATAAGCTTACATGTTTCTTAAAGAACATTTAATCCCTCAACATTTATTCCCGGAAAAATAATTAATTAAAAAAATTTCTTAAATAAAAATTAATTATGCGTTGTGGCTAATTACGTATTTAAGAATTAATACATATTTTAGCTGAAAAATAACAGGGTATTAATGATAATGCATCGTGAAGCTAGATTAATACTACAAAACCGTAATATTAAACCTGATGAGAAATTTTGCATTTTTTATCCCTGAAAGAAAACTATAATCCCACTTTCATATCAGTAATAGCAAATAATTTCAATAGAAACATTCGAAAAATGTATTTAAATCACAACCCACACGCAAAAAAAAAAAAAAAAAAAAAAAAAAAAAGAGAGAGAGAGAATTTGTTTAAATTGATATTTGTCCTATTTAATAAATTATCTGATTAGATATCGAGACCATAACTTTACGAAAATTCTGATATTCAAATTCTTTAAATTCTCCTTATTTTCAATGAGATGTCGAACTCGGAAAAAATTGTATTAAAATGTATGTATTTATTTAATTTCAAATAGGCAGTGTCTCTTTAAGCAAATATTGCATACATAATTTATGTAAAATCTTTAAGACTTATGCACTAAAAATAATATAAGACATCTTGAGGTAATAACATCAAGTGCTAATATTACGCAAAGTTATGAAAAAAATCCGGAAAAATCCCATTACGGATTCTGCGCAGAAGGGATCTAAGTCATCTGAATCACAAATAACCGCTAAAAGTTAATTTATTCAGTTTGTAGAACTTATCACTGGAATAAGCTCGAAAGAGTCAACGCCCGATCTAAAATTTGCGAAGTAACTTTTGTGATGTGAAGAGACTGTATCTTATACTATAATGCGAGCAAAAATTGTGTGTGTGTGTGTGTCTGTGTGTGTAAATTTTATCTCAAAAATGGCTCTAACGATTTTCGCAAAAATTTGGATTTTACCATTTTCGGGCACGAGAAGACCATTGGGCTAGGTCACATGTTCGACAAAATTGGATTATTTGGTCATTTTGGGTCATAATGGGTCAGGATCAAGCTATTTATATCTAGCGAACGGCTGGATCGATTTTAAGGAAATTTTGTATCCAATCGTTTTTTGGCACGAGAAAACTATTGGGCTGGGTCACATGTTCGAAAAATTTCGATTAGTGGGTCATTTGTGGGTCATTGTGGGTCAAGCCATTTTTATTTAAAAAACGACTCTAACGATTTTGACCAAATTTTATATTTTATCGTTTTGGATTACAAGAAGACCATTGGATTAGGTAACATGTTCGAGAAAATTCGGTTAGTGGGTCATTTTTGGGGTCATTGTGGGTCATGCTATTTTTAGCTAGAGATTTTCCCACGTAATTTTGACTAAAAATTGCATTCTATGGTTTTCGGGCACGAGAAAAACATTGGGCTCGGTTACATGTTCGAAAAAAATTTTAATGGGTCATATTGGGTCATTAAGGGTCTGGGTCAAGCTATTTATATTTAAAGAACCGCAGAATCAATTTCATCGAAATTTTGCCTGTAATAGTTTTTTGACACGAGAAAGTTAATGGGCTAAGTCACACGATCGAGAGATTTCGATTATAAGAGTCATTTGTGGGTCATGATGGGTCATGGTCAAGCTATAGCTAAAGAACAGGTTGATCGATTTTAACGAAATTTTGTATACAACATTATTTTGGCACGAGAAAACTATTGGGCTAGGTCTCAGTTCAAGAAATTTCGATTACTGGGTCATTTTGAGTCATAAAGGATCTGGGTCAAACTATTTATATTTAAAAAATGGCAGGACCGATTTTAACGAAATTTTGTGTGTAACAGTTTTTAGACACGAGAAAACTAATTGACTAGGTCACATGTTTGAGAGATTTAGATTATAAGAATAATTTGTTGGTCATGATGGGTCATAATGGGTCATGGTTAAGTATATCTAAAGAACGGGTGGGTCAATTTTAAGGAAATCTTGAATACAACATTTTTTGGCACAAGAAAACTATTGGGCTAGGTCACATGTTAGAGAAATTTCGGTTAGTGAGTCACTTTTGGGTCATTTTGTCTAAACAATGATTCTAACGACTTTGACTAAGTTTCGTACTCCATTGTTTTGGATTACAAGAAGTTTATTGAGTAAAGTCATATGTTAGACACTATTCAATTAGTGGGTCATTGTGGGTCAAGCTAATTTTGTCTAGACAATGTCTCGTGCAATTTTGACTAAATTTTGAATTCTATCGTTTTCGGGTTCGAGAAAATCATTGGGTTGGGTGAGATGTTCGAGAAAATTCGATTAACGGGTCATTTGAGGTCATGATGGATTAATATTAAACTAATCATATCTAAAAAACGGCTCAGTCGATTTTATCTAAATTTTGTATCCAAACGTTTTTCGGCACGCAAAAACGAAGGGGCTAGGTCACATGTTCGAAAGATTTCGATTATAACGGCCATTTGTGGGTCATGCTAATTTCATCTGAAAATGGCTCTCACCATTTTGAATATAATTTGTTTTATATCGTTTTCTCGCAATAGAAAACCATTGGGATAAAACACATGCTCGCAAAAATTCGATTAGTGGGTCATTTTGGGTTATAATGGTTCAGGGTCATTCTAATTACATGTAACAACGACATAATCAATTTTATCTAAATTTTGTAAAGAATCGTTTTTTGTTACGAGAAGACTATTGGGCTAAGTCGCATATTAAAAAAATTATATTAATGGATCATTTCGGCTTCATTGAGGAATGTTGTCAAGCTAATTTTGCCTAAGAAATGGCTTAAACGATTTTGATTCAATTTTATATTTAATGTTATTGAATACCTGAAGACAATTGAGCTAAGTCACGTTTGATCAAATTTGATTAGTGGGTCATTTTTTGCAATATGGGTCAGGACCACGAGAGTATGGCAACAGCCAATAAGTTGGCGACATTTGGCCGAAAAACCGACATTAAGATTACGAAAGCCAAAACACGTATTTGGCGCCAGATGTAAGAATGTCGCCAAATTTGGCTATATCTGGCAAAAAATATTGTCTTTCAGAATGTGAAGAAATTTTTATATATTCTTAATAGGATTCAAAATGGTTAAACCAATCAGAGTTGAGCTAAAAAAGTAATTTGGATCGATGTCCTTTCGTTGTAAATTTTAAAATAATGTAAAAATGTGCATACATACATAGTTGTCTTATTGATTGTTTTTGTAAATAATACTATTACAAACAACATTGTTTTATAGTAATAATACAGAGAGACTGATAAAGTGAAAATACTATATCGCGTTGAACACAAAGCTAATTTTGACCGAGTTAAGCTCGGTCACTCCTGCTAGTATTTATTAAAAAACAATTTGTTTATCACATAAATCTGTAGTGTATTTCACGTGCTTTCAAGATTTGTAGGAGATTTTGGATGTGTTCACGAGTTCACTTGTAGTTTAAAATATACTGCAGTATACCGGGATAATAACACCATCCACTAACGTTACTGCAGTTAATTCCTTTCAGAAGCAGAACTACAACCGAAGTCGGTTTATTTTATTTAAAATTATTTATTTTATGCATGAGGGAGTATTATTGTGACTGTTTAAAACCAAAAAGGATAAAGATAAATCTGTATGTCCCAAATGCTACGAGTTTTTTTTTTTTTTTATGTTAGAAGAATAAAATGTCAAAATATTATTACTAGATCCTGATATCGCAATTAATGTTATGTAAAAGCAATTTGTCAATTTGTTAGACTGTGGACTTTGTTTCGTTAGAATTGGACAATTTTCATGCCATTATTCATCTTATTTTACAGTTTTGTTTGCATGGCGTTATTATCTACATAGGTGGGTAATAACGGCAAATATTACTGTTCAAGAAATCCCGCCACCAAATTTGTTAAATACATACCTACTAAAATATTATTTTTCATATACATAGCCAGTCAGTTGCTGTAACAAATCCTACATTTGTTTGGGAAAAAAAATTCTATAAGCATGAGAAAACTGTTAGAACCTTAACATAGCGTTCTTAATCCTGGATACCTTATATTAGATTGATCCATTTCAATATGGAATATGCTATGGTTTACCCCAACAACTTTTTTTAATTTCATTGCTATGCTTTCAGAAAAAAATAGAACAGAAGTAGATACTCATAAAGATAGCATAAAACACGTGAATGAATGAGCCAAAATCTTTTCAAATATTAAAAGCTGTGGAAAGTTTTAAACTTTGTTATTGTAAAATTGATTAATTTAAAACCATTGCCGATACGGAGAAATATCCATGCTATGTAGTCGAGATTGGGCATAAAAAACGGGTGACAAATGAACATGCTAATTTATTACATATGCAACAACAGCACTATTAATTTGGGCACTGCGCGCACTGCGTAATGTGAGACTCTAATTTAATTTAAGCTGAAAATGTTTCTTGTAGCTTTACGCATGAGTTTACAGTTCAAATTATTGGCGTAGTTTGCATTTACATTTTTTACCCGTGTTTTTTGCTCATTCTCGGTTATTTAGCCTACAACAGCGCCCTATTGCCCCCTATCGACGATGTTTTGAATTTTTTTCCGAAATCTTTTTTTGATGACATAATTAGCACTCTTGCCAAGTTTAGTACCATTTCAGTTATTAAAACGAGATACAGATTTCTCTGAATTTTATCAGTTAAAAAGACGCTTAGTATTATTTAATGATATTAGATAAATTTAGTTTTTATTGTTTTAGGATTATTAATGTAAAATGCAGGAATGTGTCATGAACAACGTGTGGGGTAGCACTTACGTTACTTAGTTGCATGAATTACTATCTTTTAGTATTTAGATTAACAGTATTCAGATTAAAAATGCACTCAATTTAAACACAAACATATCAAAATGTAAATATTTCGTAAAAGTCGGCAATTCGAAAAAGTCATGTAGTCATGTGTAAAAATCATATCTAGCCCTTTAAGAGGCATATCTTTGTTTTTCCATCATGTAATATTTACATTCAAATTCTGATTTAACTTAAGATTGACATTAATGTTATTTTTTTCAATTGTGTAAAATAAAAAGATATGTAAAATTATCAAATACAAATCTTTATGCCAATATTTTAAACAATTATTATTTTATGAATCATTAAACATCAATGAAAAAATCTGCAGGACGCTTAAAGGGCTAGAGAAATATTGACGTTAAAGTGTTAGTATATAATCGAACATATCATATCCAAACATATCTATCATATCTAAAGAAATGTTGACGTTTATATGTTAATTGATAATAATAATAATAAATTTCAATTTCAATTCGAGAACAACCATTTTAATTCACATAATTTTCTTTACAATTGTGAATGATTTATTTCTGTCTACATCTTAAAAATTTTTAGTAAATTTTATTTTCCAAATAGTAACACTAGAGTTGCCAATTTGGCTTTCAATTTTAATCAGAAATTTGAAATTCTCATTGGAAATTTTAAAAGAAAAAATTTTACTTCATCTGATTGCTAAAAGTCTCTCATTGAATTAAATATAAAGTACTATTCTTTATTTCTAGTGTGAATAAAAAATGGAGGCTAAATTCTCAATCCTGGATAACGCCCATTTTTGACAATCGATTTTCGTGAAAAGATAACTAACCATTTCCAAAAAAAATATGCTTAAGTTTGTAAAACAGATAAAATGATCACAGGTTTCGATGGCTGCTCTAATTGATGTCTGTTTTTCTCTCCAACTATATGGTTTTACACTACACTTTCCTTTATTTGATTAAGTTTTATTTAATTTAAATTATTTTTAATTTGTTTAATGAAATAAGCAAAAAATGTATATTTATTTATTTAATAGATTGGCAGAACGCTAGATATTTTTCTTTTTTTTAAATACTACTACTAATAATAAAAACAGAAAAAAGGGAAGTAATCGATAAAAAATGTTTTTTTTTTAATTTTAAATCAGATGAATGTACTTTATGTTGTTTATGGTTTCAGCTGAAGATATTTTTCTTATGCAACTTTTCTTTTACAATGACATTTTTAATGCATTATTTTTTTTAGCAATATTTCAAATATACTAAATTTTAAGTTGATAGAACAGATAAAAAATCTTGAGTTCGATTCAAAGGTATTTGATCTCTTAAAACTTTATTATTTTTATAGCATAGGAAAACTACAAAAATCGATGCATTGTTATTAACGATAGGGTTAAGCGTACATTAAAAGCATTTTTTAAATTATTATTACTATTTCTTTACTAAGATATGTTTTTCTTTTTTGAAATTGATTAAAAATCAAAGAAAATAAAACAATGATTTTCAAAAAGAAAGGAAATGCATTAAATGCTTTAATGATACTATATTTTTTTTCGATGATAATTAGGGAGCTAAAAAAATAAAAAAGGAATACGAAAAAAAAAAAAAACTTTGTAAGACTTAATAATAAGCTGTTTAGAAGTAAACATAAATCAAAAGAAAAATGTAATTATTACTTCTTGGAATACATTTTTTACTTAATTCCAAAGCATTTTGTATTCCTGTAATTGAAACGTTTCAACTCTTAATGATTACGTCCGATTCTTTCATCTTTTTAAAGATTACTTTTGATAGATGAAAAGAATAAAACAGACAACCAGCTAATTGATCGAGAAGAAAAAAAAATGAGAAAAGTTTCCGAAATTATTAAAGGGGTTTTATGAATAAAGGCAACTATTTTTACTTCAATACGAAGAGGAAGCTTACGGTTTCAGGTATTATTTTTAAAAAGTAGTAAAAAAAATCTATCACGAGGTCAGCTACCTTTAAATCGACCAAAAAAAGATTTTTTTTTTTTAAATTTATAAGTATTAAAATTTAATTAATCTATAATACTTTAAACAAAACTGTTTAATTTAGAACAAATGACACGGTTATGATAGCAGAAAACTTTAGATGTCTTTATTATTATTAAAACTTTACGAATTCCCTAAGATATGATATTATTTATTTTTCCTCATTTGACTTAAACTTCAAAGCGAATTGGCATATTTTTTAGAGTCAGATTGAGGGGACAATTCATCTAAAAAATGGTAAAAAAAAAAAAAAAAAAAAAAATTAAATATTAAACGAAAGCCTATTTAATTGGGAATTTATTGACACTACATTTTTATCCATACGACAATATTGTATCGAAAGTTATTGTAAATTTCTTTAATACATTCAGCTCAATTACCCAGGGACCGTTCAAGTATTACGTAAGCATAATTTTAGTCATTTTGTACCCCCTCCCTCCCCTTGTAAGAAAATATAAGCAAATGCTAGGACCCCCCCCCCCCCTTTGCTTACGTAAGATTTTATGACAGTTTATACATCAATACTTCTTGACTTATAAAAAGCTACCAATCAATTACATTATTAATCCTACAAATTTATAAAGGCATATAGGGAATGTGATACCAAAATATATAAAATGGTTTTAATATATTGTTGCTTATTGCATTAAACAAACCACATAATACAAAATGGTTTAAATATATTGTTATTTATCACATTGAACAATAAAACAAGATATACAAGAAGTCTTAACTTACTTAGGCATCATAACTAAAATTTTTGACATGTGAATCATACAAATGTTGGTGTTCATATTTTAATCTGATGTCCAGGATTCTTGAACCCATGTTTCAACATTGTCTGTTAAAGTTTTCACTGGAACAGTGGCCTGGGGTATTGCAGGTTTCCAGTACTTGTTCTTCCACTTCTTCTTTCTCCAGTCACTCAACGTCTTCATCACCATTTCCAGGTGTCATCAGTTTTATTTCAATGCCAGCATAAACTCAGGTTATGAGTTTATGGCGGTCTGCCACCACCCAGTCATGGAAAAGAAAATACCGGACTTTCCTAAAATAAAGTCAACTGACCAGTTACACTGGCAACAGAACCCAGCCACACCGGTTCCTGTGTTTTTCTAGTCTTGCAATGTACTTGACTTGGCACACAACTTAGACAACAATGAAGATAAAAAGCGAGTGGGTGGTGCGGGTCACGCAACTGCCGATGGATAAGCAAAGGATAAAATCGAAAATAAACAGCGAATTTCGAACAGACTGTAGAACACTCTTTCCCCACAATACTTTGTTTTCTTGTTGAATATGAACTGCAGTTGCTTCGTTGTTTAATGCTTACGTAAGAATTGTCGTGACCCCCCCCTCCCCCTTGTCAGAAAAAATAAGCAAACTCTGGACTCCCCCCTCCCCCTTTAGTGTTTACGTAATACTTGAACGGTCCCCCACACAAATTAAAAATATACATGGGTTTTACTACATTTTCATATTTATTCCATTTTCATGTTTTAAAAATGATGCTTTATTTATTTTTATTTTTTATTTACTTAATTTTTTTTTTTTTGTATTTGCTTAGAGGTTAAAAAATTTTGTATATGCTATTTATTATGTATCTGATAAATTTGCGCATGAAATCAGCCAGCCTTCAGTTGTTATTATTATTTTTTAATAAAAGTATATGATGCATATGATGTGTTAGAATTCATCGTTTTACACTATATATAAATATCAATAAAAAAATTAAAAATAATATTGAATGTATCTAAATTTCAAGAACAATCTTATCTAATACACATTTGAAATTCTTTTAAAAAATTGGGTAAAAATAATCAATATTTTAAAACATAGTAAAGATTTCTGAAAATATATATTTTTTAAGTTTTAATTAAATATACAGTCACTTTTTTGTCAAAATGCACTTTTAGTTGAATATTGAAATGCAGTTATTTCACCATTTGAGTCACTTTTTAAACCAGTCAGTCATCAGTGACTGACATTAAACTTTCCACTTAGAACGCGCCATTCAGCATTCACGGATGACTGATGGTCTGAAATATGATATAAAATTAAAAATACATACACTTTTTTAAACCGTTATTGAAAATTTATTTAAAATTTACTTAACTTTTATTTAGTAGAAGATCATATTTTCTTAAAAATTACTTAAAACACAATAAATTTTTCAGCTTCAGAGTCAGTCACCGTGGCTCTCAACGTGTTAAAAATAAACAAAATTATTGAAAAGGTATACTGTCCCCTTGAAGCATAAGAACACGTGAAACCGCCTTCAAACTTGTAAATTTTACGGTGGTTAGATTGCAAAAGGGGAATGAGAGTAAGAGAGTTATATTTTACAATGAATAAATAAATAAATAAATAAATAAAAAGACAATTGAATTTGATAAATTTATGTTACAACTGTTCTCAACTGATCTGCTCAACAAACACGCAACTTTTTGACATATGTAACACAACAATCGATGATACTCAACAATCGATGATTTACTCAAACAATCGATGATAACGTATACACTGATAATTCACAGTCCAAAATGTAGGGCCCCCACCAGTGGACGAGAGGTTGGTTTTGAAACTGGTGGACGGGAGGTGCTGGGTTTGAACCCAGTCGCGCCGAATTTTTCCAATTGGTTTAATTGTTCGAAATTTTCCGTGTTTTTTTTTTAAACGTTGGATTTCCTATGGATTAGATTTCCTTAAAAAGAACCAAAAGGAGGACACTTCCTCTGGAGCCTATATCCCTCGTTCAGAAAATCGACCGTCATAAACACAAACAACCAAAATGTGGTGCTCAAATACATATTGCTGTCGCATATAAACCTTTACCACTTTTGTTTGGTGTTATCACATTCACAACAAACGTGAGTATGTCTGTTAAATGTTTTTTTTTCAGTCTATTTTAGCTTTCTGAAAATTATTACTGTCAACCCAAATTGGATTAGGATGAAGCGCCTTGTATTTTTTATGAAATGCGTGATTTGCGACTCTATGTTCTGTGGTAATTTTTTCGTCCTTTTGATGCCTACTGTTACCCTGTCTTGATTTGTCGGTCGAATTTTGGAATACCATGGAATTTGGAAATTTTGATTAATGGAAAATACTGCAGATTAATTTTATATACAGTTTTCTATCGATTAAGGGCTATTAATGAAACATAAGATAAAAGCCGATGCGAGTTTGACAACATCAATACAGAAATGTTACATTTATTTAACAGCATTGGCATCAGACAGTTACATTATGTCTGAGCCCCAGCTTAACCCTTTATCTACCAAATTATGAAATTTATGAAAATTTTACGTTCTAAATCATTTTACATAAATTTTTTAAACTAAATTAAAAGATTTACATAATCATTTAATGAATTTTTGAAGGATTTTAGAAGGATTAATTAAATGTACATGGTGTACATTGAATGTACATGGATTTTGCGCAATATTTATCAACCCACTTAAATCTTTTTTTTATTGTTTTCTTAGTATTTTGAAAAATTATAAAATAAACAAATATAATTTTCTTGCAATATAAATATAAAAGTATTTCCGAATTGAAAAATCCCCATCTCCCTCCCTCAGAGCCAAGAAAACTGAAAAGATACAAAGGCAAAAGAAATCATCCTTTTAAAAATATGTTTGTTTTGTGTAACCAATAAGGCTTTTGGAACAAAATAAAGTAATGCATATGTAACTCATTCTAAACAGTATTACAACTAATTGACATATTAAAAGAATTTTATAATAAATAATTTTAATGGTACGTATAAGTACCATCGTTAGAAAAAAAGCTAATATTTTCAACATACACGTTAA
The DNA here is from genome assembly GCA_964019185.1 of Maratus speculifer. Taxonomy (NCBI): domain Eukaryota; kingdom Metazoa; phylum Arthropoda; class Arachnida; order Araneae; family Salticidae; genus Maratus; species Maratus speculifer. The sequence goes on from OZ025291.1 coordinate 401,020,125, forward strand.
GTATATTTTCATAATTTGTGAACTGCAATTTTGTTTTAATTTAATTTTTAATGAAATTCTGAATTTGATTGCACTTAAGAGTTACATAAGAGACACACGCCTGAAAATTGTTTTAGATTATGCATGATAATTTTGTGAAGTTTATGTTCAATACCCTTAAAATTCATAGCCCAAAACTGCCAATTTAACAACCAATTTTATTCAGAAATTTGGAGTTCCTTCTAGAAACAAAAAATAGTATTTTGTATTTTATTTAATAAGAGACATTTACCGATTACAACAGTAAAAATTTCTCTTTCGAATTTTTCGGTACGGATTTTAAAATTCGAAGAAAAGTTGAAGACCAAATTTTCAACCCTGGTCGCGTTTACAAATTTTAAAGAGTTTAATCCTGATGCTTGAAAAACGTATGTTAAATTACACATGTGTTTGACATATGTTAAATTCTTTGAAGTATACATTTTATTGTTTAAAACATATGTTTGACTGAATACTTCCGTTCGCTTTTGTCTCTCGCCAGGAAGCAATCATTATTCTTAAGCTAAGTGTAGTTACAGTTACAAACTTCCGATCAATGTTTCTTGGCTAGGATTGATGTTACTTTAAAGTTTATACTTCATTGATCTATGTACGTTTTTAAATTTTTACTCTCTCTTGTTGAATATTTAAAATACTGTAGTAAACCAATCTAACATTTACTCTCATTGTTCAAACATATAAGAATCAGAAATAGTATTTAATGAGTTTAATAAAATTTAGATGGACAGTTTTATCTTCATTTTTATTACATTGAATACTTATAACTGTGTGGAATTTAATTTTTCAACCGTTATTTTTCATTTCGAATTAATAACAGGTTTTTTTTTATTTAATAGCCTGTAAAAATTCGGATATTTATTTATAATCACCCTGTATAGAAAAATAACTCGTATGCCGTTAAAATAAGTCGGTAATTGCTTAAAAAGGATTAAATTTAAATTGGCTTTTGAAAACATCAAAATATCCTTAATCTGCAAATTTTATTTACGGACAAAAAAGAAAAAAATATATATCATTATCAATTTAATTTAAAAAATACCTTTATTTTTTTAACTTTTGAAACAATTTTAAATACTGAAAGAATGAATTTAAATTAAAAAAAAATGGAATAAAAAAACATATTTGCAGATACTATTTGAGATTTTATTCACAGAATCATAAAAATATAAAATTTGTACAATAATACCTATTAAAAGAGGATCTTAAATGATCTGGAAAAAAATCCTCTTTGGAAAAATTTCCATTTTTTCAGATGTATTGTTTGTGTATGTATTTATTTCCCTTTGATCAGGGAATTTTTCAGTGTAATATTCCGTTATAAAGTGATTCTGTCTTGAGATGTTTTACTGTAACTTTTGTATGTTTATATTTAACCTTAGTGAATTCTGGTACGGGAATAAAAAATGCTTATTAAGTCATTTTGATTTGGGGATATTTTATTCTTTATGCACCATGAATTTAAACAAGTGCTTTTTTTTATACACTTAGGGTTTTTTCTTCATATAATTTCATTTATCATTTATGTATGGATATATATTGTTATATATACATTTTTTTAACGCATTTAGTCTCAGCTCATGACCTTAAAAATTTTAACCTACACAACAAAGTTTCATTGAAATTAATTCTAACAAATTAAATTGCACAAAAGAATACATTTATCAAGCTTTCTTTACTACCACGAGACCTTTAAAATTTGATTCCACGGAACATATTTTTAGTAAAATTAATTCTAATAGATTAAATTGTACATGAGAATTAGAGGTCTGCATGGGCCGGTATTTCCAGGCCCGGGCCTTAGGAAAGCTATTTCGGTCTGACCCGGCCCTGCCCGTACAGAAATCAGTGAAAACAGGCCCGTTCTGGCCCGACACAATTTCTACTAGTAAAAAGAAAACAGATTTTTTATCATATAACTAAGATTCCTTTAAAAAAATACTGCATATATATAACCCAGAAGCCAAAGGGTACAAGTGACAAAATTTAAAAAAATAAACTAAATACACAGACGACCTAAAAATATGCTTTTTTCATTTCAGGTAAAGAAATATAAGTGATTTTCTTATTATTTGCTGAGTTATAGAGGCAAACCACTTTTTTTCGAAAAACAAACAATATTGATTAAATATACATTTAAAGAAAATTGTACTTTATTTTTCAACTGTTATTGAAATAAGAGTTCAAAGACCAGAATGCAACAAGCAGAAATTTCCTATTTCAATCCACTCAATTGTTATTGATGTTCCAATTTAACATCAATTATCTTTAAACTCAATTTACTCCAAATCGAAATTTTGTCACTTGTACCTCTTGGCTTCTGGGGTCCTCATATATGGTATAATTTTACAGTATATTTTACAGGAAATATGCATTAGCAACATTAATGATTACTTAGATTCTTAGACTTTCAACATTCGAATAAAGATTCATTGAAAAATTAATATGTTTTAGAATAAAAGAAAAAAAAAAGAAAGTTTAAAAGTTATCGTTGTACAATAAAAGTAAATTTATGGAAATATTTCTATATCATTTTATTAAAGATTCTAAATCCAAATTCATTTTTAAATCCAAAGGAGATAATTTCTAATACATTTCTGATTTTTTTTTCCGGAAACGCATAAGATTAGCAGGTGTTTTTATTCAGAAACTATGTAATCGAATTTAGTTATCCATTTTTTGATACAAGCAATTTAAGAAAATACTGTCAAACTTAGTGTAGAATCGAATTTCTGGAAATGATAGCATGGGGAGGGAGAAAAATCTGCAACCATTTGACAAGACTCTCTTATATCTCAACAAAGTTGTGCGGAAATCTTATTTACCAAAAATGAAAAACGCTATTCGATTCTAAATTCCTATAATAGTTAGGCTTGAAAACACTTTTATCAAATTCACTTGTACAGAAGAATACATCACATAGGCTTTCTTTACTACTATACAAGATCTTTACAGTTTTTATTTACACAACAAATTTTCAGTGAAATTACTTCCAATAGAAAAAATTGTACAAGAGAATACATGTCTCAGGTTTCTTTAGAACTACAAAACCTTGCAAATTTTAATCCATATCACACATTTTCACTGAAATAATTCGTATTAAATTATACAAAAGAATACATTTCTTAAGCTTTCTTTGCTACTACAAGACCTTACAAATTTGAATCCACACAACACATTTTCAGTTAAATTAATTCTAATAAATTAAATTTTACAAAAGAATATATTTCTTAAGCTTTGTTTACTAAAACAAGAGCTTAAGAAATTTAATCCACTCAACGAGTTTTCGGCTAACCCTCTAATGGGTGAAGTCCAAGAAAAAATAAATATATAAATAAATAATTAAAAAAAATCAGGAGTCCTGGCACCTAGAATATTTAATTAAAACTTTCCATTTATAATGTATGAAGTGATAAATTTTTTTTTTTATTTTATTTATTTATTTATTTTTGTAATGAATTCATTTATAAATTTTGTGTTAGTCCATCAGTTCATCATATGAATGAATAGAAATTCTCTGCGCCGGAAAGGGTTAAATTGGTTCAAAAAAAATAAATTATACAAGAGAATAACTATTTTCAAAAAGCTTTCTTTACGTTCAACTCCCCACCCCTCCTCTATTTTTTTTTTTTTTTTTTTTTTGAGTAATCGATTATTTTTTCCCTAGTAGAATACGTCAATGTTGTTTTTGTACCTTTCGAGTATAGCATATGGTCACCGGTAGGCAGATGCGCTTTTGGTAGCAGATGTAAGCAGAAAATTATACTTGTCACAACTTAGAGGCTACATGTGGGGTTTTAGTTTTCTCTTTTTATTCGATTCTATCCGTTTTCTTTCTTTTCTTTTCTTTTTTTTTCTACGCAGGCGTTATTGTCTTAAATTAGTGATTTTGCTTTTGGCAGTAACCATTAATTTCCAAAACTATAAAAAAAAGTATCTCTATTTTTATTTTTTTAAATCGTTTGCAATCACAAGTTTCTTTCTATGTCTTATTCAGGAATTAAACAGGAATTTTCATACAAGTAAAACCAAAGTTAATATTTTAGATCATTGTTAGAATTTGTTAAAAAATCTATTTTTATATAAGTTTCCTTAAGAAACCAAAATTTCATTCAATATTAGTTTTAATAATAACTAGAAGATTCAACCCATGCTTCGTGAATTACATAACATAGATGAAAACCATCTTATTTTATTTGGAATCTCTAATGCATTTTTTAATCTTTAACCATTAACGGATAAATGCCATCATTTTTAGCAAAATTAATTTCCCCGAAACCACTTTTTTTTACATTTACACTTTTGCATGAAATTATGACGCATTAGAAATGTGCAAGAAAAATGTGCTAAAAATTTACTTTTAAAATATAATGGTTCAAGTAGATTTTATAAAAATAATCATGTATTTCAAATGCGATTTTATAGTGTGAAATAGTTTATAATTAAAACGAGCTCCAAACAATATACCATTATGTAATGGAATACTTTTGTGTGACTCTCTCAGTGAAAAACAAATAATCTTTGCATGACGGATTGTACAGAATGTATATTTTAGTATGTATTTCATAGATACATATTAATGTTATTATGTTCGGAAGAGAGTAACATCATTAAAATGCACTTGAAACTATTTTTTCCCAGTGGCCGTAATGTAACTGAAAAATTTGATTGTCCTTGTAATAAATAATCCGATGTATGTCCGGTAATGTCCCTATACATCCGATTTTCATAAAATTTCAAAAGACTCAACAATTATATATTTTAAATTTCAAACGATTCGGTTGGGTAGTTTTTGCGTTGTTATATGCGGACAGTCCGATAGACACAAAGACTGGACGACGACCATAGGTGTTGTGCATTTATATAATTACGAACACACCTAAAAATGAAGAAACCTAGTCCATAGTTATTGAAAACATGGCCGCGCAGTTTGAAAAACAGAGTTTTCAAAATATAAAATTTAAGATATTACAACAGTATTACTCTCAACGAGCGGCGTTACACTCACAAAGGAACCTTTCTTGGTTTTGCTTGCACCTAGCATTAAGCTTTGGAGCATTTTAAGGCCCCACAATAGTCACTGAAAAAGACCCGGATGATAATGTAAAGTCTATGGCAGAGTTCTCTTCAAATATCTAGCTCAAATTTTAATATTTTTGCATGATTTTTTTTTTTTTTTTTTTTGTCATAGGATAGCTAAGGACGATCTACAATTGGCCTAGTTTTACCTTTTTCGATTTTGCTTATACATTTTCTATATTATGATTGTTTCAATTTCAGAATCCGTTTAAACTGGTTTTGAAATTTAAAGTAATTAAAAAAAATCTGAAAACAAAATTAAAAAAGTATAAACTAGGCCGGTTGTGGATTGTCCTCAGCTATCCTATGGAAAAAAAAATCTTGTAAAAAATATTAAAATTTGAGCGAGATATTTGGGAAGAACGCTCCCAGACTTTACATAATCATCCGGGGTTTTTTCTGTGACTAGTGTTGCGCCTTAAAGCCCTGTATTAGAAAATTTAAGAATCGAAAAAAAAAAAAAAAAAAAAAAAATCCGTCATATTTTTTTTTATTTGTAGCAGCATAACTTTATGAAAATGCTATTTTCGAAGTCACTAATTGAACTAATGTCAAAGTTTTTTTTTTTAAATGAAAAGTATTTAAAAATGAAAATTTGTTAATGATAAATATTGAAACAAGTTTAAAAATTCCTTCATAAACCTACAAATTTGGTTTTGAAAAGCTACTACATTATATTCGCATTTTTGGCAGAGAAAAATTTGGCGTATTTGCAAAAGCAGAGTTTTCCGGCAACCCAAGCCGAATGCCATAACCCTAAAATAAGACAAGCGAAATCCTTGTAATGCCATACTTTGGAACCTAACCCACTTTTGGCAAATAAAAATCTAATAACAAGAAATTTAAAATATAAAAAAATATATAAAAAATGATTTGAACAGCGAATTTTTATCGGTTCTCTAACTTTTATGCATACCGCTACAAAATGAACCAGGTCTCGATGCTAGGTGTGAACAGCGCCAAAAATGGTTCCTCAGTCATTGGGTAAAAATGTTGAAAGAAATTGAAATATTACAAAAGCACTTTAAAGCGAAGCAATGTGCAATTGAGATATGCAAATAAATATGTAAATAAATAAGATCGAAACTTTTGATTAGGAGTGTTCTTAAATGAAAAACGGCAACTTTATGACATAAGTTGTAGTTTATTTTTGTTTGGAAATCCATGAAACTACCAGGTGTTGTTGTTCAGAAACTATCAAATTGCACTCATTTTTCAGTTTTTATCTATTTATTTATTTTTATTTTTATTTATTTATTTATTTATTTATTTATTTGTAAAGGCAGTAGGTATTTCAGAACAAAGTCTTCAAAGTTGACATTTTTACGCATTTTCGAACGAAAGCAGAAAGACCAGTCAACGAAAGGGAGAAAATAGCGTGATCACATGATCAAAATACTTCAAAATTCGGTGGATAATTTAATTATCATAAAATGAGAAACTGAGTTCGATTTTAAAGCACTTCCCTGGCCAGGCCTTCCAATTTTATATGTTTCCGTTAAAAAATGAATTTGTAAATGTGTCGAAACGATTTCCGCTTGTTGAGAATACCCTTAAAATAAATTGAACCTCCGAATTAATGATTGTATTAATATTATTATTTTATTACAAGATTTTTGGGGATAAAAATGCAACTAAATGATGATCCACACCCATTCAATAAAAGTTATTCAAATAACCAAGTTTTTCTTCCCAAACTTATAGAGCTTTTCGGAGCACCAATTTTCGCTACTTGCTTCCTCTTTGATTGTAATATAATTAATATCATTAATAGGAAAACAAATTGCCATGTCCGAAAAATCTGTAGATTGTTATCCTAAGCGTTTTACGTTGAATTTTCTGTCTTTTTTTTTCAGTAAAATTATTAGAATAAAGGTAATTGCACATAGCGATGATTTACGTATCTTCCTTTTCGAGGATGTTATGTTGTTCAGGTAATTACTGTAACTTTTGTCCAAGAAAGAATTGAATCATTTATTTTCATGACTGTATTTATTACATGTGAACTTTCATATTATTAAGTAGTAGTTCGTGCAATACGTTATTTGCACTACAAAATATAAGGAAGCTTTCCATTCGTGTTATGGTAATTTCCTACAACAAGTAATTTTCTTTAAATGCAAATGAAACATCTCGACAAGTAAACAAATGCAGTTTTTTTCAAAATATATAACATCATGTATTTTTTTTTAAATAGAGATAAAAATGACAAAAAAAATTCTCGCAGTAAATATACACATAATAGCCCATATATAAATCAAACGAAATTAATTTCATGCATAAATTGGTTTTCAAAAACTTGTTTACTTTTTTAATATTTTTTGAACAATATGTTCAATAAGTGCAGGTGCTGGGTTCGAACCCAATCGCGGCCGTCAGCCTAACCATTCGAAGTTTCCGTGGTTTTCTTTGAACCTTTGCGTAAATACGGGTTAGGTTTCCTTAGAAAGACCCCCACGAAGGGCACGCCTCCCCAGAGCCTATATCCCTAGAGTAGGTAATAGGCCGACAGAAAATAAACCAAACTAAGCGAAACCGTTCAGTGCATTTAAAAAAAAAATGTTCCGGAACACACAAAATCTTCATTTTTTTTTTTTTTTTTTCAGTAAAAATTTTTTTATTTTTTAAGCTTAAAAGGATGTTTAAATTATGTTTTTATCTTAATTAGAATAGGAAATATTAAATTTTTCCCTTTGGTTTTCTTTCAAGCAATGGTTGTCATGAAACGACTTAAAATGCGTTTCATTTATTTATTAATTTTTTTTTCATGATGCTTTTTTTTTTTTTTTTTTTTTTAAATTTTTCAGATTTAAATTGTTATAACACAAGAACCATTAAAGGTAAATACTTCAAACTTGGAACATGTCTTTTTCTATTGTTTTACTTTTATTTAGATTCAGCAAATATGAAAAAAAAATTTACTTTTGAAAATATGTTTTTTTTTTTTTTATGAAAGTTACATATATATTTTTTTAATTTTTAATGTAAATTAAAAAAAAATTTCCCAAAAATAATATTTTTAAAAATGATGAGTTAAATTTAAATTTTGGATGTTCCTGTTTATTTAACGTAAAAAAATTGGAATTCTGCAAAAAATGTTTTGAGTTATAACAATTTTAATTTACCCCACTTTTTTAATAAATTTTAAATTAAAATTAAAATTAAAATAAAACATAAGAAGTTTTATCATGTGATTTTGTTTACAAATGATATGGTTAACCATACAAAAAATTCAAAATATTAACTTAATAAATAAAAATTACTTTAAAATGTGCCTCGGACCCCTTTAAATTTATCACTTTATAATTTGTTGAGGTGTCAGAAAACAGACTATTTGAGACTAATAAGACGCAATTTCCATTATGGCTTAAAAGAAATAAAATTTAAAATATGTTACAAGAAAACTTTTTTAAATGTTAATAACATATTTTTAATTATTTAAAAACATATTTCACTAAGAACTATAATATTAGATATTTTTAAAGGAACAAGCTAGTTACACAATTTTCCATAGTTTTAACTTTTACTAAAATAGAATTTTAGAAAAGTGTACCAAAGCATAAAACAACATATTTCGAAAATATATATATATATGTATAGACCGACAGTTCTTAAACTATATTATTTAAAAAAATTTCATCACCATAATCATTCATCTCTATTTTTTTAGGCCGCTCATTGAGAACTCAAAAATTTCAACCGCTTTATGTTCAATAATCTGCACACTTTAACGATGTAAAAAACATGCGATAAATAAATAAATAGATAAAATCGAAAATTTAGACTGAAAGAAGTGGAACCTCTCCTTCTTTTTATTTCTATTAATATTACTATTTGTAATACAAGATTTTTGAGTATAAAAATGAAATTAAGGTTGTTCTCAACTACTCCGCTCAACAAGCGCAAAACGTTTTGGCACATTTACAAATTCATTTTTTAACGGAAACATATAAAATTGGGAGGACTGACTATGGAAGCGATTTTGAATCGAACTTAGTTTTCCATTTTAGGATAATCAAATTACTTATCCAGTTCTAAGCTATTTCGGTCACGTGATCACCCGTTTTTCTCCTGCTTTTCGACCGGTTTTTCTGTTTTCGTCCGGAAATGTGTTCAAAAACGTCAACTATGAAGGCCTGTTATGGACGATCTATTGTGTTTGTAAAAAAAACAGGAAACTGAGTGCAATTAGACAGTTTCTGAATAACAACCCCTGCTAGTTTCATGCATTTCCGAACAAAAATAAATTAAAACTTATGTCACAAAGTTGCCCTTTTTGATTTAAGAACACCCTTAAGAGCCCACAATAGTCACAGAACAATTACTCAAAAAGACCCGGATGACCATGTAAAGTCTATGGAAGCGTTCTTTTCGAATATCTCGCTCCAATTTTAATATTTTTGCATGATTTTTTTGCACAAGATAGCTGAGGGCAATCCACAACCGGGATAGTTTTTACTTTTTCAATTTTTGTTTCAGATTTTCTTTAAAAAATTACTTTAACTTTCGAAACCGGTTTAAACTGGTTCTGAAACTGAAACTATCGTAGTATAAAAAATATATAACCAAAATCGAAAAAGTAAAATCTAGCCCGGTTGTGGATTGCCCTCAGCTATCTTGTGCAAAAAAATCATGCAAAAATATTAAAATTTGAGCGAGATATTAGAAAAGAACGCTCCCATAGACTTTACATGGTCATCCGGGTCTTTTTGAGTAATTTTTCTGTGACTATTGTGGGCTCTTAAGTAACCACCCTCAATCATTCATTCTATAAAATTTATTCAAATACTCAAGTTTTTCTTCGCTAACTTACAGAACTTTCTGAAGCAATAATTTTCGCAACTTGCTTCATTTTTGCTTGTACTATAATTAATATCATTAATAGGAAAACAAATCTCTGTATCCGAAAATCTGCACATTGTTATTCTAAGCGTTTTACGTTTAATTTTGTGTCTTTTTGCGTAAAATTACCAGAATAAAGATAATTGGACATAGCGATGATTTACGCATCTTCCTTTTCAAAAATGTTATAGTTGTTCAGGTAATTACTGTAACTTTTGTCCAAGAAAGAATTAAATCATTTGTTTTCTGGTCTGTATTTATTATGTCTGAAGCTCTATATTAATAAGCTGTAGATCGTGCAAGATATGTTATTGGCATTAAAGAAATAGGGAAGATTGCCTTTCGTTTTACAATATCTTACAACATTCAACAATTTACAACAACAAGTTTATTTTTTTAAACAGTTTTTTGACAAAGCTGTGTAATTAGACAGACTTGTAGTTTGCTAACTGCCCTTTCCATAGTTTACCGATAACTTTTATTGGAGATTTATAATTTTCTGGTCAGTCACCGATGAATAAAATACTTTTATGTAATAACTATTTCTTTTAAGTGTTTTCTGATATAAAGTGATATTTTATTGACTTCTCTTCATTTGAATCAATAAAATAAGCGAAAAATAAATGTAACCTGTTTTGTATATAATTTTAAACTAAAAAAATAAATTCTAAAAAAAAAAAAAAAATTATATTTTGATAACGATATCATTACTGGTGGGGTGGGACGAAGGATGAAAACGGATGATATCGAAAATTAGAGAGGGGGTCCAAAACTGCCAAAATATTGATAACGTTAAATTTGCACAGCACCTAATAATCCAAGAGCCTACAGCAAAAAAATCTAAAGCATGGAGTACAATAAAAAAAAAACCTTTATTTTATGGAAGAGCTGTAATAGGGCAATCTAATGATCTATGTCTGACGGAAGTGAAGTGGTAGATAAGACAAAAATCAATACCAATAGTGGTTTATTTGGAGATTTATCATTGTGTTTGCCGTAAAATCATTTCATACCTTTGATTGTACTGCAAGCTCAATGATAAACCTACGAGAAAACCACTAGTGATATTAATTTTCGTTTATTAGTTTTTGTAACTAGGGGTGTTAATTTTGTAATATATATTAATGTTATGTTCCGGCAGACATGGAACATTAGATTGCCCTATTACTATTATTCCATAAAATAAAGGTTTTTCTCTGGTGCTCGATTCCTTAGGTTTTTCTACTGTCCACTCTTGGACTATATGGACCATTACAGAAAATTTACCTAGGTGTAGCTTTTTCCCTGTTAAACAAGACAGAAATTGCACGTCAAACGTAGCAAATGAGGTTCGATTGTACTATAACAAAGTTTTAAAAATAATCAGATTTTAGTGTAATAGCATGTAGTACTTATATAATATACTTATATAAAGTATTTATATAATAAACAGTATAGTAGATGAAATCTTTTGTGTGTCCCTATAAATACCATCTACTTTCTATTATACAAGAAGTGATCTTTAGTAGATCTGAGGAACTAATATCAATTTTATAAAATACGAAACAAATTAATATAATTAAAATGCGCCCCAAACGTTTCCCCCTGTATCATTATGTAATGGAGTACTTTTGTATGGTCCTGTAAATTAATAACAAATATTCTTTGCACCTCAGATTGTAAAGAATGCATATTTTAGTATATACTTCATAAATGCATGTCAATTTTATTATGTTCGACATAGTAACATCATTAAAATGCACTTGAAGCTATTTTTTCCATTGGCTGTAATGTAACGGAATAATTTTGGTTGTCTCTGTAAACAAACAGTTTATCCGACTTTCATAAAATTTGAAATGACTCGACAAAATTATTCAAAAAATATATATTTTAAATTTCAAACGATTCGGTTGGGTAGTTATTGCATTGTTATATGTGGATAGACAGACGGACAGCCTGAACGAGAACTGCTGGTGCTTTGTATTTATATAATTACGAATCCACCTAAAAATGTTCTGCGAAAATTATGCAATAGTAAACACTTCTCAGTTAAAGGTAGGATTACATTATATTTACTTTCATTGCTTTTGTAACAGTTGTGCGATTTCCATAACAGAATTTCTTGTTAACTAATCTTCAAAAGCAAAAGTAGTTCTAACTACCGATTTATTAAAACAGTTTTAATTAAAAAAATTATCTAAAATCAAATTATTGCTATATATTAGCGGCCTTCGCCCGCTACGCTGATCGGTTTAGACGGACAGACGGACATTAAATAGTTTAATAGTTTATTAATTACCGGCATGAAATAGTTTAATTTTTTATATTAAATAGTTTAATATTATTAAAATGCATACCAAACAATGTCTCAATATATAAGTATGCAATGGAATACTTTTGTGTGGCCCTATAAATCAATAAGAAATATTGTTTGCACCACAGATTTCACAGAATGTATATTATAGTATGTACTTTATAGATGCATATCAACTTTATTATGTTCGAAAGAGTGTAAGACCATTAAAATGCACTTGAATCTTTTTTCCCCATTGACCGTAATGTATCGAAATCATTTTGATTGTTCCTGTAATTGAACTATGCATCCGATTTTCATAAAATTTGAAATGACTGGACAAAAATATCTAATAATTATATATTTTAAGTTTCAAACGATTCAGTTGGGTAGTTTTTGAGTTGTTATATGCAGACAGAAGGACGGACGGACAGACATTCGAATGGGCAACTCGGGATCCCAGGATTTTTCCCCTTCAAGATAAAACAAACACGACGTTTCTCCATTTCCGGGATAGGAGGAGATAGTGTCACATACATTCATACATACATACGGTCGGATTTTAATAGTGTAGATGTTGTTCTGGATAGCATAGACTTGAACATAAATAATTATTTAGGTGAAGCATTTTTCATTTTTTTAAATTTAACAATGCAAATTAGCCAAACACTTTTGAAATATTAACTGAACCTAATAAATAACATTTCTCAATTAAAATCGTTTTTGATTGTCTTGCGATTGTGTTGCTAATATGGATCAGGATAAAGATGTGTTGCTAAAGAATGTGTTGCTAATCAGGATAAAGATCGTGCAAAAAGTATTGTTAAAAATTACATATTTTTTTTTTCAAAAATGCAGTTATTGGTATTTATTGGCAAAATTAGTCAATTCACTCAGTAATCTCCTGCAATTTCTTTTCTATAACACAAACTGTCTCTTATTTCTGTTTTAAAATTAAGTAATTTTCAAGGCACCCTGTAGAAAGTGTTCTGAAAGTATTTTACATGCGTTGTTTTATAGTGTACTCAATTGTGTGGTCTTTACAGTGTGTTGTTAATTTGGTGATAAAACAATGTACAGAACAATACTATTATAATAAAATATTTTCATCGACATTAATTACAACCCATTTTCAACATAATTAACAACACTATTTTTAGAACACATCTATAGATAGCAATACTTTTGCAACATATTCACATTTCTAGATAACAACATTTTTTTAACACATTAAGAACACAATCACAACACAAACATTTTTTTATACGAATTTTTCTAATTCACAACATAGGGGAAAGTGAGGGCTAATGGAATGCAGGGCTAATGGGACAGATGATTTTTTTTTTTTTTTTTTTTTTTTTTTTTTACACGACAAATATACAGTCGAGTCTCTGTATAACAAAATTGATTGTTTCATAAAAAAATCGTTATACAGAAAAATTTCTGTGTATTTCATTTGTGCGCTAAACATTAATTTGATATTGTATTTTTTATTTACTTAAACTTTTTTAAAACAAGAAAATAAACGTTTATTTGAAAGAATAGTAAAACACCGCAAAAATCTGTTGAAGAAGTCTATAATTTTCAGTTGTTTTGATTTCAAAACTTTTGCACTTTTAAATATTTTCAAATTTTTAACAAAGAATGCAAATATGAGTGGAAAACATTTTCTTCCGTTTGACGTGCTCCTCTTGTAACATCAAAAGCAATAATAGGTTCTCTTCTTGGGGGAGGAGGGGGGAAGAATACCTTTTTTGCCATGAACAGTAAAGCAGAAATATACAGATATGAAATATAAATGCATTCCACAAACAATTTGAAGCACTGTCTAAACAAATGAAGGAAATTTTCTAAAAAATTCGTTATATGGAGATATATAATTCGCTGTATGGAGATTATTTTTAATGCAATAATGAAAAAATTGACTGTGCCTACAAAAAATTCGTTAAATAGAGAAATTCGTTGGATGGAGTTTCGTTATAGAGAGATTCGACTGTATTTTAGTGAAGATTTATGTACCACAGCATGGCAATAGGTCTCACACATTTTCAGCATGGTCGGCGAGCCGTGAGAGTTAATAACTGTTTAGAAAAAATCCTGTTTTATTTCGAATAAGCCAAAGTAAATTTTATTTTTTGCGATTGATTCTATTTCGTAAACAATTCAGAATACTTATGTCTTATTTAAATACATTTATAGATACTACAAATATTAGTGAATGAGAAAATATTACTGAAAAAATGATAAATTAAAAATTTAAATAATTATTTCTCAAGTTGTAAATTTGCGTATAGTGGGGTCTAATGGGACATTTCTTGTGGGGGCTATTGGGACAACTAAATGATAACCTATATGTCTTGATATTTCTTTAAAACTACGTTGTAATGGTTTGTTTGTCTTCACTTGTGCATCATTTAATTAGGATTCCAGAAATATTAATACAGTATATTAAAATCTAAAAAAAATGATTTTGATTTTCTAAATTACGACATTCAACTAAATTATGACATTGATTGAGGATGACATTATTTTAAAACTAACAATGTCAAAAGACTTAGTGGAATTAAGATGTACTATGCTTAAATTTGATGCACAACAATTTTCACATGTGCAGCATAGCATTTGTTAATCAAAAATGCATTTTACATTTATTAAAGGATTTTTTCCTTCAAATTACATGTCCAAATAGCCCTGCACTGTGTCCCAATAGACCCTAAGTAGGGGGCTAATGGGACAATTGTATTAAAGTACAAAAGTTGATATAACACAAAGATTGGTAAGGTTTTTTTTTTTTTGTTTCTTCGGATGTTTTATTTAATTAACTGTAAAATAAATTGGAATAAAAAAAATGATAAAATGTGCATTTTTGTTTTTATATTAGCCTAAAAAAAAAAAAAAATCCCAATAGCCCTGCACTTGTGTCCCAATAGACCCTAAGTATGGGGGCTAATGGGACAATTGTATTAAAGTACAAAAGTTGATATAACACAAAGATTGGTAAAGTTTTTTTTTATTTCTTGGGATGTTTTTATTTAATTAACTGTAAAAGAAATTGGAATTAAAAAATAATAATGATTAAAATGTGCATTTTTGTTTTATATTAGCCTAAAATAAAAAAGTGACCCATTAGCCCCCACTTTCTCCTATTAACATATTGTAAATTTGGTGACAAAACGGGCTCTAAAATGTGTTTATTTTTGTGCATTGAGAATTCGGAGTGAAAATTCTGGATACAAAGAGTTAACTTGTGAATCTATAACGGTTATTCTAATTTTAAGAAATTTCAATTATTTCTAATAGAAGCATACAGGATTTACAGGTGAGATAATACCATAACTACGAGAAACTGCAGCATTCTTCATATAGTATTTAGCGGATTACTAAGTGCTAACGATTCACAGCGTAACTAAATACACTTGTTTCTCTGAGAGTCTATAATGTTTATTTCAATTATTGACAGCTTTACAATAATTAGAAGTTCACAGGAAGCTCAAACGCTCAAAGAAATTTTAGAAAAACATTATTACTACGTTAAGTTGTCATCCATGATCCACTTACACCATTTGACCTTGAAAAAAATCGATGTATTCAAACAAACTTAAGATTACATTTAACAAGAAAAAAAAATATGCATTTTTTAAATGCCCCTAGATGCCCACAACTAAGTGACTCAACTTAACCCATCTCGCACATTAAGTAATAAAAACATTTATACTATTAAGACCAGCACTACAATCTATTTTTTACCTTTAATATAATAATAAATCCATGTTTTTTTTTATCACAATATGCTCCCACTATTATTATTTCATTTCCTTAATAAAAAAATTATTCTTCAAAACACAGATTAATGTTACTTAACCTCATTCAAAACAAAAATAATGGTATTATTTATTGCCAGCAAAAACAAGCCATTCCAAAACACATGTGAAAGTACATTGTAGTAAAATATATTGGCACTTATGTTCGTTAATTTTTTGCTGCAAAATAAAGCCTAAAAATTGAGATGTCCCAAGGTGGGCCATGTCCCAACGTGGCCCGCCTTCATCTAATATCTTTACAATAGATTATATAATTATCAAGGATTTTCTTTTAAAACATGAAGATGTGATTACTATACAATAAATTGTGAACATACATTTATTGGATGCGTATTTTTTACATTTTAAATCTAACCCAGTTAAATCTAAACTTTGAGCGTTTCTTTCCTTTCTCATTATTTATATCAATCCTTTTATGCGCATAAATATTGAAATTGTGCTTTTTACACCATTTTATAATAATGAAATAAAAATATTTGCCTTCTTAAAGCGGAAATACGTAGTCTTCGAAACATTTTTAGGTGCTTTAGTAATTGTTTAAATACGTAGCACCTATAATCGCCACCTAATCTGTCAATTTGTCTATCCGCGTGCCTACAGATAACAGCGTAAAAATTACCCATTCGAATGTTTTGAAATTCAATATACATAATCATTGCAGAATTTTTGTTGATGCTTGTAAAATTTAATGAAAATCGAATTTAATAAAAGTTTCTCATAATTTATTAAATCCTATCATACGTTATTAATTCATTGATTTCGCATGATAGTTAATGATTCTAGGTTGCCATGGTGATTTTGTTTAAGATGGAGTGCTGTTATTTTCCTATTACTGTGTTTAATATATGTAATCATAGTAAATTTCGTATTCATGCATTTTCAAATAGGAGTGAAAGAACTATTGCACCCAGAACTGAATATTTATAAAGCTAGTTATAATACGAATGCTCCTCATTTGCTATGTTTGACATACAGTTTTCAACTTATTATTTTCAAGTGTCATTTTCCAGCAAGAAATATTATTAATTGTGCAGTCGATAATTAATACCTGTTCTGGAATGATCTAATATCAGTTTTATTTATCTATTTATTTATTTTTTTCATTTAAGTTTAAAGTATAGAAGAAGCCATAATCGTTACAAAAATGTCTTAATATCTTCTGTATTTTTCTATTCTGCTTTCGAAAACTGAAATACTATTTGTGAATTATTTATCTGTCTTTTAACGATATAAACTTTTCGTATCAAAATATAGTATCCATAAATAATATAATATATAATATATAATAAATATATGTATAATATACATATATATATATATAATATATATAATGATATATAATAAAATATCACTGTGATCAATTCTTCGAAAATATTTAAATTGGAATATTTTTATTTGACTCATCAAAATACTACATTTTTGTACCAAAAAGTAAAAAATTGTAACTGCAAAATTTCAATAAACGGAAAAGCAATAAAAGTTAAGAAAATATCCGAATTACCTTTAGCTACAAAAATAAAAAGCAAAGACATCAACTTATTTTATTGGATTTTACATTTATATTATTATTAGAATAGCTGTAAACAAATAATAAAAAAAACTTTTGGAAAGGTAACGGTGGCAAAATTTACTGTTAGAAATTTAAATTCCTACAGTGAATCTTCCAAATCCTCCATTTTTCAAATAATATGCTTATTTTTATACAAAGGCGATTTCATAACTATAGCAATGATATTAATAAAAAAAAAACAATTATAAATAAAGTATTCGATATTTTCGAAAATACATTATCAAATTTAGAAACTAATTTACGATTCCTAGCGTCTTGGGATATGACAATAGTCAGAAATGTGTTCGAATTTCTTGGCGATAAGAGAATTAAATTTTAGCTCTATAATCGGATATTCTGTTTTCCCTGCAATACTCGTTAAACAGCTTATCTTATTATACACAGCTTTTCTTCAGCTTTGTATTGTTTTTAAATATAAGTGGGGAATAGTTTCACCCGGGAGTTCTAAATAATTTGAATAAATAAATGATTTATATAACTCATATTGAGATATTTTCATTAATTATAAAAGTTATGATTTTAACAGGGGAATAAATATACTGTGAAATATGTTTAAGACAAAACTATTTTGTATGTGTTAAGGCTCTTCTTATATCAATAAGGGCAATTTTATGACATATGTTTAATTTTGTATTTTTTTTTTTTTTTGGTTGTTATTTTATTTCTTTTTTTAATGGGAATTTAATAAGGTTAGCTATTTTATAAGGTATTTTAAATTCATTTTATATTAAAAATAACCTATCTCTGCTAATACTGATATAGGCCTGTTCAAAATCAACAAATAATTGGTGCAAATTAATATTTTATTCATAACATTTTTCAAGGATGTTCCTAATCCTAAAAATTTGATCCATCGTTGAGCTTCCTTTTATAAAACCATGCTAATAATCAAATATTACCATTTCAGAATACGGCTGCAATCATTTTGCAATTATCTTTGCCAACGCTTTATTATGTGATATAAATAATATCATTGTGATCAATTTTTCGAAAATATTTATATTGGAATATTTCTATTTGCCTCATCAAAATACTAGATTTCTTTTTACCAAAAAGTAAAAAACTGCAACTGCGAAATTTCAATAAATGACAAAGCAATAAAAGTTAACTAAATATGCGAGTTAGCTTTAGCTACAAAATTAAAAGAAAAGACTTCATTTTATGGTATTGGAATTTATATTCATATTATTATTAGAATAAGAGTAAACAACAACAACAACAAAAAATAACTTATAGAAAGGTAAGGGTGATAAAATTTACTGTTACAAATTTAAATTCAAATAGTGAAGATTACAAATCCTCCATTTTTCAAATAACATGCTTATTTTTATACAAAGACGATTTCATAACTATAACAATTATATCCATTAAAAAAAATTGTAAATAAAATATTCGATATTTTCGAAAATATATTATCAAATTTAGAAACTAATTTACGAATACTAGCGTCTTGGGTTATGACAATAGTCAGAAATGTGTTTGAACTTCTTGCGATAAAAGAATTAAATTTTAGCTAAGTAATCGGATATTCTGGTTTCCTGAAATACTCGTTAAACAGCTTATCTTATTATACACAGCTTTTCTTCAGCTTAGTATTGTTTCTAAATATAAGTGGGGAATAATTTCACCCGGGAATTTTAAATAATTTGAATAAATAAGTGATTTATATAACGTATATTGAGATATTTTCATTAATTGTAAAAGTTATGATTTTAATAGGGGAATAATTATACACAGTGAAATACGTTAGTGATTTATATAACGTATATTGAGATATTTTAATTAATTGTAAAAGTTATGATTTTAATAGGGGAATAATTACACACTGTGAAATACGTTTAAGACAAAACTATTTTTTTTCTAGTGTAAAGACTCTTCTTAACTCAAAAAGGGCAACTGTATGACATATGTTTTAATTTTGTATTTTCTTTTGCTATTTTGTAATTTTTTTTCTAATGTGAATTTAATAAGGTTAATTATTTTAAAAGGTATTTTGAATTCCTTTAATATTACAAATAACCTATCTCTGCTTATACTGATGTCGGCCTGTTTAAAATAAACAAATAATTGGTGCAAATTAATATTTTATTCATCGAATTCTTCAAGTATGTTCCTAATTGTAAAAATTTGATCCATCGTTGATCTGCCTTTTCTAAAACTATACTAATACAGTAAAACCTCCATAACGGACACTCCCGAATAGCGGACACCTCTATTTAACGGACAATTTTCCAATCCCCACTCCCATAACCTACAATTTTGTATGTTTAACCTCTAAATAACGGACATTCCAAATAGCGGACACTATTTTCGGCGATAAAGGATGAAAAAGAATTTTTTATCCAGAAAAAAAAAAAAAAAAAAAAAAAGAAAAAAGAAAAAAGAGTAAAAAGGCCTCAAAATTTATCAGAGCAATGTGTCACAAATTTTGTGATCACAGGAAAATGTAGAAAGTGGGCAGGGAAATTTCTCCCCCTTTCCTGCATTTAGTGTGAATTCATGGTTGCCCGGGAGGAACATCTCCTTCAGCATTGCAATGTCCCCTCGGAAGATTTTATGCTTTTAATAGACAAAAAGTGCAATCCTCCCCCCCCCCCGCCCGGAATTCTATAGAGACCAATAACGTCACATTGAAAAACAAATTATACGTAATTGCAAGCAAAAGTAAACTTTTGCAGCAGATTTTTTCTTAAGAATGTAATAAACAGAAGATAAAGGTGTGCACAATTTTATTTCAGTTTTATTGCTTAAAAAATAATTTTAATTTCTGATTAATCATATAATACAGTAAAACCTCTATAACGGACACTCCCGAATAGTGGACACCTCTATTTAACGGACAATTTTCCAATCCCCACTCCCATAACCTACAATTTTGTATGTTTAACCTCTAAATAACGGACATTCCAAATAGCGGACACTATTTTCGGCGATAAAGGATGAAAAAGAATTTTTTATCCAGAAAAAAAAAAAAAAAAAAAAAAAAAAAAGAAAAAAGAAAAAAGAGTAAAAAGGCCTCAAAATTTATCAGAGCAATGTGTCACAAATTTTGTGATCACAGAAAAATGTAGAAAGTGGGCAGGGAAATTTCTCCCCCTTTCCTGCATTTAGTGTGAATTCATGGTTGCCCGGGAGGAACATCTCCTTCAGCATTGCAATGTCCCCCCGGAAGATTTTATGCTTTTAATAGACAAAAAGTGCAATCCTCCCCCCCCCGCCCGGAATTCTATAGAGACCAATAACGTCACATTGAAAAACAAATTATACGTAATTGCAAGCAAAAGTAAACTTTTGCAGCAGATTTTTTCTTAAGAATGTAATAAACAGAAGATAAAGGTGTGCACAATTTTATTTCAGTTTTATTGCTTAAAAAATAATTTTAATTTCTGATTAATCATATAATACAGTAAAACCTCTATAACGGACACTCCCGAATAGTGGACACCTCTATTTAACGGACAACTTTCCAATCCCCACTCCCATAACCTACAATTTTGTATGTTTAACCTCTAAATAACGGACATTCCAGATAGCGGACACTATTTTCGGCGATAAAGGATGAAAAAAAAATTTTTATCCAGAAAAAAAAAAAAAAAAAAAAAAAAAAAAAAAAAGAGTAAAAAGGCCTCAAAATTTATCAGAGCAATGTGTCACAAATTTTGGGATAACAGAAAAATGTAGAAAGTGGGCAGGTAAATTTCTCCCCCTTTCCTGCATTTAGTGTGAATTCATGGTTGCCCGGGAGGAACATCTCCTTCAGCATTGCAATGTCCCCCCGGAAGATTTTATGCTTTTAATAGACAAAAAGTGCAATCCTCCCCCCCCCCGCCCGGAATTCTATAGAGACCAATAACGTCACATTGAAAAACAAATTATACGTAATTGCAAGCAAAAGTAAACTTTTGCAGCAGATTTTTTCTTAAGAATGTAATAAACAGAAGATAAAGGTGTGCACAATTTTATTTCAGTTTTATTGCTTAAAAAATAATTTTAATTTCTGATTAATCATATAATACAGTAAAACCTCTATAACGGACACTCCCGAATAGTGTACACCTCTATTTAACGGACAATTTTCCAATCCCCACTCCCATAACCTACAATTTTGTATGTTTAACCTCTAAATAACGGACATTCCAAATAGCGGACACTATTTTCGGCGATAAAGGATGAAAAAGAATTTTTTATCCAGAAAAAAAAAAAAAAAAAAAAAAAAAAGAAAAAAAGAAAAAAGAAAAAAGAGTAAAAAGGCCTCAAAATTTATCAGAGCAATGTGTCACAAATTTTGTGATCACAGAAAAATGTAGAAAGTGGGCAGGGAAATTTCTCCCCCTTTCATGCATTTAGTGTGAATTCATGGTTGCCCGGGAGGAACATCTCCTTCAGCATTGCAATGTCCCCCCGGAAGATTTTATGCTTTTAATAGACAAAAAGTGCAATCCTCCCCCCCCCCGCCCGGAATTCTATAGAGACCAATAACGTCACATTGAAAAACAAATTATACGTAATTGCAAGCAAAAGTAAACTTTTGCAGCAGATTTTTTCTTAAGAATGTAATAAACAGAAGATAAAGGTGTGCACAATTTTATTTCAGTTTTATTGCTTAAAAAATAATTTTAATTTCTGATTAATCATATAATACAGTAAAACCTCTATAACGGACACTCCCGAATAGTGGACACCTCTATTTAACGGACAACTTTCCAATCCCCACTCCCATAACCTACAATTTTGTATGTTTAACCTCTAAATAACGGACATTCCAGATAGCGGACACTATTTTCGGCGATAAAGGATGAAAAAAAAATTTTTATCCAGAAAAAAAAAAAAAAAAAGAAAGAAAAAGAAAAAGAAAAAAGAGTAAAAAGGCCTCAAAATTTATCAGAGCAATGTGTCACAAATTTTGTGATCACAGAAAAATGTAGAAAGTGGGCAGGGAAATTTCTCCCCCTTTCCTGCATTTAGTGTGAATTCATGGTTGCCCGGGAGGAACATCTCCTTCAGCATTGCAATGTCCCCCCGGAAGATTTTATGCTTTTAATAGACAAAAAGTGCAATCCTCCCCCCCCCCCGCCCGGAATTCTATAGAGACCAATAACGTCACATTGAAAAACAAATTATACGTAATTGCAAGCAAAAGTAAACTTTTGCAGCAGATTTTTTCTTAAGAATGTAATAAACAGAAGATAAAGGTGTGCACAATTTTATTTCAGTTTTATTGCTTAAAAAATAATTTTAATTTCTGATTAATCATATAATACAGTAAAACCTCTATAACGGACACTCCCGAATAGTGGACACCTCTATTTAACGGACAATTTTCCAATCCCCACTCCCATAACCTACAATTTTGTATGTTTAACCTCTAAATAACGGACATTCCAAATAGCGGACACTATTTTCGGCGATAAAGGATGAAAAAGAATTTTTTTATCCAGAAAAAAAAAAAAAAAAAAAAAAAAAGAGTAAAAAGGCCTCAAAATTTATCAGAGCAATGTGTCACAAATTTTGGGATAACAGAAAAATGTAGAAAGTGGGCAGGTAAATTTCTCCCCCTTTCCTGCATTTAGTGTGAATTCATGGTTGCCCGGGAGGAACATCTCCTTCAGCATTGCAATGTCCCCCCGGAAGATTTTATGCTTTTAATAGACAAAAAGTGCAATCCTCCCCCCCCCGCCCGGAATTCTATAGAGACCAATAACGTCACATTGAAAAACAAATTATACGTAATTGCAAGCAAAAGTAAACTTTTGCAGCAGATTTTTTCTTAAGAATGTAATAAACAGAAGATAAAGGTGTGCACAATTTTATTTCAGTTTTATTGCTTAAAAAATAATTTTAATTTCTGATTAATCATATAATACAGTAAAACCTCTATAACGGACACTCCCGAATAGTGTACACCTCTATTTAACGGACAATTTTCCAATCCCCACTCCCATAACCTACAATTTTGTATGTTTAACCTCTAAATAACGGACATTCCAAATAGCGGACACTATTTTCGGCGATAAAGGATGAAAAAGAATTTTTTATCCAGAAAAAAAAAAAAAAAAAAAAAAAAAAAGAAAAAAAGAAAAAAGAAAAAAGAGTAAAAAGGCCTCAAAATTTATCAGAGCAATGTGTCACAAATTTTGTGATCACAGAAAAATGTAGAAAGTGGGCAGGGAAATTTTTCCCCCTTTCATGCATTTAGTGTGAATTCATGGTTGCCCGGGAGGAACATCTCCTTCAGCATTGCAATGTCCCCCCGGAATATTTTATGCTTTTAATAGACAAAAAGAGCAATCCTCCCCCCCCCGCCCGGAATTCTATAGAGACCAATAACGTCACATTGAAAAACAAATTATATGTAATTGCAAGCAAAAGTAAACTTTTGCAGCAGATTTTTTCTTAAGAATGTAATAAACAGAAGATAAAGGTGTGCACAATTTTATTTCAGTTTTATTGCTTAAAAAATAATTTTAATTTCTGATTAATCATATAATACAGTAAAACCTCTATAACGGACACTCCCGAATAGTGGACACCTCTATTTAACGGGCAATTTTCCAATCCCCACTCCCATAACTTACAATTTTGTATGTTTAACCTCTAAATAACGGACATTCCAAATAGCGGACACTATTTTCGGCGATAAAGTATGAAAAAGAATTTTTTTTACCAGAAAAAAAAAAAAGAAAAAGAAAAAGAAAAAAGAAAAAAGAGTAAAAAGGCCTCAAAATTTATCAGAGCAATGTGTCACAAATTTTGTGATCACAGAAAAATGTAGAAAGTGGGCAGGGAAATTTCTCCCCCTTTCCTGCATTTAGTGTGAATTCATGGTTGCCCGGGAGGAACATCTCCTTCAGCATTGCAATGTCCCCCCGGAAGATTTTATGCTTTTAATAGACAAAAAGTGCAATCCTCCCCCCCCGCCCGGAATTCTATAGAGACCAATAACGTCACATTGAAAAACAAATTATACGTAATTGCAAGCAAAAGTAAACTTTTGCAGCAGATTTTTTCTTAAGAATGTAATAAACAGAAGATAAAGGTGTGCACAATTTTATTTCAGTTTTATTGCTTAAAAAATAATTTTAATTTCTGATTAATCATATAATACAGTAAAACCTCTATAACGGACACTCCCGAATGGTGGACACCTCTATTTAACGAACAGTTTTCCGATCCCCACTCCCAAAACCTAATTTTTGTATGTTTAACCCCTGAATAACGGATATTCCGAATAGCGGACACTATTTTAATAAAGAATGAAAAATATTTTTTAACGAGAAAAAAAGAAAAAAAGGTAAAAAGGCCTCTAAATTTATCAGGGAAATGTGTCACAAATTTTGTGATCACAAATAAATGTAGATCGTGGTCTGAGGAAAATCACCGCTCAACGTTCAGTGTTGTATTCAGGGGAGTGCCCGTGTGGGACATCTTCCAGAGCATTGAAATGTCCCCCCGGAAGGTTTTGAGATTTTGTGCTTTTAATGGTCAAAAAGTGCAAACCCCCTTTTTCTCTGAAACTCTATAATGTCTAATAATATCACATTGAAAAACAAACTACATGTAATCACAAGCAAAAGTAAACTTCTGCAACAGATTTTTTCCATAAGAATATAATAAACAGTGGATGAACGTGTGCACAATTTAATTTTAGTTTTTTTTTTTTTTTTTTTTTTTATAATTTTAATTTTTTATTAATCGTATAATAGAGGTTATAAAACATATAAAAGTCAATTCATGACACATTAAGCATTTCTCAGCGATTTTTGTGTCTTTGAATTTTTTCCAATAGCGGACACCTCCGAATAGCGGACAATTTCTTCGTTTCCGAGGTATCCATTGTTTAGAGGTTTTACTGTATAAGTTTTAGGAATATAAAAGTCAATTAATGAAACATTAAGCATTTCTTAGCGATTTTTGAATCTTTGAGGTTTTCCCAATAGCGGACACCTCCGAATAGCGGACAATTTCTGAGTTCCCGAGGTGTCCGTTATTTAGAGGTTTTACTGTAATCACTTATTACCTTTTCAGCATACGATTGCAATCACTTTGCAGTTATTTTTGCCAACACTTTATATATAACATATGTAACATAAAATATCACTGTGATCAATTTTTCGAAAATATTTATATTGGAATATTTCTAGTCGACTTATCAAAATACTACATTTTTCTACCAAAAAATAAAAAACTGCATCTGCGAAATATCAATAAACGACAAAGCAATAAAAGTTAACTAAATATGCGAGTTAGCTTCAGCTACAAAATAAAAAACAAAGACATAATTTTATTGTATTGGATTTTACATTCATATTATTATTAGAATAGCTGTAAACAAATACAAAAAAAAAACTTATAGAAAGGTGATAAAATTTATTGTTACAAATTTAAATTCAGATAGCGAAGCTTACGAATCATCCATTTTTCAAATAACATGCTTATTTTTATACAAAGACGATTTCATAACTATAGCAATGACATTCATAAAAAAAACAATTGTAAGTAAAATATTCGATATTTTCGAAAATATATTATCAAATTTAGAAACTAATTTACGACTCCTAGCGTCTTGGGTTATGACAATAGTCAGAAATGTGTTTGAATTTCTTGGCGATAAGAGAATTAAATTTTAGCTTTATAATCGGATATTCTGGTTTCTCTTGAATACTCGTTAAACAGCTAATCTTATTACACACAGCTTTTCTTCAGCTTAGTATTGTTTCTAAATATAACTGGGGAATAGTTTCATCCGGGAGTTCTAAATAATTTGAATAAATAAATTATGTATATAACGTATATTGAAATATTAACATTTTAATCGTTATGATTTTAATGGTAGACTAAATATAAAATGTGAACAAGATAATGCGCCTTTTTTTTTTCAAGCAATGTCTTAATTGAATATGAAGCGTTAAGATGTTTTAAAATCCAAAAAGGCAACTTTATGACGTAAGTTTTAATTTATTTTTGTTCAGAAATCCATGAAAGAAGCAGGAGTTATTGTTCTGAAACTATCTAATCGAGCTGTTATTTTCCGTTTTTCTTTTCTTTTTTCTTTCTTTTTTTGTCTTGCAAACGCAATAGATCTTTCAGAAATTAATGTCAAATAGGGCGTTTTGAACCGAATTTCAGTGCTAAAGAGCAATAACCACTCAAGGAAGTGTAAATAAGTCTTTGTCATGTGATCAAAATCGCTTATAAATGAATAGGTAATTTTTTTTATTCAAAAATGAAGAAAAACAGTTCGATTGCAAATCACTTTCATAAACAGGTTTTCCAATTTCATATATTTTCTCCTGCTTATCCAATATTAATTGCTAAAAAAAATGAATTTGCGTTTTGCGCTTGTTGAGCACATCAGTTGAAAACAGCCAACGTTTTCCAACATGGTTGAAAAATTAAATAATAAAGCTTTGTATGAATCCCGATGAAACAACAACAATAAAATATATAAATAAATAAATAACGTACGTTGAGCGTTTCGGACTGAAAATTGTAACACCCCATCACCAGTCAATGCAAGCATTTATCTGTAAGGGGAAAAAGTTACTAATGAACAATAAGGGCAGAGCGGAGAGCTTATAAAGAATGTGAGGTGTGATGCTAGTTAAAAAGTAAACATCAATCACAGAAGAACACATGCAGAAGCGCCACCGGCCGCATTCTTTGTATGTTCTACTCTCTGCCCATACTGTTTATTTGTGACCTTGCCCCCTTATAAGATCGGAAGATGGCAGCACCAACAAATATCTCATCGATTCATGGCTGAAATTCCTGAGCCCGGTAATTAGATAAAACTTGATTCGCATATTAAAACGCAATCGGTCTGTCAAGTCATATCTTGGTGGAAAACAGCTAAAAATATGATTTTAGCGGTTGACTCGTTACCAAAGTGTTTTCCAATTTTTAATCCTCCATGTTTTTATATTTATGGGTACAAGAAAATAAAATGGTAAACTTACGAGTTAACCACTAAAGTTGTGTTTTCAGCTGTTTTCCACCAAGATATGACTTGGCAGACTGGCTGCGTTTTAATATGCAAATTGGGTTTTAACTAATTCGAGAATTTTATCCGCGAATTCGATGAGGTGATAATTTGTGCTGCCGCTTCCCTGTCTGTAAATGACTAAAATGAAAATTCTGAGTTAGGCCCCACAATAGTCACTGAAAAAAGATTTGGATGATAATGTAAAGTCTATGGCTTATATATTTTTTATATTGTGATAGTTTGAATTTCAGAACCGGTTTAAACCGGTTTTGAAATTTAAAGTAATTTAAAAAAATCTGAAACCAAAATTGAAAAAGTAAAAACTAGCCCGGTTGTGGATCGTCCTCAAATATCCTATTCAAAAAAAAAAAAAAAGTAAAAATATTACAATTTGAGTAAGATATTTGAAAAGAACGCCCTCATAGACTTTACATTATCATCCGGGTATTTTTCTGTGACTAGTGTGACTTCAAGTGCAAAGTCTATCTGGAGATAAAGCTATTTATTTAGAGAGAAAGAAACATAAGTGATTTTCTAATTACGTGCTGCATTCTAAAGGTCAACTACATGAGCTCTTTAAGGCTAGTCTCAACTGCTCTGCTTAACAAATGCAAAAAGTTTTGACATATTTACAAATTCATTTTTTAACGGAACTAGTTGGATGTGTCAATCCCAAAACTTTCTTCTATCTCATAAGTACATTTTAA
Source organism: Maratus speculifer (assembly GCA_964019185.1). Taxonomy (NCBI): domain Eukaryota; kingdom Metazoa; phylum Arthropoda; class Arachnida; order Araneae; family Salticidae; genus Maratus; species Maratus speculifer. Next base: position 401,048,434 of record OZ025291.1, read on the forward strand.
TAAGGTGGTCTGGTGTAATAACGCCAGGCGGGGTAATAACGTCAAGTGCTAATATTATGCATAATTATGAAATAATCTGGTAAATGACACCCATGTGCTCTGCGCAGAAGGGTTTTCAGTCATATAAATCGCAAAAAACAGCTTCAAGTTAATTTGTTTCATTTTTAGGTCTTATTGTTTTTACAAGCAACTAAAATTAACGCTTGATCTAAAATTTGTGAGATACGTTATGTGATGTGAAGACTATTTTTTTTTATCCGGAAATACTTTGTTAATTACATAAATTTGTAGTACATTTCATGGACTTTGAAAATGTTGTTGAAGATTTTGGATATCTTCTCGAGATAATTTATAATTTAAAATGTACAGCGCAATAACTATAACGGGGTAATAACGCCAACCCTTGGCATTAATACCCCGGTTGATTCCCTACAGTGGCCGAGCTACATCCTAAATACTGATTCAAATAAACAGTTAAAACTGTGCAATGTTTCTAATAACTCTATTTAAGCGGTCCTTTTTAAGCAAAAAGAAGCTCACGGTCTGATATTCTTTTGCCTCATCCTCCCCCCCCCCCTCTACATCACACCTTTATTTTTCTAACACTTTCTCAAAAAATTGAACATTTCCAATAGCTAAGAATGCAGTTTGTCAATTTCTAAGTTTGTAGAGTTTGTATTTTTAGAATTGGGCAATCCAAATGCAATTATTCCATCTTATTTCATAGTTTTGTTTGCATGGCGTTATTACCCATATAGGTGGGTAATAATGCCAAATAGCATTGGTTAAGAAATCACGCCATTACATTTTATGAATACATATCTGTTAAATTATTTTTTTATATAGATAGTCAATGAGTTGCTATATCAAATCATATATTTGTTTGAAAAATACAATCTAAAACTGAGCCGTGAAAATTGGTAGAACCTTAACGTGGCGTTATTACCCCAGGGTACCTTATTTAAAAAAAAAAAAAAAAAAAAAAAAAAAAAAAACGTGGTGACCCCAAAGTTACCCACTATCGAATTTCCTCGAACATTTGACCTAGCCTAATGAGATTCTGGTATCCGAAAAGCGTAAAACGCAAAATTTAATTAATATTCTGAGAAATAGAGCTTAGTAGTGCCTCATGTTGGGTAATTTATACTAAAACCTAATAAGCATCTATTTATGTCAAGACCTAACAGAATCTGAAATTTGATGGAATTTCGTCCATTAGTTCTTGAGATATAGTTATAACAAAAAATTTGCAAAACGTAGCACAGCAACACCATATATTGGACAATTTATGCCAAAACGTAAAAAAGCCTCTAATTACACTAATAAACAACTTTTAACGAATTTTCTGTTTCTCTATATACGTTGGCTGTTTCTTATAGATTTCAAGCTGCTGAAAAAGAATATATTTGTAAAAATTTTCTATCACCCTCCAATTTTGATAAATTTCATTTATACGTTTTGGAATATGTAGGCATCATATAGGCATTATAATTATATTATATTATTCTCTTTCATTTATTTGATTCACACAAATATTCCTTTTTCTTATTACAAGGATAGAAGATACAGCAAGAGAGTAGAAACAGATGTCCCCCTAATAAAGTTTATGTTAGCGACCTTGAACAGACAGCTCTAGCCACCCCCACAGTATTTGACTTTAACGCAAATCCATGACAGCTGAAAATTTCGGGGCGAGTGTACTACTATTTCTTTGTTCTGTAAGACTTTTTTAATTACATTTTGATTAAATGATAAATTTCATAAGGCATATGTGTTGAATAAAAACTACAAAATTCAGATTTTAAGATTTTGAATTTTTTAAAAATCTGCGGGTGATGGAAACTTTTTAATGGCATATTCTTTCACAGCACCACCTAAAATATAAAAGTCACCACATATTTAGTTAGAAACAGAAACCTTGTTTATCAGTGTTATGTTATGGTGTAAAAGAATCTGAAGTTTGATGAAATTCTGTGCATTAGTTCTTGAGATATAGCAAGTTTTAAAAAAAAAGTGTAAAATATAGCACAGCAGCACCATCAGTTGAAGGATTTATAACAAAACGTAATCATCGTGTAATTTTGTTATATGTCATTTTGTAACAAAATCTGAAGTTTGATGAAATTCTGTGCGTTGGTTGTTGAGATATAGCTATCGGAAAAATCGTGCAAAATGCAGCATAGCTGCATCACCTGTTGCAAGGTTAATACCAAAATGTAATGAGCGTCTAATTATGTTGTATATTCTAGTGTAACAGAATCTAAAATTTGATGAAGTTCTCTGTATTAGTTCTTGAGATATAGCTATCACAAAACTCGTACAAAATGTAGCATAGCAGCGCCACCTATAGGGCAGTTCACACCAAAACCTTATCAGCGGCTATGTATCTCAAGGTATCGCGGAATCTGAAGTTTGGTGAAATTCTGTGCATTAGTTCTTGAGATATAGCTATCATGAAAATCATGAAAAACGTGGCATAGCAGCGCCACCTGCTGGCCAATTTACACCAAAACTTAATCAGCGTCTATGTATATCAAGGAGTCACAGAATCTGAAGTTTGGTGAAATTCTGTGCATTAGTTCTTGAGATATTGCAATCTTGAAAATCATGAAAAACGTTGTATAGCAGCGCCACCTGCAGGCCAATTTTTCACCGAAAACCAATAGGCACTAATTCATATCAAGGTCTAACTGAATATAAAATTTTATTAAATTTCGAGCATTAGTTCTTGAGATAGAGCGCCCACAAATTTTTTGTCACAGACAGACAGACAGACTCACAGACAGATGGACAGATTCACAGACAGACTGACAGACTCACAGACAGACGGACAGATTCACAGACAGACGGACAGACTCGCAGACAGACATTTTATAAAAATAGTCAAAACGTGTTCAGGACCTTCTAAAACGTATAAATCCGTCGAAAATTTTCATGAATCCAATACTTTCTTCTTGTAAAGATAGAAGAAATTAAAAATATAAAATAGGAATACCTGACTATGGAAGCTATTTGGAATCGATCTGTATTTTCCATTTCATAATCAATAAGCTACCTGTTGAGCTATAAGCGGTTTTGATCACGTCACAAACAAACACGTTTCTTACGCCTGTTTGAGCGATTCTTCTTCTTTCGCGCTGAAATTCTGTTCAAAACTCTCCCTTTGACATTATTTTCTGAAAAATCCATTGTATTTGCAAAAAGAAAAAAAAAAGGGTGGGGTTTGGGGGGGGGGGGAAGAGTGCGATAAGGTAGTTTCTGAACAACAACAGCTGCTAGTTTTATGAATTCCAAACAAAAATAAATTAAAACTTATGCCATTAAGTTGCTCTTTTAGACTTAAGAACAGTTTTTAAACTACTTAACTACTAAACACTTCAATCTTTGCTGTTTTTTTTAATTATACTCCACTTTTCTTTGATAATTATTGAAATATACTATTTCAAAGACAGTTGTAAAATAAACAACAATTTCATATTTTTTTACAATTCAGTCAATTACCTTTGATATTTCAAATTTGAACACAATTTACTTCAAATCTAATTAATACCTTTACAAAGAAAGTTTTATTGAATATTTCAAGGAAAATGTATCTAATCTTTATTATACATATCTAATTATACATTATTAATCATTTACTTAATCTTTACTTTTAATATTATAATCATTTTTTAAATTATCTTACTTTTTATCATTGTAGTTTATCACTTTATTTAATCATTTTAATATTTTACTGTATTGCAAGCGTTCTTTATAATCTTGATAGCCTTATTACATTCAAATTTATGTTTAAAATATGCAAACAGAGCAATGACCAGAAGTTTGCGAAATTCTAAAATCCGTACAATCTCTGATTCCTAGCTGTGCGGATTTAAGGAAGTCTATTCATTATATTAGTTACGAAATAAAGAGAACTTCTCAATTTATTATCAAGAAATTTATTATCTCATTGTACAATATTATTTTGTACAATAAAAAAAAGAAAAATCATAGAAAGGTACATCAGACTATCATTTACCTCACGAAATTGAATTTAAATAATGAAACTAATGAATATTACATTTCCAAATACCTGTTTTTGACGTGACAACGTCTTGTAAATTGGTTTGCCGGAAGACACTTCAAGAAACTGCGTTACGTTACTTTACGCTCCGCTCACGATACGCGCTCACTTTTCTCTTAACTTTTTCCGGTCACTTGTGGGACCATTTTCTGAACGTGAATGTGAATTCGCTGCAAGGAAGGGGCGGTGCTTAATAGGAATTTTAGATAGTATCAAACTAAGACGAAATACGTTATGTATTAGTTATTAGTATAAAGTACAAAGAAAATAAGTGTAGTTTATTTCGTAATTCGGTGGTATATTATGGAAAACTAATGATATGTGATTAGTGAAAGCCATTTTACTTTAGTTATATTCTGCTCATTGAAAAATTCTTTAATATGCTGTTTACAAAATTCAACATTTGACATCAATAAACATGAAGTAAAATGTGTTTAACAAACACAGTGTATTGCAAGTTATTGTATGTATATTTGTATATAAATACGTATGTATGTGTAAAGGTAAAAATAAAATTTTGTTAATATGAAATTCAGTGCGAGATTCTTTGTATAAATTAATGTTTTAAATATAATTCTTTGTATAAATAAATGTTTTAAATTGTTACTATTATTTCATCCTTCTTCCTACTATACGAATGAATATTCACATTAAAATTATTTTACAACTCAAAGTCGTTGTCACGTAAAACTTTCGCCCGTATACCGACTTTACAGGCAACCAATTTTGTTGATTTGCTAACTATAAAGTATGTTTAATACAAACAATCGCCAATAAAATGTTTCATAATTTTGTATATGCATATTTGATTAAGTTTAGTAACTAATTTATGAATACTGGAAGCGTCTTGGGAATGAAAATAGTTAGTGATGTGTTTGAATTTCTCGTCGATAAGCGCATTAAAATTTTGTTGTATCACCGGATATAATGTTTTCTCAGCAACACTCTTTGGACGGATTATCTCATATGCTAATACTTTCTGCATTGTACTGTTGCCTCAAAATATATGCGATAAAGAATTTCATTTCGAAGTTCTTGAGTACTCGAATAAATAACTGAGTTATATAACTTATTTTGAAATGTATTTGTTATAATTGTTGCGGTTTATTTGGCAGTGAGGGAATAAATATATAATAGATCATAGTGTTTCTCTTTTTTAAAAAACAATGATCCGTATGAATTTTACAAAGTTTTATCAGTTTTCAAAAAATTCAATGTAAATAATATAATTAATACATTTATTGTTATAATTGTTGCGGTTTTATTTGGTAGTGCATAAATATATAATAGATCATAGTGTTTCTCTTTTTTTAAAAACAATGATCCATATGAACTTTACAAAGCTTTATCAGTTTTCAAAAAATTCATTGTAAATAATATAATTAATACATTATTGTTATAATTGTTGCGGTTTTATTTGGCAGTGAGGGAATGCATATATAATAGATCATAGTTTTTCTCTCACTTTTAAAAAAATGATCCGTATGAACTTTACAAAGCTTTATCAGTTTTTAAAAAATTCATAGTAAATAATATAACTAATACATTATTTTTATAATTGCTTCTTTTTACTTACAGCATTTTACTTACAGTCTGTTTTCTATGGAAGTCCAAAAAAGATATAAGGAAAAATAAAGGCATTTTATGTAAAAGCACAACCAGGATTCGTACAGGTGATTCAGGGAAGTTTAGTTGCTTTACAACCACAATTTTCGTAAAGTACTGGGCACTATTTCGGAAGATAGATTAAAAAAAATAATAAGGAAAAATTACTTTACGAAAATTCTGTATTTCATACGTTAAACAATGTTTAGCTATATCATTTATATTAATTAAAGTATAAACATAAATCGTTAATTTATTACTGAGAAATTCATAATCTAATTATTTATATAAAAGAAACCCACGTATAATTTATAGAAATACAAATCAGAATATCATTTACCTCACAAAATTGAATTTAAATAATGAAACTATTGTATAATACATTTCCAAATCTCTATTTTTGTTGATTTGCTAACTATAAATGATATTTAATATAAACAATCGCAAATAAAATTATTCATAATTTTGTATAAGCATATTTGATTAAGATACGTAACTAATGCATGAATACTGGAAGCGTCTTGGGAATTGAAATAGTTAGTGATGTGTTTGAATTTCTCTTCGATAAGCGCATTAAATTTTCGTTGTATCATCGGATATTATGTTTTCTCAACAACACACTTTAGACGGTTTATCTCATATGAAAATACGTTCTGCAATGTATTGTTGCCTCAAAATATACCTGATAAAGAATTTCACCACGAAGTTCTTGAGTAATCGAATGAATAACTGAGTTATATAATTATTTTGGAATGAGTTTGTTATAATTGGTGCGGATTTATTTACCAGTGACAGAATAAATATATAATAGAGCATAGTATTGCTTCTTTCTTTTTCAAACAATGTTCTGTATGAAGCTTACAAAACTTTATGATTTTTTTTAAATCCATTATGACTAATACATTTATTGCACTATTTTCATTTTTGTTCATTGCTACTATATACATATACAACATGTTTTCCATTTAATTTTTAAAAGATACAAGAGCAAATTAAGAACATTTAATGTAAATTAACGATGAATCTTGTACTATTAAAAGAAAAATAACTTTAATTTAAATTTTTTAATTGCACAAATTCGTATTAAAGTTCTTGTTTTTGTGCACCAATATGCAAATAGACTTTATGTAATTTTAACAAATACATTTTTAGTAGTTATATTTTAAGGTGTAATTGTCCAGTATGTATGTATAAAAATTTTTTTTTAGTTTTATACCATGTTTTATACTGTCAGTCGGTTTAAACGGAAAGTTCAATGTCAGTCATTGTAGCACTCAAAGTGTTAAAAAACAAAAACAATATTTAAAAAAATACATAGCTATTTCAGACTAATGCGACAACCAGGGAAGGCGAAATTTCAAAAGATTACCAGAAATTTATTATAGGGTAACATCTCCAGTAATTGGCACATTAAGAATTTGTCTTTAAACTTACTTCAATTTTCATTGCCAAGAAACAAAATATTTACTTGCAAATATTTTTAAATCAAAGAATGCATATCTGTGCATTTATTTTGCCAACTAAAAGCAAAAATTTTTGAAAAAGTATTTTTATAAAAATAATTTTATAAAAAGTTGCTGTAGTCACCAGTATAATTGGCACCTAGAGCACCAATGTATGACACCTTGTGATCCAGTAATTGGCACATGTTTATATATATTAAAAAAAAAAAAAAACTTTATATTTTGCATTGGGTTTAATCGCTTTAAATGAATTTACTGTAGATGAAGATGTCATATTTCAAGTTTTTGAAAGAAAGAAATCAGCATATTAGTCTGAAATGTGAACACTTTAAAACAATACAGTATATTTACGTTAATACCCAGTAATTGTCATGCTGTCCCCAATAATTGTCATATAAAGCTTTAATGGATTCCAGTTACTGATAATATTTCATCTTTTCAAATAAAAACAACTGATAAACAAAATTAGTCTATAACTAACTTAGTGCACTGCCAAAATAAGTGGTTTAATCTTAAATCATGAGATTCCCTTGTAATTGGAATAGGTGCCAATTACTTGGAACTATCAAAAATTAAAGCACCATTAATTGGCATCTATCATTAATTCAGAAATCCAAATATTTGTGTCAAAAATACTTTTACACAATTAAAGTAACCCTTTTCAACCAAACAAAACTGTTGTCAATTAAAATTTAAAATATATTAGAAATAAGATAATAATGAATTGAAAAGCATGCCTTTCTTAAGCCAGAGAAGAAGCATTTGCAACAAAATGGCTAATTTGATACAAACCCTAATTGTTTCTCTTTCCTTGGCACTATTGTCATCTAGTAGCATAAATCGAAGTTATAACCTTTAAAGTAAATGAGCATATATCTGGTATATGGTCTTGCATTTTTAAAAGATTGGATAAAGATACTGGATAATAATAATAATAATGTTAATGATAATAATAATAATAATAATTTTATCAAATTTATCTTAAAATGATTACAAGTGGCGCTTGTCAATTCTGAATTCTATTTTAATAGAGCAGCAGAAATAAAAAAATGAAATATTATTTTTTTTAATTAGACAAATTTGTGCTATATTATATGTAAAAATTATATAGAAAAAAGAAAAATGCAACATTCCCTGTGAAAATTTTTTTAATCTGTGCTGTTCTATAAATAGAATAATGGTAAAATTATAGTTTAAACAAGCAAACCGTACATTGAGAAATCGATTAAAATTTGAGAGTTTTACATAATTTTCTTTTTGAATAATACGGTTTAGATTTTCCCGAAATTCTGATTCTCGAATCAATCATCCCCATTTTGAGTTAGAATTCCAACCAGTAGGTTTCTGTTCAAATAACCGAGTCCAAATTCTATATCTTCTTTTAAATTTTCTTTTGGGAAAACTACCCGGGTAATCAAAATTCAGTTTAAATTGAAATTACCGTATTTATTCGTTTTTTTTTTTTTTTTTTTTTTTTTTTTTTTTTTTTTTTTTTGGTGACAAAGGTATGATATTTTCAAAATAAGAAACTTTTTCTTTTTACGTTGTTATTCATACTAGTTATGTTTCACGAAAAACAACTTGGATAAATAAAGGAATGAAGTATTATCAATCCTGATACTTACATAACATTCACTTTCACTACCAATTATTCTATAGTAAACTTCAATAACATGTAGAGATTGATTTTAAGATTTTTCTTTAACAAATAATAAAAGGACGAAAACTTAATGCATTTTTTACTTTATAGATTGAAAACGAAAAAATATATTAAAAAAAAATGTTGCCATTACAGGCAAGTGCGACGAAAAGCAAAAGAAAAAATTCAAAAACTTACCAAAACTTTATAATGCATCTATTTTCAGATTAGACTGCGTTACTCAAATTTATTCAACAATAATGTATTGTTTACTAAATTTGAAAATAATTTTGGCACTTTTTTTCCCTCAATTACTTAATTTTAAAAGGAAAAAAAGTCATATCAGATAAAATATTAAAAATCAGTCAACCCAAAAATCTAAAAATAAATAAATAAGTAAACTTTATTAAATTTATTTTTAAATGATTACAAGTGATACCTATAAATCCTAAAGTCTTTTTAAAGAAAGCAGCAGAAATTTAAAAAAAAGGATCTATATTACTTTTAAAAATTAGTTAAATTTGTGCCATATTACTTGTGGAAAATGCTATGTTACCTGTGAAAATTAATTAAATCTGTGCTACTATAGGGTCATTCCATGTAAAATGAGCAAAAATGTGAAAAAAGCCGTGGCTCCATAGGAGCCGATTTTAATAAAATTTTCAAATTCAAATTCAATTTCAAATTCAATTCATATTCAAATGAAGTTCGTCAAAATATCTCGACGAAAAATAACTTTTTTTAGCTGTTTTGGACCTTTAAAAAACTTGTGATTTAGACACACAATCGTCCAAAGTTGCAAGTTTGAAGTTCTGTATCTTGAAAACTATTTAACAAAAAGGATTTTTTTACAATATTGTAATCTTTGAAAAGCAATCTTTATATTTATTGAGTAAAAATAATCTTATAATATCATAATTAATCTTAAATTGGTTGTAAATGTTGAAAATTTGTAAATTTTTGAAAAATTATAAACGTTATAAAATTTAAAGGATTTTAAAAAACATCTGTGAAATTGATTACTGGTGTATCTTAACATATGAAGATTGAGTTGTCCAAGTTTGAAAGTTGTTATTTATTTCCTTCATCTTCAAAAAACGTAGAAACTTAAAAAAAATTAAAAAATCATAATTTTTCCTCTTATTTATCAGCACAAAATAAATAAAGGAAAGGTTCGACAATAATAATTTTGCACAGCCATAAAGATCAAAAAGTCCAAGATACACTGAAAAAATTTTAATAGTGCCTTTTGGATTCCTAACATAATAAAAATGGGTTCAAAAAACTAATATTCGAGACAATCTGAAGATATCTTTCTTTGAAAACACGCGCTTTTTGCAGGATTCTTGCTGAAAAAAGGAATATGTGCTGCCATCTACATTTGTTATTTGATTTTAAGTTTAAAATACAGTTACTTATTGAAGAGTGTCTTTTTTTTTACTCAAATTTAAAATATTCTTGAGGCAAAAATAAATTGAAAGCAAGAAAAAAACTTCGTATATTTAAAATATACACTTTTATCTATAATATCAAAGAGTTTAAAGCTTTTGAAAGCTTTTATTGAAAGTCAAACAAATGATAAAAACTTAGAATTTTTAATCAACAGTTTTCACCGTTTATTTTTTTTTCTCATTAAGGAATAAAAAAGGCAAGGATTAAATTTTAGATGTATTAAATATATTCCATTAGCTATAACGTCAAAAATTTTTGAATCTGTAATAAGTGTCCTTCTTTATAAAAGAAATAACTGAAATATTTATTTTTATTATTTATTTATTTTTAAATTACGAAATAAAAACACAATTACAAAATTACGCTAATCTGTTACTTATAGTTCATTCTTAAGTGTAAATAATTTTTAATACAGTCTTTTCATTTCTAAGGCTAATAATTAAATTTGAAATTTCGAACACGTACACAAGACCTCGATTTCGTATCAACTTTAATGTAAATTTTTGTACTGAAATAAACAAGTCTGAAACCTAATACTTTGCTTTTCCCCGTAAATGATTGCGATCTACTTATATGATGATTTTCAATAAAATGTGTGACATGACAGCCATACCTGATTTGCTCATTTTGTATTGAATGACCCTACACGTAAATAGGATAATGGTAAAATTATGGGTTAAACTAACAAATCGATTAAAATTTGAGCCTTTTGCATAATTTTCTTCGAAAATAATGCGGCTTAGATTTTCTCTGAAGTTCTGATTCTCGAATCAATCATTCCCAGTTTAAGCTAGAATTCCAAAGAATAGGTTTCTATTCAAATAACCAAGTCCAAATCTTATATTTTCTTTTAAATTTTCTTTCTGGAAAACAATACGGGTAATCATAATTCAGTTTGAATTGAAATTATCCTATTTATCCGTATATTAAAAAATATATATTTCTTCGGTGGCAAAAGTAGATAGTTTCAAAAATAAGAGACTTTTCCTTTTTACGTAGTTATTGATACTGTTCATGTTTCCTAAAACACATCTTGGAGAAATAAAGGAATGAAGCAATACCAATACTAACACTTATATAATATTCATTTTCAGTGCCGATCATACTATAGTAAATCTCAACAACATAAAAATTCCATAACAATACGATTAATCTCAATATTCTTTTGTATGTCCCTGTAAACGAACGATAAATGTTACATATTTATTTTCAATAGTGAATATTCTATAGTAAATCTTATCCTCTTCAGACAGCAGGATTTATTTATGTAATTTTTAAAAATTTCACTTGCGCATTTATATTAACAAACTAAGAATGATTAAACAGCGAAAAAAATTAAATTATATATTTTTGTTCTTAAAATTTGATGATATATGAGGACTAAAAAGTACATTTTTTGAAAATTTCTCAGGATTTTTTAAAATTTTATTTTATATTTTACGTTACAAAAAGTTTGAAAAACCTAAAATAAATATATATCTATGATGATTTTTTATTACTAATGGACTCTACAAAAGATATTTTTACGCACAGTTAAATTATTTATGTTTTCATTTCGTACATCTTCGCTGAAAGTCATTTATATGTAACACGTATCTCTCTAAAAAAAAAAAAAAAAAGCGTTGTAAGAAACAAATTTATTTAGTTCTGATATTTATTATTTTCCATTCACACCAATTTCTCTTTTTGTAACATTATTTATATAAGTGAAAAAAAATTGTAAAGGTGTGTATCCTATAGGATACATTAGGTCTGAAAAGATTAATAGCACTTGTAAGTATATTTACAAGAGTTATCGCATGGGCTTATTAGCATAGCCCATTTGCTATAGCGCGTGTTTCGCATTGAATTCTTATGTGTTAAGTTTTTTAAAGAAATTTTCATTAAAAAATATTTATACTCATGTGCATAAATTAAATTGTTGCTTCATAAATTTATGAATTTTTTTCAAATAAGTAAGTGTAGATCTAAACAAGTTAGAAATTGCACGTCAAGCTTAGCAAATGAGGTGCGTTTTTACCATAACAAAGTTTTTTAAATATTCAGATATTGGTGTAAGAATATACAGTACTTTGGTTACAGTGTAGTAGCCGGAATCCTGTGTGTGTGTCGCTGTAAATAATATCTTCTTTCTATTATACAGGTTGCTATTTGTAGTAAACCTCAGCAAAGTATGTAAATTTTAAAAAATGTGAAAAAGTTTGATATAATTAAAACGCGTCCAAAAGAAATCCTATAACATTATGTAATGGAATACATTTGTGAGACCCTGTAAATTAACAAAAATACGTGTGGCACTCGGGGACTGCCGCGGTAAAGCTATTGCATAGCATTTTTTATCAACTTATGCAATTATAATTATTTATTTATTTTTTATTTATGCAGTTTTTTTGTCTTTGATATTAATTCAAGTTTTTTCTTTTTCTTTGATATTAATTCAATTTACACTTTTTGAGCGTGATGACCGATAACAAAACAATCTTTTTTTCTTTTATTGGATAAATGAGAAGTTAATATCATTTAAAATTTGTTTATTATCTTACAATACATGTAGGTTAATCAGGAATTTTTATCATTGAAACAATAGGTTTATGGTAACTGAAATAAGAAACATAAGTTTGAGACTTGATAGCCTCTAAATATCTGAAAAATACCACGTCAATGTCTGCCGAAATCTACCAAAGAATACAGTGCCGAAGACTGCCAAACTGAAACGACGTTAGCCGGAGTGTTAGGTTTTTTCTCGTTACGGAATTTCTAGATTCTTTCGCCGCGCTCAAAGCCCGCGATGAAAGCTATGCAATAGCTTAATAAATTACCAAACAAAATTTGGCCGCGCTACGAAATTTAGATCCCGAGTTATAAGCATTTTAAATCTTTCAACCCTCACCGTGGGGGGGGGGGTCTCCTGTCACCAAAAATTAACACTGTCTCATAATAAATTACCAAACAAAATTTGGCCGCGCTACGAAAATTAGATCGCGACTTATAAGCATTATAAATTTTTCGACCCTCACCGTGGGGGGTCTCCTGTCACCAAAAATTAACACTGTCTCATAATAAATTACCAAACAAAATTTCGCCGCGCTACAAAAATTAGATCGCGAGTTATAAGCATTTTAAATTTGTCGACCCTCACCGTGGGGCGTCTCCTATCAACAAAAATTAACACTGTCTCATAATAAATTACCAAACAAAATTTAGCCGCGCTACGAAAATTAGATCGCGACTTATAAGCATTTTAAATTTTTCGACCCTCACCGTGGGGCGTCTCCTATCAACAAAATTAACACTGTCTCATAATAAATTACCAAACAAAATTTGGCCGCGCTACGAAAATTAGATCGCGAGTTATAAGCATTTTAAATTTTTCGACCCTCACCGTGGGGAGGGGGGGGGGTCTCCTGTCACCAAAAATTAACACTGCCATTACAATAAATTACCAAACAAAATTTGGCCGCGCTACGAAAATTAGATCGCGACTTATAAGCATTTTAAATTTTTCGATCCTCACCATGGGGCGGGTCTCCAATCACCAAAAGCTACATTATCCACCCTTGTTTTATCTTAAGACGATTCTTTTCTATACACATTCTACAAATTTGGAAAAAAATTATAATTATTTATATATCTGTTATTTATGCAGTTTTTTTTTTTTTTTTTTTTTTTTTTTTTTTTTTTTTTTTTTTGTCTTTGATATTAATTCAAGTTTTTTCTTTTTCTTTGATATTAATTCAAGTTACATTTTGTGAGTGTGATTACCGATAAGAAAACAAATTTTTTTCTTTTATTGAATAAATGAGAAGTTAATATCGTTCAATTCGTATTATCGTTTTTATTATCTTACAATACATGTAGGTTAATCAGAAATTTTTATCATTGAAACTATTGATTTATGGTAACTGAAATAAGAAACATAAGTTTGAGACTTAATATCCTCTAAATATCTGAAAAATACCGCGTCAATATCTGCTGAAGTCTACCGAAGGATACCGTGCTGAAGTCTGCCGAACTGAAATGACGTTAGCCGAGTGTTAGGTTGTTAGGAGTCTTAGGTTTTTTCTCGTTACGGAATTTTTACATTCGGTCGCCGCGCTCAAAGCCCGCGATAAAAGCTATGCAATAGCTTAAAAATATTTCTTGTACCACAGATTGTACAGAATGTATATTTTAGTTTATACTTTATAGATGCATATAAATTTTATTATGTTAAAAAGAGTTTAACGTAATTAAAATGCACATTGAAATTTTACACAAAATGTAGGGATCGGGAATGGAGCTAGTTTGTACGCCAGAGATATAGACTACCACAGTTCAGACAAATTGGAATCATAAATATTTTTCAGTTTTTTGGAAAGTTTTAAAAAATATTTCTTAATTTTAATTACTCTGCTGCCTAAGTAAAATCTATAATTAAAGCTTTATCCTGATTTTTTTTCACAAAAGATATAATTTTTAAGAAGTTGAATATTAAATAACTTTGAATTATTAAAATAAGAATAACAATGTATAAATGTATGTCTAAAAAATTATGTAAAGTATAAAATTGTCTAAAGGGTTTGTTATTTTTATTTACTCTGCTGCGTGAAATAAAATCTATGAATAAGGTTTTTTTCTGGTTGTCTTTTGTAAAAAAAAAGTTATTTTTAGGTTGCTGAATATTAAATAATTTTTAATTATTAAAATAAGAGTAACAATATATAAATGTATGCTTAAAAAAGTATGTAAAGTATGAAAGTCTCTAAAGTATTTGTTAGTTTTCTTTAATCTGCTGCGTAGATAAAACTTTAAATAAGCTTTTTTTCTGCTTGCTTTTCATAAAAGAAGTTATTTTTAGGGTGTTGAATATTAAATAATTTCCAATTATTGAAATAAGAATAACAATGTATAAATGTATGCCTAAAAATGTATGTAAAGAATAAAGGTCACTAAAGTATTTGTTAGCTTTATTTATTCTGCTGCGTAAAATAAAATCTATAGATAAAGCTTTTTTATGGTTGTTTTTCATAACAGAAGTTATTTTTGGAATTCTGAATGTTAAATAACTTTGAATTATTAAAATAAAAATAGCAATGTGTAAATGCATGTCTAAAAAAACAAATTTCGTGTTTTTCTTTCATGTAAAAAAATAATAATTAAGAAAAAAAAAAGAAAAAAAGAAAAGAAAAAAAAAGTTTTGTTTGATTATATAAAAAATGGATTTTTTTTTTCCTTTTCCTTTTTCATCTTTTTAAAACAGGAATCATATTGCCTCGTAAATGCGCAGCGAAAGTTTGTTATCTAACTCGTTAATGAATGAATTTAAAGTTAAAAATACTTTTACTACGCAGAGAATATGGTAAATAACATCTATGAATCACAAAGGCACTTCGTTTATAGTTACAAATTTTACGTTAATGGAATTAGTAACTGTTATTCTTTCTTCTATAAATTTCACGGTCACACAACTGCGCTATCAAATGAACTCTTCCGGAATTTCCATTGTAATAAGAGCAAAAAAATATTCCCGTAATGCCTAAAAATAAAACCATAATTCTTTTCCATGACAGAAGTCATTTTATCATGTATGACATGGATGGTTCATTTCTTTTCCAAGGTTAAACTGCAATAAATAAATAATAAGTCCATAAGACAAACTATCCTAACTATTAGGAAGAAGGTTTAATTAAAATCTTATATTTTTCTAACAAACTAATACCTCTCTAGCATTCTATTATATATATATTTTTTTTTTTCAGATCTACGTTAAGTTTATGTATAGAAAATTTCCAGACTTATTTGTTGGAACAATGAAAATTGGTTAGGGTTTTAGTGTTATTTATGACGTCAGTTACCTGTACCTGGGATAAAGAGCCTTAGGGGCTGTGTCCTCCGTGGGGGTGTTTTTGAGGTAACCTAATCTGTATATACACAAGATTTCCCAATTTTCCCAAACCACGGAAAAGGCCGAACGGTTAAACCGACGAGCGCAATTGGATTCGAACACAGCATCTCCCGTCTACCAGCTTCGAAAGCACAGGTGGGGCCAATGAAAATTGTATTATAACTACTATGACGGTCTAGGCCATATTCTCTTGTGTCATTTTTTAGGGGAGGGGGTGTGAGGGAATTTCACATGAATTTTTCGTCTAAAGAAAGAAATTTTCAACATGTTGAATATTAAGAAATTTTTAGTTATTAAAATAATGATAAGTCTTCGCGGGCTACAGAATATCGGTAAAAAGCATTATAGTTAAATTGAAAACTCCTAAAGATTATTAAAATTTAATATTTTTTATTAGAATGCCCACTAACAATATAACAATATGAAAAAGATTTTTATATGAAAAATAGGAATTAATAATGCAAATAAAGTTTTGAAATTTATAAAAAACCATACTTCAATATCGGCATCGTGCCTAAAGTTAACAATAAAAGAAAAAGAAATCGACAATTCTTATCATTTCAGTGGTTTAAGCGCAGAGTTTGATTACATGAATTAAATTTATGCTCTATTTCTATTTAATGTTTTATTTATTCATTGATGAAATTGTAATTTTCTTACGGATTATAAGTCGTAAACAAATGCTGTATTATTTATAATAATTTAAGTGAAAATGGATTTATCTTTCACAACCGTCTGCACGCGATAGAGGCAATTTTAAAGAGAAATGCATGCTTAAAAAATTATTTTAACCTTTCACTGCACGATTTTTTCTATTTTTATGAAAAAAATTATTTGAAATGAGTAAATCGGTCTTATAATAGGAAAAATAGTAAAGAAAACTAAATTTCAAATTTTCAAACAAAATTTTATATTTTGTGGTGTAAATCCTGTATACACAATTGGGGTTTTTAAATATTGCATTGCTATATTTTGCAATAGAATGAGCTTAAACTAATTAACTGTATCTAGTTAACATTCTCCAAATTTCTTTATATTAATACTTTTAAGTATTCAGTAAAAATAATAAAAGTAAATTTTGCCACAATTATTTGATCAAAAATTTTACTTGATGCCGATGAACAAATTATATATTTTTTAAATGCAACCACCTGACACGTACAAAATAAGTGTTACTCTATTTTTTTGGACTGTTCTTGAACAGTTACAGCAATAATATTGGCCAAACTCATGGCACATAATAAAAATTATAGTGTTTTCAGGTATGTGCCTCATATGCCATATGTGGCATATGAGGCAGCGAAGAGTTAAAAACTATTAAAAAAGTGAGTAAAATGCAATACAATTTTCAAATGAACTGCGAAACACTTTTTTAGAAAATATATTCCACTTAAAAGTTGATTTTTTCCACTATTCAACGGCGTAAAAATTAAAAAATAACTCTGTAACTTGCTTCGTTATTTAGAAGTTTACCAAAAAAATTAGAAAATTATAAAAGTTAGTTATTCCATAAAGTAAATTAAAAATATTCAATTATAGAAAAATAATAAATTATAAAAATAATAATATATAAAATTTATTAGTAAAAATTACATAAAATAATAGTATATTATATAAAAAATATAAGAATATAAAAATTATATAAAAATAAAATAATAATAAAAATTAAAAATTAAAAACAGTTCAATATAAAAATAAAGTTTAAAATATTCTATTTAAAAGTAGATTTTTCGTTTGTTCTTTATTATTTAGATAAAGTTATATAATGTATAGGAAAAGTTATAAGATTCGCATTCTGTGTGTTGTAGAGAAACACAGAATGCTGAGTATAAAAAGCAGAATAATATTTCCATTATATTAAAAGCAAAAATTTTCTCGTAATGCCTAAATATAAAATCATAATTCTCTTTTTTATGGCAGATGTCATTTTATCAATGGTGAGAGGAATGAAATGGTTCATTTATTTTCCGAGGTCATTTTGCTGTCATCAAAGAATAAGTAAAAAAGGTCCTGTGACTAACTATCTCAGGTGATAGCAGGATAATTTAATTATTCGACTAAAATAGTATACTATGTTAATGAGCTATCCAATGCGCTTTCTTTATAAATTTTCAATTTTTCTTATATATACAGTCCAGGAAAAAATAAACATCCCTTATTCATTCTGAAGCAAGTAATAACACAAATTTATTTCCACAAAAAAAGTCGATTCTTTCTTTTTCTTTTCCCTTTTTTTTTTTTTTTTTTTTTTTTTTTTTTTTTTTTTTAAACCTGCAATTAAGATTTTTTTTAAAGACTATTGTATTCATATTTATGCTAAAATTTTACAATAGGCAACCATGAATTTAAAAATATGTATCACTAATGATCATTAACATCTTTACACGCTGACATTCAAATAGAGACTAATTTGAAAAAAAAATATATATATATATTGGAATAATAGAAAAATGTGGTTAAAATATCATAATTTTTGAAGCTGGATATTTTTAAAAAAGTAGATTTTAAAGAATATTTCTGCATAATTTATTAAAGCATATTTCCAAAAACTCCGTTAATTATTTTTACAATAAAAATATTATTTTTACAATGTCTGCTCGATGCATCCTTAAACAATTAAATCCCATCTCGACTCGAGTATGTAGAAATAAATAAATAAATAAGCTGAAGCCTGGCCTGAGTCTGCAAGAAAAATTAATCTAGAGTTCAAACACAATGTAACTATCCGATGCAGAACTCCACTCTAGACATATTAAATTTCATCATTACTGTTATCAAACCAGCGTCGGCTCGTGCATCAGATCTTTGCTCGTTATCGACTCAGCAAGGTCCATTGAAAGTTTTTCATATTTTGTCGGTTTTGTCCGATCTTTCAAATTTCTTATAGCGGGTCAATCATCGGCCCGAACCCGGCCCGCGGGCCGGGCCGGGCTCGGGCTTCGGGCCGCGGCCCGGCCCGTGCAGACCTCTAACCCATTGTACAAAAATTTTGTGACGAAAGTATGCAAAATACGTATGGTTCAAATTCATATTCGGATATTGAACCTAAAATCTTGAAAACCTGATAATGATTTTAAAACAACTGACAAAATTATATCATTACCTACGTCTAAGGGAGAAAAAAAGCAATTATCAAAAAACTTTTTTCAAAGATGTATATTTAAGGTACTGAAATAGGAATAAGACGAAAGAGAAGCAAAATAGATATGGTAATAAAGTATTTTTTTAAGTTACGCTTACCTGTTTATCCCGAATTATCTCGGGTTCGTATGTATTTGTTCATATGTATACGTACATTAATTATTATCTTGAGACTATTCGGTCATGACATAATTCGTCATTATGATTTGTTTTATCAAGTTTTTACTCGTCCTGGAACTTAAAACGAAAGAAAAAATTCTTTTATAATAAAACAAATTGCATATAATTAAATTATACTTAACATTTGATCAGCAGTTTTCCTAGTTTTTTTATATGAAATGCAAATGGGGAAATGCAATGATGTGATCTTTTTAAAAATGTGATAGTTTTTTGTATTTTTTTTTCAAAAAATTTGGTAAGGTAACTAGCTAATAACTAAGATTTATCCAATTTAAAATTCATCATATTTCATCTCCGATAAAAAGTTTATTAAATCCATTAGATTTTTAAATCACAAGATTTTAAAAACTTCACCTTTTATATAAACATTTTAGTAAAAAAATTATATTACTTTAGAGAGGCGTTACGAAGAATTAAAATCAAATATTATTGACATGTTTCGGATCCAATTTGATAAAAACCATAATCATAAATTATTGTGAACCAAAATTTTCAAAATCGCTGAAATATGTGTTTAATTATTTTTCTAGTAGATTTATTTTCTAGAATTTCACGCTCCTACCTTAACTGAGTGCTGCAATATAACAAGATGTTCCAGAATTTTTGATCCCTCGTTTCTCTCCCTTAAAGGGGGAATTTTTAAAAATCCCGTCTTAGTGCACGCTTACATTATGAGAAGTATTTTCTCCCCAATTTTTATACTTCTAGATTCAGTAGTTTGGGCTGTACGTTGATTATCTTTCAGTATCCATAATCATTTTATCATGATTATGATTCTTATCAGATTGGATCTGTAACATGCCAATATTATTTGTTTTCAATTTTTTGTAACATCTCTCTCAAATAATATAAATTGTTTAGTAAAATGCTATATTTCATCTCCGATATAGCAGTGGTTTTCAAAAGTATTTTACAATCGTTAAACTGAGATTTGACTGTTATTATATTATCATCATATAAGTAAAGTTTTGACAGAAATTCTATGAATATCGTAGCGGCACACCTAACATCCCCACGTGATGCGGCACACCCATTTAAAACCACTCAAGTGGAGGAAATATTCAGAAGCTTTCGTATTATTCATGGGTTTTTTCATTTTTCCAAGATTTTTCCTTTCACTGATTATTCCAAATTATCTGGGGTTCTTGTATATTACAATTAATTATTATCTGAGACTATTCGGGCATGACATAATTCCTCATTACGATTGGTTTTATCACGTTTTTACTCGCCCTAGAATTTAAAACGAAAAAAAGTATTCTTTTACAACAAAGCAAATTATATACGATATATGTTTGTCAGTTTTCCAATTTTTGTGATATGAAATGCAAATGAGGAATTGATATTTTATCTCCGATTCAACGGTGATTTTCAAAGATGCTTTTCAATCGTTTAACTGAGATTTGACTGTTATTATCTTATCAACAAATAGGCAAAATTTTGACAAAAATTCTACGAATATCTTCGCGGCACACCCATTTAAATCCACTCAAGTAGAGGAAATATTCAGTAGCTTTCGTATTATTGACGGCTTTATCGTTTTTCCAGGATTTTTCCTCTCAAGTCAGTTACTGTGATGACGAGACGGGTGAATGTATCTTTCACTTCGTGACTTTATTAGACATTTTTAAACTTTTTTTTTTGTCTCACGAACACTACTTTCTTAAAGGGCTTCTATCCAAAACTTTTTTTCCTCCAAGAAGCCTTTAGTGTAGGCTTATTTCGCTTCGCAGGTCTCAAATCCAGAAAAATCAATCGGTTGTTGATTTGAACCGTAAAAATTTATTAAATGCTTATACAATATTTTATTAGTTAAGACCCCACACTAGGCACAGAAAAAGACCCGGATGATAATGTAAAGTCTATGGGAGCGTTCTTTTCAAATATCTCGCTCAAATTTTAATATTTTTATTTTTTTTTCTTTTTTTTTTTTTTGCTGAGGACGATCTATAACCGGCCAAGTTTTTACTTTTTCGATTTTGCTTATATATTTTTAATATTACGATAGTTTCAGTTTCAGTACCGGTTTATACCGGTTTTAAAAGTAATTAAAAAAATCTGAAACCAAAATTGAAAGAGTAAAAACTAACCCGGTTCTGGATCGTCCTTAGCTCTTTTGTGCAAAAAAATCATGTAAAATTATTAAAATTTGGCCGAAATATTTGAAAAAACGCCTCCATAGACTTTACATTATCATCCGGGTTTTTTTCTGTGCCTAGTGTGGGGGCTTAACACCATTTTCAAGCACTAAAATTGGAAGAAATGTTTTTTTTTCTTTTTCTTTTAAGAAAGCAGAAGGGTGAATAAAAATCCATTAAATTAAACCATTGTATATATATTAAAGTAAAAAATTATATTTTATTCTTGTTGATACATTATTAAATGGCAACTTGTTATCCTATGGACATAAGCACGTCATAAAAAAGAGGGTCATGCGTATTCATGATAAGGTGTTGCGTCCTTGATCAAAAAGAAAAATAAAATAAAACAAGACAAATCTCGATTTATATTAGAAGTGATATTTACTCTTAATATCTTGAAATTTTGTTGAAACAGATACCAATGTGGTATGAAATATTTAATGTATAAAAATCATAATCCCCACATTTTTTTTTTTTTAACTTTCAAAGATTAGGTTTCGTTTTATTCTTTTTTTTTATAATAGGATACAGGAGAGGGGATAAATAATTATGTGCAAAACATTATCACAGTACACAAATTCCTATCAACTAACAATTTTTAGACAGTAACAAAAGTATCTTACTCAACCCCTAAAGATATTTTAACTCGCTCCGTATTTTTAAAAGATAATTTTTATATGGCATTTTGCTTTCTGTTATAGAAATTTGGGTATTATTTGGTTATCCCGTCGGCTAAAAAATTATCGCTAAACTATAAGATTGCATGGCAATAATGGATAATTGTAAATGTCATTTTTACTTGACATCAATTACGATACACTTGTCTGTTACGTCATCAAGTGATTTTTAATTCAACTTTTTATTTGTATTTTTTATTATGTTTTAAAGATTTATTTGTTCTTCTGTTATTTAAAATAAAAATTATGTCAGTTTATATAATTTGGCGAACAGTTTGGCATTTTGTATAATTTGGCGAAATTGGCCAAGTAGTACTGAAATTTGCTACTTAACCACCTATTATCTAAAATATATCTTCTTCTACTTCTTTTCTTTTCTTTTTTTTTATTTGCTGTGCGTTGAATAGGTCATGTTATTCATTTTAGCTTCATATATTAAGGTGGTCTGGGGTAATAACGCCAGGCGGGGTAATAACGCCAAGTGCTAATATTATGCATAATTATGAAATAATCTGGTAAATGACACTCATGTGCTCTGCGCAAAAGGGTTTTGAGTCATATAAATCGCAAAAAACATAGCTTCAAGTTAATTTGTTTCATTTTTAGGTCTTATTGTTTTTACAAGCAACTAAAATTAACGCTTGATCTAAAATTTGCGAGATACGTTTTGTGATGTGAAGACTATTTTTTTATCCGGAAATACTTTGTTGATTACATAAATTTGTAGTACATTTCATGGACTTTCAAAATGTTGTTGAAGATTTAGGATATCTTCTCGAGATAATTTGTAATTTAAAATGTACAGCGCAATAACTATAACGGGGTAATAACGCCAATCCTTGGCATTAATACCCCGGTTGATTCCCTACAGTGGCCGAGCTACATACTAAATACTGATTCAAATAAACACAGTTAAAACTGTGCAATGTTTCTAATAATTATATTTAAGCGGTCCTTTTTAAGCAAAAAGAAGCTCACGGTCTGATATTCCTTTGCCTCATCCTCCCCCCCCCCCACACCACACCTTTATTTTTCTTACACTTTCACAAAAAATTGAACATTTTCAATAGCTTAGAATGCAATTTGTCAATTTCTAAGTTTGTAGAGTTTGTATTTTTAGAATTGGGCAATCTACATGCAATTATTCCATCTTATTTCATAGTTTTGTTTGCATGGCGTTATTACCCATATAGGTGGGTAATAACGCCAAATAGCATTGGTCAAGAAATTACGCCATTACATTTTATGAATACATATCTGTTAAATTATTTTTTTTATATAGATAATCAATGAGTTGCTGTATCGAATCCTATATTTGTCTGAAAAATACAATCTAAAACTGAGCCGTGAAAATTGGTAGAACCTTAACGTGGCGTTATTACCCCAGGGTACCTTATACACAGATGTTATTATCTAAATTTGTTACTAGAGGAAATAAAAAAATCAGTGCAACCTTAACATGAATTTGTTAAATATGATCTGAGTCACTGATCAAAAACAATCTAAAAACTAGAAAAAAACTTATTAACCGACTTCAAAGAGGAGGTTATGATTTCGACCTGTATGTATTTGTTGTTCCCTCATAACTTCCGTAAATATGAACCGATTTTAATAATTCTTTTTTGGTTTGAAAGTGTGAGATGCCCACATGGTCCCATTTCAATTTTATCAAATACTTGAGAATAGAACTTTTTAAAAATAAAAACATGAAAATTCCAACTCTTTTTGAAGCAGTCATCCAATTAGGAGCGTTCATTTTTCAGGTAATCGCAGGCTTTCATGTCGAGCACACAAGTCAGATGTGTGTGTACAATAAACAAATAAAATTTCAGGCTATAATTCTTACATCGATACTACATCTTTTAATTTCATTAAATTCTGGTGACTAGAATGTTTTTTAAATAACAAAATGTGGATTTGATAAGAAAAAATAATGATTTGTCGCAAATCATCTTTCATTGTTGCAACGTTTTCAAGTCATAACCATATTAAAACTATACATTCATATGCGTTAGTGTCAAGTTGTCGCCAAGCTTGGTTTATTTTATTTATTTATTTATTTATTTATTTTTTGAAGTCGGTTAGTATTTTTTTAAAAAAGCATATTTTATATTATTTTTTTTCATTTCAGAAAGCTTCACTACACAAAAACTTTTTCTTTCGAAACAAAATTTCGTTCAAGCTATGAAGGCAAGATTTTCTTCCATTTTCTTTTTTTCATCACTGAATGTTTAAAAATATTAATGCAAAAAACTGTAGAATGTTAAGCAGATAAAATTAATTAATTTAAATTAATTTAGGTACAAAATATATCAGTGCTATATTTTAAAATATTAATTGTGCACGTATAGCCACATCCCATAAAAATCAAATTTTAGCTGAAAATTTGAAACTTATTTTTTTAATTATTTTTCCCATTATTAGATCGATACACAGATTGCGAAGAATTTTTTTTAATAAATAAAACAAAAATCGCATGGTAAATTGTTAAATGTCAATTAAAAAAAAATGCAGTATAAAAATTCTTCTTTATAGTTTTGGAGTGATAAAATATGCAATAAATATAAGCTGTAAAAAAATGCAATTGTTACAGCCCGTAAAGCATGGTGACGTTACTGGAACGTCGTTGTGAAGTCACATTGTGACTTTGTGACCATCGATTGTCGATGTGACGTCACGTGACTTCGATGTGAACTAAAATGTGAAGTCGTTATGGCTGTTTTAGAGCTCTTTTGTGACATTTCACAAAGTGGTCACAATGTGACACATTTGTGAAATATGTGTCATTTGTGACTAATTTGACATTAACATTGTGACGAAACTGTGACAAAAGCGACGATATTTAAATTGCCAGAAACATTTTTTAAAAGTAAATAACATGTTTTGAAGGATATTTATAAATTTCTAAAGATTTTAATGAAAGTCACATCTCAGTCACAATGTGACGTCACTGAGTGGTGGCATTTTGGTCACAGATGTGATGTGACCAAAGTGACTCACAGCGACGTCACTGTGACCATGCATGCTATTAGGGATTATTTTATACTCTCAAGACAAGAATTATTTAAGTGTATGTAATCATTTCTATCTGATTTTCGAAGCAAATTGAAAACTCGTTTGCTCCTTTTCAAAAATCTGTAATTCTCGGGAGACAAAACACATTCCTATTCACATTTAGATGCATTTCTTGTGGAGAATAAAATATGCAATGAATATACGCTGTAAAAAAAGAAATGCAAATGGCAAATATGCAACATTTCCATTATTTTATACGCTCAAGGCAAGAATTATTAATTTTATGTAATCATTTCTATCTGATTTTCAAAGCAAGTGGAAAATTCATTTTCTCCTTTTCAAAAGCCTGAAATTCTCGAGAGGCCAAACACATTCCAATTCACATTTAGAAAGCATTTCCCATTTCACATCCCATAGTCTTTCAGCAAAATTACATAAGAGATTAAAATGGTCTCATAAGCATCTTTGAGAGGGTTTAGATTTTAAAATAGACGATAAGTCGACTAAAAATATAAATTTTCGTATTACTATTATAACTTGTTGAGTGTAAATGATCAGTATTTTGACGCCTATGACGTCGGAAATCGTGTAAAATATGAAATCATTGAATGAAACAGGAATTTACAAAGAAATTTATTTTGAAATACGTAAAAGTTTTTTTTTTTTTTTTTTTTTTTACCGTGTTAGTTTTAGTTCTACGAGGTCAAGGCTGTTACTGTGTTCCTGGATCTTGTACTTTGAGAACTTAATAAATGGCAAATTTTGATTTCTTAATTCTGGTATCAATGTGGCATTTAGGAATTAAAATTAAGTAGTTCAAAAATGAATCACCGCCCTTCAAAGGGTTAAATGTCAATTAAAATATAAAATGCACTATAAAAATATTTCTTTCTAGTTTTAAAATTATATAAAATATGCGATAAATGTATACTGTAAAAAACACGCAACAATTCTATTATTTTAAACGCTCAAAGCAAGAATTATTTAAGCTTATGTAATCATTTCTATCTGACTTTCAAAACAAATCGAAAATTCATTTTCTCCTTTTCAAAAGTCTGCAAGTCTCGAGAGACAAAACACGTTCCTGTTCACATTTAGATGCATTTCCATTTCACATCCCGTTGTGTTTCAGTAAAATGACGTAAGAGATTAAAATGATCTCATGCGTATCTTTGGGGGGGGGGGGGGGGTGTTAGACTTTGAAATAGACGAAAAGTGGACTAAAAATATAGTTTTTATATTTCTATTACAATTAGAGATGCAATTTAAAAATGTCAGTATTTTAGCACATAGGATGATAGGAATCGTGTAAAATGGTGAAATCATTGGCTGACAACAGAATTTATAAATATATGTATATTTTTAAAATATGTAAAAAATTTTCTTTGTTTGCTTAATAATTGGAAATTTGATTAAATGTGGTATCTAGAAATTAAAATTAAGAGATCCTAAAATAAAACACCTTACTTCAAAGGATCTTCAAAGTATCTCTCTATTCTAAAAAAGGGTCACTTACGCTATCACTGCCGCTGACGATGATTTTTTTGTGACCTATGATATTCCTTCGCTAATATTAAGAAAACTACTGCATACAAAAATATGAAAATTGGTAGTTTTTATACAGAAATGTTTGATAAATACGCTGATGCTAGCAGTTTCTAAGTCGAATAATTGTTTTAAGAGATATTTTTTGTTAAAGTTGGTCAAAATCGGTCCATTAAAAAAGTTTTTTGGGAGCAAAAATTATGCATAGAAATTTAAATATTTTAAAATCATTTTATACGTTAGAAGATTTCGGTGTGCAGACTGCATTTGTTTTTTAAATTTGACTCATCTTTAGAGGACTTATTATTTTAAATTCAAATTTTCAGCATTTTAAGAGACATTTTTTGCATATTTTACAAAAAGCTTATTATTTTAAATTGTTGTCATATGATAAAAAAAATACTTCTTTCAAAATAAATAAAGAAATAAAGAAAAAGAAAAAGAAATTAAAAAAAAAATACATGCGACTATCACAAACTGCAAAAGTAACTTTCAAATGACAATTAAATAATTAAGAGATGAAGGAGGTAAAATACTGGAAAAACTATACTGGAAGTTTTAAAATTAAGTTTATTTGTAAATGTTAAAAAAAAAAAAAAAAAAAAAAAAAAAAAAAAAAAAAAATTGAAAATAATGGATTAATTTGTGTTACCGCCGTAAATGGAAAATAAATTACAGCATATTTAAAACATCCAAACACTTTATTTAAAAAACTAGACTGGTTTTTTAGCTCACAGGCTATCATAGCCAGAGAGTTTATGTGCCCGTCCGTTCTGTATGTACGTTCATGCGTAATGCGATAACTCGTGATAAAAATATCCGATCCACTTGAAAT
Organism: Maratus speculifer; assembly: GCA_964019185.1. Lineage (NCBI taxonomy): Eukaryota > Metazoa > Arthropoda > Arachnida > Araneae > Salticidae > Maratus > Maratus speculifer. The sequence goes on from OZ025291.1 coordinate 401,076,074, forward strand.
TTTGTATGTAGGTATATCCTGACAAGGCGCTTCCCTGATTAGTTTTTGGAGTTCATTCGATATGTATAAGAGGGGGAACGGGGGGCTCATGCCCCTCCCCTTAATTGATACAAATGGGATTTTCATGTAGAATTAAGTTTTCGTTCAAAATTTAGATTAGGATCATTCTGATGAGGAGATTCCGGGACTGTTATTAGATGTTCATTGAATAAGTATAAATAGGAGGAACAGGGGTTCTAATGCCCCCCCCCCTTAATTTATATAAATGGGTTTTTCAAGTAGAATTTTCAGATTTCGTTCAAATCTCTGAATAGTTTTGGAAGTTTAATGGTTAAGTATAAAAGAGGGGGATAGCTCCTTTTAAATTATATAAATGCTAAATGGGTTTTTATTAAGAATTATCTCATTTGTTCTGAATTTTGGATATAGATTTTTTATATGATAAAGCATGTCTTTGATAGTATAGGAGGTTCAATGATTAAGTATAAAAAAAGAGGAAAGGGGAGAGCTGTTTCCCCTTCTTAATTTTTTTTTTCGAACGGAATTAACACTTGAAAATATAAGGCTTTAATGTACAATTAGTATTTGTAGCCTGTGAGCTCAATGCCATCAGTTTAACTGGGCAGTATTCTTTAATTTTAGTCATCTGGCCTGAGTTTTTTACTAAATCAATTAGCATAATTATTTTTTTTTTAATGAAAGCACATTATTTATAGATATGGCCGTACTCGCTATTTTTTAATAATCCCATTTTTATGTTTTAATTTTTATTTTAAATGCTGTTTTAGCAAATTTCTTCACACCCGTGGCAACCACGGGTTGCTTTGATTGTTTAAGAGATAAATAAAAAATGGGATATCAAAATATCATTACGGATGCCATTATCGTATTACATTTAAAAACAACTATTTAAAAAAATTTAAAGAGGAAATTTAAAATAATGTCAAATTTAAAAAACCGCGTTTTTACTCATGAAGCTGTTACACTACTAGTATATTGCTTTCATTCCGTGGACACAGAAATTTAGACGTTCATGTCAGAAGTCTTCAGTACATGAAAATGGTGTCAAAATAAAAATAATTTGTATTTCATGAAAAATTATAACTAGGAAACGTGAGATAAAGTAAGGGAATATGTTTATTAATAACCAATTGCACGTTAAAATTTATTTAAAATAGTGAATATGAAAAATATGCATGTATATTTTGAGGCGGTGAAAAATATGTTATTTTTAGATTACGTTGAATTATAATTGAGAGATAGTGGTGTAATTTTTGTTGATTTTTCATTAAGTAAAATCAAAGATTAAAGCCTGACTTAATAGCTTACTAATTTCATTACCTTGATAGCACATTATTTATGACGTAAGGATTTTTTTTTTTCAATAAGTTCTTTTAACTATTTTTATCCGCCGAATGTCCGTTAAAAGCAGCAAGTAAAAGAGATTATGCTTTATTTAAAATTAAAAAGTTATATTGCAAAAAAAATTAAAATTTAAAAATATATTAGACGAGACAATTACTTTATACACTGCTCAAAACAATTAAAGGATATTGCAGTTTTAGATGGATTTTGTATCTGGGAAACTTTTTAGCTGATTGATGCATGGTCGACAGACATAGTAGGTTATATGAGAATAAATTACACATGTTTGGCAGAAAAAAATGCATTTTATTGCGCATTTGTGTACAAAAGGAAAAAAACACAATTTGTGCATATGAGAAAAAAGAATAAGAAAAGGTGTTTTCTTCAAAGAAAATCATTTTCAGTAGGTGGTATGGTTTTCACGGGCGGCCAGAAACGTTGAACACCTTTGAGGCATGGACTCAATGAGGCTATTAATGACGAGTTGGGGTATTCTGCCCCACTCTTCCAGAAGAGCTCTTTTCAGTTCTTGGAGAGTTTGTGGGGGTTGTTGGCGGCCAGAAACTCGCCTTCCTAGATCGTCCCAAACGTACTCGATTGGATTCATGTCTGGAGAACACGCTGGCCATTCCATTCGAACGATTCCTTCCTCGAAAAGGAAATCCTCCACCACGTTTGGACGATGTGGACTGCAGTTATCGTCCATTAAAATGAAGTTATCTCCGATTGCTGCAGCGTAAGGGACTACAATAGGTCTGAGGATCTCATCCCTATATCGGCGACCATTCAGAGCTCCATCTCGAATGATGTAGAGGTCAATGCGCCCGTCAATGGAGATGCCACAATACACCAACACTCCTCCACCGCCAAATCTGATACTTTCGTGCACGAACGCAGGATTATTCCTACTACCACGGTCCCTCCAGATGAAAATACGCTTATTATCCGGATGCACAGAAAAACGGGATTCGTCAGAAAACAGAATATTGCTCGATTCATTTCTCCTCCAGTTGACATGCTCGGTTGCCCACTCCCTGCGGTCGCGACGATCCTTGATGTTAATCTAACACATACCATCGGTTGGCGAGCATACAGACCTACAGCATGAAGCCGGTTTCGGACAGTCTGAGTAGAAATCGTGGTGCCTGTAGCCGAGCGAAGGTGCTGTTGGAGAAGAGTAGCGTTCATGTTTCAGTGTCTCCGAGCTGTTAACGCTAAATACCGATCTTCATTGGGCGTTGTTGCCCGTCTACGACCTTGCCCTGGTCTTCGGCTTGCACATCCACTCTAAAAAAACCGGTTCCAGATCCTGGAAATGACACTTTGTGACACTCCAATGGCTTGCGCTACTTCGGCTTGAGTTTGGCCCCCTTCTAACCTACCAACAATTCTCCAAGCTTCTGAATCTGTCAAATGACTTCGCTGAGACATCGTACTCATCGAAACAAAAAGCAATCAATGAATGTCGATCATCCTTGTCTTCTTTCTCTTTTATCCAGTTGAAAGTCAAATTTCATTCGCTGCCACTGAAGCGACGTTTTTGACGTCGAACTCAAAATTTGCATACTCCACAGTTTGAAAAACAGAAAAATTTGCATTTGTGATTCTCTTCTTCTATTTTCGGCAAAACAAATTTCGTTTATGTCTTTATTTTATATAAAACTTCAAATATCCTTTAATTGTTTTGAGCAGTGTATTTTGATATGATCTTTTTAACTATCGTTATGAATTCAAAGACAGCATAAATAATATTTCCTTTCAAACAACAAAAGTATTTTTACGTGAATATTAAAAAGGAAAAACTACAGATACACACAGTTACAATTTAGTTACATCAGATTTAAACTACACATTAAAAGTGCCTTACTTAATATATATATATATATATATACCACGGTTAGGAAAATAACAAGAGGCAAAGAATGTGTTTATTTCACTTTTCTTGTCACATGATCTTGTCACTTGATCACTGTCACATAATCTTGTTTAATCAATCATGTAAATGATCAATAGGTGATCCGACCTTAAAATTTTTAAATAAAAGAGAAATGAATGGAAACCCGTTTACAGGGACATCGCCCATTCTTTAAAAATATATAGAATATATATATATAAAAAAAACATATATATATAAAAAAAAAACAGTCAAATTAGCGAATTTTTAAAGTTTGTAGTGTATCAACTCATGCTCGTCAATATGAGTTAACGAGCGTATCTCGTAGGGAGCAGAACTTCTTGTCAATTAAAAAAATGAAATGCCGTATAAAAATCATTCTTTCTAATTTTGGAGAGAATAAAACATGCGATGAATATATGCTGTAAAAAAAAAAAAAAAAAAAAAAAAAAAAAAAAAATATGCAACAGTTCCATCATTTCATACGCTCATGGTAAGTATTATTTAAGCTTATATGATCATTTCTTTGATATTTTCAAATCAAATCGAAAATTCATTTTCTCCTTTTCAAAAGTCTTCTATTCTCGAGAGGCAAAAACACATATTTATTCACATTTAGACGCATTCCCCATTTCACTTTCCGTTGTCTTTCAGTGAAATTACGTAATAGATTAAAATGATCCCATATGCATAATCGACAGTGTGTTAGACTTTAAAATAGGCAAAAGTTGACAAAAAATATAAAGTTTTGTATTTCTATTATAACTTGTTAGAATTTAGAAATGTCAGTATTTTGACGCCTGTGATGCCGGAAGTCATGTAAAATACTGTAATCATTGACTGTCACCAGATTTACACTTTTTTTTTTCCTAATAAGTATTTTTTTTTGGGGCGGGGGGGGGGATTAAGTGGAAATTTTCGATTTCACGGTTCTTTTATCAATGTGGTATTTAGGAATTCATTTAAAGATATCAAAAAATGAACCACAGAATTTCAAAGGGTTAAATATGAATAAAAAAATGAAATACAGAGTAAAAATCATTCTTTTTGATTTTGAGTGAATAAAATATGTGATAAATATATGTTGAAAAAAAAATCAAATAAATAACATGCAACAGTTGCATTATTTTATACTTCCAAGGATAGAATTATTTAAGCTTATGTAATCATTTCTATGATATTTTCAAAGCAAATCGAAAATTCATTTTCTCCTTTTCAAAATTCTGCAATTCTCGAGAGACAAAACACATTCGTATTCACATTTTAGATGCATTTCCCATTTCACATCCCGTTGTCTTTCAGTAAAATTACGTAAGAGATTAAGAGGATCTCACATGCATCTTTCAGAGAATGTTACATTTTGAAATAGTCGAAAGTCGACTAAAAATATAAATACAGTAAAACCTCCATAACGGACACTCCCGAATAGCGGACACCTCTATTTAACGGACAATTTTCAAATTCCCACTCCCAAAACTTAAATTTTTGTATGTTTTACCTCCGAATAATGGACATTCCGAATAGCGGACAGTTATTTTGGCTAAAAAGAATGTAAAATTATTTTTAAACGAGGAAAAAAAATAAAAAACCTAAAAAATTATCAGGGCAATATCTCACAAATTTTGTGATTACTGATAAATGTGGCGATGAGCTGGGGAAAATCCCCTCTCCCCCTATATTTATGTGTAATCGCAACCCCCCCCCCTCTCGGATGATTTGAGATTGTAAACTTTTAAGAAGCAGAAAAATACAGTAAACACTTATACATTTTTTTAGAGATGATTCAAAAGGTTTAAAACTATTGACAGAGTTAAAATTTCACGTTAAAAAACAAATTACACGTAATCGCAAGTAAAAAAAACTTTTGTAACCCTTTTTTTTTGGTAAGAAAGTAATAAACAGTGGATAAAGGTATGCCCAGTTTTATTTCAGTTTTATTGCTTTAAAAATTATCTTAAATTCAGGTTAATCATATAATAAAGGCTTTAGGACATATAAAAATCAATTAATGCAACATTAAGCATTCATTAGCAATTTTTCTATCTCTGAGGTTTTCCCAATAGCGGACACCTCCGAATAGCGACAATTTCCGCGCTCCCAAGATGTCCGTTATTTAGAGGTTTTACTGTATTTGTCTTGCTATTATAGCTTGTTAGAAATGAAAAATATCATTATCTTGACACCTATGATGCGGTAAATCATATAAAATGAATCATATAAAATTATTTTAATAAGGTATCCTGGGGTAATAACGCCACGTTAAGGTTCTACCAATTTTCACGGCTTAGTTTTAGATTATATTTTTCAAACAAATATAGGATTTGATACAGCAACTCGTTGACTATCTATATAAAAAAATAATTTAACAGATATGTATTCATAAAATGTTATGGCGTGATTTCTTGACCAATGCTATTTGGCGTTTTTACCCACCTGTGAGTAATAACGTCATGCAAACAAAACTATAAAATAAGATGGAATAATGGCATGTAGATTGCCCAGTTCTAAAAATACAAACTCAACAGTTCTAGAAATTGACAAATTGCCTTCTAAGCTATTGAAAATATTCATTTTTTGTGAAATTGTAAGAAAAAAAGGTGTATCGTGAGGGGGGGGGGGGAGGAGGCAAAAGAATATCAGATTATAAGCTACTTTTTGCTTAAAAAGGACCGTTTAAATAGAATTATTAAAAACATTGCACGGTTTTAACTGCGTTTTTTTTTTTTTTTTTAATCAGTATTTAGGATGTAGTTCGGTCACTGTTTGGAATCAACCGGGGCATTAATGCCAATGATTGGCGTTATTACCTCGGTATACTAATTGCGCAGTACATTTTAAACTACAAATTATCACGAGAAGATATCTAAAATCTTCTACAGCATTTTGAAAGTACATGAAATGCATTACAAATTTATGTCATAAACAAAGTATTTCCGTATAAAAAAATAGGCTTCACATCATAAAACGTACATCGCAAATTTTAGATCAAGCGTTAATCCTACAAATAGAAGCGTTAAGACCAATAGACCAAGCGTTAATCCAAGCGTTAAGACCTACAAATAGAACCAATTAACTTTAAACTTTTTTTTGCGATTTATATGACTCAAAACCCTTCTGCTCAGAGCATATGGGTGTCCTTTTCCAGATTATTTCATAATTATGCATAATATTAGCACTTGGCGTTATTACCCCGCCTGGCATTATTACACCAGAACACCTTATTTTTGTTTAACATTAAAGTAGCAATTATATTGCGTTGTTAAGATAATTTTTAAAAAAAACCTTATTTTTCGACAGTAAATATGTTTATATTTTCTAACGGTCACCTAGTACTAGAGGAAAAACATAATAACAACATAACAATTGTTCTAACTAAATTTTTGGAATTCCGAAATTTCCAAAAATATAACTCCAAAAACCTTTAAAATATGGCACTGTAATCCTAAAAACTCAGTCTTTGCAAGCAATCTGAACCAAGAAAAATTTTAAATCCAGCATTATTTGTATTGTGAACACAATTTTTTCAATATACACTCTGTGCAATATGCGGTGCAAAAAATGTTTATTATTCATTTACAGAGTTATACAAAAGAATTCCGTTACATAATGGTGTATGGAAAAATATTGTTTTCTGCTTATTTTAAACGTGTTAAATTATTTCATATATAATGAAATTGATGTAAGTTGTTAAGATTTATTCCAAGTTACTTCCTGTATAATAAAAAGTGCTAACAGTATTTACGGGGACTCACAAAAGATTTCGAATGTTGCACTGTACCAAAAATAGTGTATGTTACAGATTTTTGCTGGAAGTGCATTTTTAGTTGTGATATGAATTTTTAAATTTAACTACATTTTTGTATATTTCCTTGTGTGTAAAAATTCCGTAGATCATATGCAGGGTAACACAAAAGGATCTATAAGAGTTACATAATCTGAATGAAAAATACTTAAAAGTGTTAAAATAGCAAATAAAGCCTTTGTGCACAAATGTTTAAAGATAGAAAACCAACGATTATAAATGCACAAATAAAGTATGAGAAGGTAGCAAATAGCTATTTCGATTCTACTATCGAGATTCTTCATCAGTGCAAAACTCAGCGAGCTAAAAAATAGCAAAACTGAGCAAAGCTCAGAGTTAGCTCAGTTTTGCTATTTTTTAGCTCGCTGAGTTTTGCACTGATGAAGAATCTCGATAGTAGATTCGAAATAGCTATTTGCTACCTTCTCATACTTTATTTGTGCATTTATAATCGTTGGTTTTCTATCTTTAAATACTTAAAAGTGGTTTTCGAAAAGATACGCATTTTTACAATACCCCTTGATAGGTAATGTTTCTAGGTTTGCCATGTTGATTAAATCCTATTTAAGATGAAGTCCAATTATTTTCGCATTACTCAATTGAAGATATATAATCGTGTCGAATTTTGTATCCTTGCATTTCTGCATAAGAGTTTAATAGCTTATGCATTTAGCTCTGTAATTTTATAAAATTAATTATAGTACGAACACACCACATTTGCCACGTTTGACGTGCAATTTCCAACTTGTTTTATCTTGAGTAGAATCATATTACTAGCTTAAAAAAAATTATACTGTGTTAATAGTTACAATTGATTATGTATATCATCTGTAGGGTTATAATAAAAAAAAATCTGACTTTTATTTAAAGACACTGCTGCATTATTTTTAATTATCTGCATATATTTTAAATTTATTCTATCTTTACAAGAAGAAAGTATTAGATTGGTGAATTTTTTCAAATTCATGTTTTTGACGCATTTACACGTTTTACGGGTCAGAGATTCCAAAAAACATGTTTATATAAAATGTCCGTCTGTGAGCCTGTGAATCTGTCTGTCTATCTGTCTGTATGTGACATAAATTTTGTGGACGCTCTATCTCAAAAACTAACGAGCAGAATTTAATAAACATTTATATTCAGATATTCCTTGATACAAATTGATGTTGGTCAGTTTTTGGTGTAAATGTAGTAACGAAAATGTAGTAAGGAATCTCAAGAACTAATGTGCCGATTTTAATAAAAATTTATATTCAGGTAGTCTCTCATATAAATTAATGCTGATTAGTTTTTGGTGTAAATCTCTCAACAAATGGCACATATTCTAAAAACATCTTTTTTTGGAATCTATGAGCCTTAAAACGTGTAAATCCGTCGGAAATCGGAATTCGAAAATTTTGACGAATCCAATACTTTTTTCTTGTAAAGACTGAAGAAATTAAAAATACATGTAAATAAAACTGCAGCGGTGTCTTTAAATAAAAAAGGCAGATTGTTTAAAGTGAAAGAATTACAAGTTTATTCTATTTGTTACGAAAGCAAAAAGTTTCTTTTTTTAACACGATTTTATTTATTTATGTATATATTTTTTATTATTATTTTAGCTTCACCTGCATGTATCTATGTAACGAAATCTTTGAACGTTATTTTCATCATCTATAAGACATAAGATTAAATTGAAACTTTGCACACTTATTGAAAACCGATGACAATTCAACAATTTGAAAAGTCGCCATTTAAAAGGATCAAATTTCAAAACGCCGGATAAACGGATCAAAGGCAATTTGAAAATTTAACAGTCACCTGATACCCTTCTAAACTTTTTAGTTCGACCTGGTATAAAAGTGTGCTTTTTGCTTTTTTATAAACTATTCAATTATTTTATTTTATTGTTGTAAATCAAAACCTCGTGCCATTTTTTGTAATTATATGATAAAGTATCAAGCTGACAGACTTTAATGGAGAAACAACTTAAGAAAAGTCCATTTCACAGTATAGGTCTTATTAATATTTGGAATCCTTGGACGAGCCTAAAGGATGTTAAGTATTAGCGTTGAAGATGTAATTCCGAGAAGTTTCTGTTAGCTTTTTTATTTTTTTTCTCTCTCTTTTCATTAGTTTTCTTGGCTCGAGTTACTTTTTAACATTGTTTCATCTCTTTTGTTTCACTTCGTTGGAAGGAAGCGAAATCTTGGGACTGCAATTGAATATTATTTTATTTTGAAGATATAGTTATTATTAGAAATTAAATGCGTCAGAAAAATTTGTTTAAAAAATAATAATAACAAAATTCGAAAAAGGAGATTTTTTTCTGTAAAAAATACACAGTACTTACACACTTTTATAAAAAACTTTTTTCTTCAATTTTTTCTTAATCTTGTTTTTCTCGACTAAATCATTTTCCTTCCTAAAATAATACTTAATATTACTTCAAAATGCATTATAAAACAATTAAATAAAAAAATAAACTCAAAAATCATTCTATTTTTCCAAACGAACCTTTTCAAACATTGCATAACTTCTAGCATTCTAAGAATAATGGTAAATATACACAAGTCAAAATTCAGCAGCATTCTTAAATGAAAAAGCCAGATTGTTTAAAGTGAAAGAGTTACATGTCTAAAAATTATTTTAATCATTACAAAAACAAAAGGGTTTTTTAATTTTTTTTTTTTTTTTTTTTTTTTTGTAAATCAAAATTTTATGTCATTTTTTGTCATTATGTAATAAAGTATCAAACTGACAGACTTTAACAGAGAAACAACTTAAGAAAAGTCCATTTAACAGTACAGATCTTATTAATATTTGGCATCTTTGGCCTAGCCTAAAGGATGTTAAGGATTAGCGTTAAAGATGTAATTCCGCGAAGTTTCTGTTAGCTTTTTTTTTTTTCTTTTCATTATTGCTCAGTTCTTGGCTTGAGTTACTTTTTAACATTGTTTCATCTCTTTCGTTTTACTTCGTTGAAAGGGAGCGAAATCATGGGATTGCAACTGAATAGTATTTTATTTTGAAGATACAGTTATCATTAGAAATTAAATGCGTCAGAAAAATCTATTTTAAAAACATAACAATAACAAAATTCGAAACAGGAGATCTTTTTATATAAAAAATTCATAGTTTTTAAGTACTTTTATATAAAAAAACCCTTTTTTCTTCAAATTTCTTTTTTAATCATGTTTTCCTCGATTAAATCATTTTCCTTCCTAAACAAATACTTAATATTATTTTAAACTGCATTATAAAACAATTAAATAAACAAATAACTCAAAAATCATTCTATTTTTCCAAACGAACCTTTTCAAACATAGCATAACTTCTAGCATTCGAAGAATGATGGTAAATATATATGCAAGTAAAAATTCAGCAGTGTCTATAAATAAAAAAGCCAGATTGTTTAAAGTGAAAGAGTTACATGTCTAAAAAATATTCTAATCGTTACGAAAACAAAGGTTTTTTTTTTTAATTTTCTTTTTGTACATTGAAATTTTGTGTTATTTTTTGTAATTATGTAATAAAGTATCAAGCTGACAGACTTTAACGGAGAAACAACTTAAGAAAAGTCCGTTTAACAGTACAGATCTTTTTAATATTTGGAATCTTTGGCCGAGCCTAAAGGATGTTAAGGATTAGCTTTAAAGATGTAATCCCGCGAAGTTTCTGTTAGCCTTTTTTCTTTTATTTTCTTTTCATTATTGCTATCAGTTCTTGGCTCGAGTTACTTTTTAACATTGTTTCATCTCTTTTGTTTTAATTCGTTGAAAGGAAGCGATATCATGGGATTGCAACTGAATAGTATTTTATTTTGAAGATACAGTTATCATTAGAAATTAAATGCGTCAGAAGAATCTATTTAAGAAAATAAAAATAACAAAATTCGAAAAAGGAGACTTTTTCTACAAAAACTTCATAGGTTTTACATATTTTTATAAAAGAAAACCTTTATTTTTTCATGTTTTTTAAATCGTGTTTTTTTTTTTTTCGATTAAATCATTTTTCTTCCTAAAAAATACTTAATATTATTTCGAACTGCATTATAAAACAATTAAATAAAAAAAAAACTCAAGAATCATTCTATTTTTCCAAACGAACCCCTTTTCAAGCATTGTATAACTTCTAGCATTCTAAGAATAATGGTAAATATACATGAAAGTAAAAATTCAGCAGTATCTTTAAATAAAAAAAGGCAGATTGTTTAAGGTGAAAGAGTTACATGTCTAAAAATTATTCTAATCGTTACGAAAACAAAAACTTTCTTTTTCTATATTTTCTTTTTGTAAATCCAAATCTCGTGCCATTTTTTATCATCATGGGATAAAGTATCAAACTGACAGACTTTAACGGAGAAACAACTTAAGAAAAGTCTTATCACAGTATAGGTCTCTCACAGTATAGGTCTTATTAATATTTGGAATCCTTGGGCGAGCCTAAAGGATGTTAAGGATTAGCGTTGAAGATCTAATTCCGAGAAGTTTCTGTTAACTTTTTTTTTTCCTTTTCTTTTTTTCTTTTCGTTACTGTTATCAGTCCTTGGCTCAAGTTACTTTTTAACATTGTTTCATCTCTTTTGTTTTACTTTGTTGGAAGGAATCGAAATGATGGGACTGTAACTGAGTAGTATTTTATTTTGAAGATATAATTATTACTAGAAATTAAATGTTAATTTAAATGTCCATTTAAATTAATTAATTAATTAATTAATTAATTAATTAACCCTTTCCGACACATTGTGCCCGAACCAGGATACGTAATTTTTATACCAAACTTGCAAATGGCACCAATAATATTTTAGTAAAATTTTCTTTTACAATGAAACCTTAAATTAAGAAATTCATGATATCTAAAAATGTCGTTTGAAAATCCCGATGGCTGTCGACAATTACTCATTTTACTTCAAAAATTGCCCGTTCCGGAAAGGGTTAGACAAAGAGATTTTTTTTTGCATAAAAATACATGGTTTTATATATAGTTACATAAAAAACTTTTTTCTTCAAATTTTGTCAAAAGTATCGTATTTTTATCGATTAAATAATTTTTTTCCTAAAAAGCACTTTATATTATTTCAAAATTTACCGCAAAATAATTAAATCAAAAAATTAACTCAGAAACAACAAGTCCTCTTAAAGTTAGTAAAATTTCTATTAACCACTTCCTAGATAACTTGCCTGCCTTACAGGTGTAAAAAACAAATAAAACGGTATTTTCAGAGAGATAAGGAAAAATCTCCAGAGTTATAGCTTTAAAACACATTTTTTAGCTGATATGTTGACATTTAAATCCTATTTTTCGATTGTCACATCTAATGTAATCTTCACTTTTACAATGTTTTGAAACCATACAAAAATTTGCCAGTATAAAAATAGATGATATTTCAAAGTAAACTGACAGGTCAGCGATAAGAATTATGTAATATTTTATTTTGAAAATTTAATAATTATTAGAAATTAAATGTGTCATAATAATCTATTTAAAAAATTAAGGAAATTTGAAAAAAAATATATATATACTTTTTTATATAAAAATATATAGTTTTCTACATACAAATAGATGATTTTTGATGTAAAATCATAGGTCAGAGATAAGAATTATATAATATTTTATTTTGAAGATGTAATTATTATTAGAAATTAAATGTGTTATAAACATCTATTTAAAAAATTAATAAAATTTGAAAAAAAAACATTTTATATAAAAATAGATAGTTTTCTACATATTTATGAAAAAATAATTCTTTGAATTTTCTCAAAAAATCCTATTCATCTCGATTAAAAAATTTTCTTCATAAAAAACACTTAATATTATTTAAAGATGTACTATAAAATAATTAAATCAAAAAATTAAATCAGATACAACAAATCCCCTTATAGTTAAAAAAGAAAAAAATCTTTTAACCACTTCCTTCATAACTTGCATGACTTACGGATGTAAAAAACAAATAAAATGTATTTTCAGAGAGGTAAGGAAAAATATCCAGAGTTTTAGCTTTAAAATACATTTTTTAGGTGATATGTTGACATTTAAATCCTATTTTTTTCGATTGTCACATCTAATGTAATCTTCAATTTTACGATGTTTCGAAACCATATAAGAATTTGACAGTAAAAATAGATGATTTTTCGACGCAAACTCATAGTTTAGAGATAAGAATTATATAATAATTTATTGTGAAAATGTAATTATTATTAGAAATATAATGGATCATAAAAATCTATTTAAAATATATATGTACTTTTTTATATAAAAATATATAGTTTTATATATATATATATATATATATATATATATAACCTTCGGATTTTCTGAATAGAATTGTGTTTTTTCTTGATTAAATCATTTTTCTTCCCAAAAAGCACTTAATATTGTTATATTGTTTCAAAATGTTCCATAAATTAATTAAATCAAAACATTTAATTCAAAAAATAACAAATAACCTTAAAAAAAAAATTAACTACTTCCTAGATAACTTGCGTGCCTTACAAGTGTCAAAAAACAAATAAAACAGCATTTTCAAAGAGATAACAAGAAATCTCCCGAATTGTAGATTTAAAACACATTTTTTAGCTGATATGTTGACATTTAAATCCTATTTTTCGCTTGTCATATCTAATGTAATCTTCACTTTTACAATATTTCGAAACCATATAAAAATTTGTCAGTAAAAATAGTTGATTTTTCGATATAAACGCATAGGTCACAGATAAGGAAAAAAAATAAGAAGAATTTCTTTCTTAAAACTTCAAATATTGATATCCCAGATTGTAAACTAAAATGTCTAAAATATATCCAAAAGCATAAGGCAAAAATATTAAACAGTGAAATTTTAAATTAGAGAAAAATGCGAATAGCTTTTAGCTATGAATCTGTATTTTTAGGGTTCCGTACTTAAAAATGAAAAGAAATCATCATAAGATCACTTCTATGTTTGCATGTCTGTTACAGCAACTTTACTCGTAAACTATAGAACAAGGAACGTTAAAATTGGGGAAATGATAAATACTTTTGACTCACATACATACAGATTATCAACAATATACAAATATATTTAGGAAAATGCATGGGGGGGGAGGCGAGAGCAAACTACGTTACTTGTATATTACTTGAAGAAAAAAAAATCTTTTCTTTGCATATTGCGCGGGTTATCGTGCGAAAAATTACATGACGCTGAATTAAAAAGTACATTTCTTTTAACTTTAGGTATTACATTATCTTAAATATAATCGAAAATGTAGTGCAAAAATATGTCCACCCCCATCTATTTCCAATCTACTGAAAATAAAATTATGAAAAAAGTAGAAGTAGCAGACGTTCATTTAAATTTGCAGGAAAACTATAGCTATTACCCTAGGTCACGTGGTTTTTTGAGAAAAGCGCATTTTTCTGTTGCACACTAATTTGGATTTGCGGCATTCAACAAAGGTGTTGAGGAGAACTAGAGATATTTATAATAACAGATATACTGATAATGATTTTCGAAAAAATCGTTGATAACTAGCCGAGTTATTAACCTTAAAAGATATGGAAGATTTGAACAAAAATAATGACAGGGGCGGCGTACTCTTTCTATCATCGTCTTTTGAAGCCTAGATAACAACTTTTACTTACATATTTGTGTAACACAATGGTCAGTATCAGTATTAAATTAAAAATCTATGATAGCTCAGCCTATAGACCGAGGTAGATTTCTAAATTAAGTACTCGATCATCACCCCCCCCCCTAAAAAATCGTTTCAAAATTCCCAATTTGACAGTATTGTTTTTAAATATATTTTGTCTTTATATATATATATAAACGACTTATACGAAGGATTATAAAGCTTCTAAATGAGAGAACCTGCCAACTGAATACGTTTGAGATCAAAAATGGATTTAAAAATGAATCTGAAAAGAAGCAATTTGGAACAATTATTTTCTCAGTACGACCGTAGTTTTCGTATCCAGCATTATCACTTCGGAAAATTTGGTTAAAAATGTCCATTTTGATAGAATTTTTAAAAAATATATTCTGTGTTTTAAAAAAATCGACCGATATGATATATTATATAGCTTCTGAATAAGAGAACCTACCAACTGGATGTGTTTGCGGCTAAAAATGTATTTAAAAATGAATCGGAAAATAAGCCGTTTTGCACAGTTATTTTCTCAGTGTGACTATATTTTCCTTTCCAATACTATCACTTTAATAAATTCGGTTCAAATGCCCATTTTAATACCATTTTTTGAAATATATTCTGTATTTATTGAAAAATAGACATATACGGCACATTACATAATTTCTAAATAAGTGAACTTGCCAACTGGATACGTTTGAGATCAAAATTGCATTTAAAAATGAGTCGGAAAATAGGTAGTTTGGATTTGGGAACAACTTTGGTACCATAATTTCTTCTTCAACCGTGTATTAATTTTTTTTTTTGCTGTAAGAATTGATCCTATCTAAAACTTGTTAGTATAAAAATTGTAGATAATATTAAGAAGATCTATAATAAATTAAAACGGATTTGATACCTTGTGAATTGACAAAGTTAAGGATCTTTTTTTTCTATTTCGCTCCACTCTCCTCCTTTTTGTTTTCGTTTTTATTATTATTCTTTTTCTATAAGAGTAGGTCCTATGAAAAACTTTTCGGTATAGAAGTTGTAGATAATAATAAGAAAATTTCTAATAAATTTAATTGGATTTGATTCTTTGAAAAATGACGAAGTAATGAAATTTACTTGTCACTTGACTTAGTTTTAGTCACTTGACGAATTTTAAATTTTATCAAAAATCTGTCATACATAGAATTATTTCCCTTTTTTAAGAAGTAAAAAAAAAACTTTAAACTAATTCAATGTGTACTATAACTAAGAAGTTATGGGTTTTTCTATTTTCACAAAGCTCTATGTACTTTATAGATGCATGTCAATTTTATTATGTTCGAATGAGTGTTACTCCATTAAAATGCATTTGAAACATTTTTCCTCATTGACCGTAATGTAACGAAATACCTTTGATTGTCTCTGTAATTGATAAATGCATCCGATGTTCAAAAAAAATTTAAATAACTCGACAAAATTGTATAATAATTATATTTTTTAAATTTCAAACGATTAAAATGCATTTGAAACTTTTTTCCCCATTGACCGTATTGTAAAAGAATCCTTTTGATTGTTCCTGTAATTGAACTATGCATCAGATTTTCATAAAATTTGAAATGACTCGACAAAATTATGTAATAATTATGTATTTTAAGTTTCAAACGATTCGGTTGGGTAGTTTTTGCGTTGTTATATGCGGACAGACAGACGGACAGACAGAAAAGACGGACTGAACGGCAACTATAGGTGCTACGTATTTACATAATTACGAACGCACCTAAAAAGAACCTATTTCTTAAAACTTTAAATATTGATGCCACAGAATGTAAAATAAATTCAAATGAATAAAAAAATGCAAAAAAGAAACTGAAATTTTAAATTTTTAAAAAAGTGAAAAGCTTGAAGCTATAAATCTGTAATTTTTTTTATTATTAACTATAGAACCTAATATTTTTTTATTACATTGTAGAAATATTTCTTTTGAAATTTTGAAATATGCAAATAACAAGTTTTAAATAGTGATTAAATAGAATGAATATTTTCTTCAAAAATTTGTTTTCATGCAAATATTCTCTTTTACCCTTATTCCTTTTCTTTAATTTTTTTTTCATTCATTCAATTAAAAACGAGAATGAAAAATCATGTGTCGAATGTAGATTATGACACATTTTCCATTGCATTTAGAAGAATGTAACAAAACTTCACCATTTATAAGATGAAGGATGATATCTAATCGAATATTTTAGGAAATAAATATCACATTTTGAAAGCATTATTTCAACAAGTATCTTAAATAATCAGCAAGATATTCGTATCTGCAGATTTGTATATACAGGGTAATTAAAAAAAAGCTGACAAAATGATATGACAAAACTAGCATATAACAAGGATGAAAAATCACATGGGAACATAGGGTCGCAAACTACTTATTGATTCAGAAATACAGGGTGTTTCATTCTAGCTACACCCGGTTTCAAAGTGATGATTTCAAGGAAAATAAAAACATTGCAACGATATGTACTTTATTTTGTGTGAAATGTGATAAAGTTTCGAAAAGATCTTGAAAAACATATTGCTCAAGCAATCGATGATGCCATATAAACTGATTATCACAGTCCAAAATGTGAGGTGTCAAGTGCATATTGCTGGCGCACATAATGCGAACTTCTACAACTTTTGTTTGGTATTATAACATTTAAAACAAAGGTGAGAGTGTCTGTTAAATGTTTTGTTATAATATACTTCAGCTTTTTGGAAACTTATAACTGTCAACCCAAATTGAGTTGGGATCCTGTATTTGAGACTCAATAAAGTGGTTTGCGGTCCTATGTTTCTATGTGATTTTTTATCCTTGTCGTATGCCTAATTTGTCGTATCATTTTGTCAACGTTTTTTTTAATCACACTTTATACTACATAGTGTAGTAAAATTTAATTCAGTTTGGAAACGCTTAACACAGTTTGAAATTCATGCGTTTTACTTTTTTTCTGCCATTGTACATCTATTACGTTTTTATTTACCTGTATACCATTGATATATTTGTAGTTTATATAAATGTTATCTCTTATACAATTCGAAAAACGCAGTTATTGCTTAAAGATGATAAAAAGTAAAAACTAGTCTATATTACCACGTGCTAATTTATCAAAATAAATAAATTATTCGAAAATGGTAATTCGACTTTTGTAAAAATAATTGAAATAAGCAACTGATTTTCTAACTATTAGTCTCAAGAAAAACAATAAAACAAATGCTATATTAAAACTTGGTTTAAAAAAAAATCAAAGCTATTACACCAATAATAACCTCGAAATCAAAAAATAAAAAAAATAAAAATTACCTTTACAAATGCTTTATTTTCCTGTCAAGATCAGTCAAGCTCAAAATATTCTTGATGATGAAAATTTTATTTAATAAAAAACCAAAAATAATCGAAAGTTAAAGTTAAATCCCTAAAGCCATCAACGTTCTAAGCGGCCTTGGTTCATGATGCTTCAAAGTTTTCCATAATTTATGCGTAAAGCGGAATTTTTGTTCCATATTGATCGGTCTTTGTGAAGGAAACTCATTTAAACCAGCCTACTTTTAAATGATGTGCAGCTTAATAGTTAGATATCTAGAATTAATTTTATAGTTGATGATAATCGATCGTAATTGAATTAATTACAAACTTTCGAGTGCGTTATAAATAACGATGCATGATAAAAAATGATGCATGAATGATAACAAGTGATGCAGTTTAACGCAAATTCAACCACTTTTATATCGCGTTTCAAATTTCTCTGGGACTTTCGAGTGTTAAGAATATCATGATACAAATTTGCAGCATTGCTTATCAATTTTCCTAATCTAATTTATTAATCAGTTGATTTTTAATTAATAAGCAATGAAATGGTAGCGAAATACTTCGAGATAGTAGCTGAAATTTTATATAAATCGTTGATTTATATATAAGAATTAGATGAAATCGTTCCCATAGATGGGGAAAATATTAAAAGTAAGTTAATCTTTTGTATGATTTTATTAATTGCAGATATCCCCCTAACACAATAGTTAATATAAATTGTTCATAGAATTTACATCAGACAACGGTACTATATTAATTTTTTATGCCAAAGTTTTATCATTTGGGCAGTTTTGCATCATCATTGCTAAAATGACCTTCGTAAAATTTGTAAAATTAAAGGAATTGGATGTGTTTAGCAACAATACATTATTTACAAAAATACATTCGTGTATACTTTACAATTATTTGATAGAAATTTGACAATATTTATTAGATGTATGCAATTTTCAATTAATTGACACCTGAAAAAACTTACATTTTAATTAAAAATAATTAATTTTTGTGTTCTAAAAAGTTTTGAATTACTATTATATGGGTGAGGTTAAATAAGAGTTTTTCTCCCATTATACTTATTGAAACGTCTTTGAAAGTATCATCATACACCAATTCCGTATACAAAGGGGTGGTTTTGGTTATTTAATCCCCCCTCCCCCTATCCGGTATCCTTTGTTCACTTCTTGTTTCCTAAATATATTATTTAATATCATCAATCTGACAGAACTTCACAGCAAAATGAAACATTTGTGAAAGTCATTTTTCAATTATTTTTGCGCGTTTGGTGACTTTTTGTAATTGATAAATTGACTTTGTTCTTTATGGTCAAGTTTTATTACTTTCTTCTGTCTTTACAAGAAAAAGTATTGAATTTGTGAAATTTTTCGAATTCCGATTTTTGACAAATTTACGCGTTTCAGAAATTCCAAAGAATATGTTTTTACAAAATGTCTGTCTGTGAGTCTGTATGCGACATAAATTTTATGGGTGCTCTATCTCAAGAACAAATGCAGATAATTTAATAAAAATTTATATTCAAGTATACCCTGATAGAAATTGATGCTGATTAGTTTTTGGTGTAAATCGCTGAACAGGTTGCGCTTCTATGCTGCCTTTTTTATGATTTTCGCAACAGCTCTATTTCAAGAACTACCATACGGATTTTCACTAAACTTTAAAATCTGATAGTCATTGACATGAATAAAAGTTGTTTACATTTTGGTGTAAATCGCTCAACAGGTGGTACTTGTATGTTTCTTTTTTTTACGATTTCCTCAACAGCTCTATCTGAATAACTAGTATATAAATTTTCACCAAACTTCAAACTCAGTTAGTTCTTGCATAAATAAATGCTGTTTGCATTTTGATGCAAATAGCTTTATAGGTGGCGTTGCTATATTGTCTTTTTAACAATTTCTGCAATAGCTCTATCTCAAGAATTGATGCACACGAATTATCCTCAAACTACGGATTCAGTTAATCCTTGATATGAAGTGATCCTATTTACGTTTTGGTATAAATTGCACAGTAAGTAGCGCTTCAATGCAGAATTTATTCTGATTCCAGCAATAGCTCTATCTCAAGAACTAATGGACGAATTTTTATCAAATTTAAGATTCAGGTTTACCTTGATAACTATTATTTGCTGATTATGTTTTGATGTAAATCGCACAACAGGTGGCGCTTTTATTCTGCATTTTTCACAATATTCGCAATCGCCCTACACCCAGAAAAAGGAATTGATTAAAACTACCAAGCATGTTTTGTAGAGTACATTTTGGTTGTTTTAAGCGAATTTTTTAGTTAAAGTAAAAAATCCTTTTGTCTCTCAGACAAAAAAAAAATTAAAAATAAAATAAATGCTAACATTGTTATAAAATTTTAACAAAATTTCATTAATTTTATTTGAGTCTTACTAAACCAACAAAATTTTGTTGTTTTTGCAAAATTTAAATTGGTGTGTAGTAGCCATAACTCTCTCACGTAATTTTATTTAATTGACTTATATAGCTGTAATGGATTAACGTAATTTTTGGATAATAAAAACTTTTCAAATTGAGACGGATTAATGACGTTATTATTACGTTATTATGCATTTCGGATGAAAATCGTGGACGGAAAATTGAAAAAAAATTGAAAAAAAAAATCAACAATTTTTTCTTTATTCAAACAAAATTTCCATTGATCCATATTGGGGTCAGTGGAAAATTATTTGAATAAACAAAAATATATTGTTATTTTTTTTTCAATTTTCCGTTCACAATTTCCATTCGAAATGCAAAATAATAACGTAATAATAATGTCATTGATCCATCTTAATTTGAAAAGTTTTTATTATCCAAAAATTATGTTAATCCTTTATAGCTATATATATGTCAATTAAATAAAATTACCTTAGAAAGTTATGGCTACTGCATACCAATTTAAATTTTGTAAAAACAACAAAATTTTGTTGGAATTACAAATTGAAAATACAAGATTTTAGTAAGCCTCAAATAAAATTGATGAGATTTTGTTACCATTTTATAAGAGTGTTAACAATGTTTTTTTTTTGTCTGAACAACAAAACCGATTTTTTACTTTAATTAAAAAATTCGCTTAAAACAACCAAAATGTACTCAATAAAACATTTTTTGTACACGGAAAGAACTGTTTTGTTGAAACAATTAAATCTTGATTACTATTACCCCCACAGAATTTTTTAGTTGAAATGACCAAATTATAAACAAAGTTTTTTGAATTAACAAAATTATTTGATTAGTCCAACCACAGTTTGGTCATTCCAACTAAAATATTTTGTAGGGGCAATAGTAATCAAAATTTAGTTGTTTCAACAAAACAGTTCTTTCTGTGTAGTTTTAATCAATTCCTTTTTCTGAAGTCTAAAAACTAATGCATGGAATTTCCTACCATTAGAATCCTCACGAAGGGCATAGATTGCCAATTAATTTTGGCATTGCGAGAGCGATTTTTGAAATTATTAATATGAATGAGATGGAAGAAAGGCCAACAGGAAGAAAGGCTACCACATCTGACTAATTTTTTACTTTTGATTTATTGATTATCATGGGACCAATGATCACAAAATTATTTTGTTATTTATTTGGTTGAATTTTCAAAGAAATGTGAGCTTTCACTTTCATATCATTCAGTTATTTTTACACTGATTCTCTGGTAATTTTTATAATATGTTGAGCACTTTTCGCAACCCTGAATATAGATTTTTTGGGTTATATCCCTTCTCAACATTTTTATGTTCAATTAATAGATTTTTCAAAAAAAGCATAGTAAATTATTAACATTAACATCAAAATTAATATTTTTATTTATTCTTAGCAGATATAAAATCAATTGCGCTGCTAAAAATGCTTACTTGAGAATTATTTAACATTTTAAAATTCGAAACTCCAGTATAAAAAAACCTAATTAACCCTTTCCGGAACATTGTGCCCGGTCTGTGATACCTAATTTTAATTCGAAACTTACAAATGGCACCAATGATATTTTAGTAAAAGTTTGCTTTTACGATAAAATCTTAAATTGAGGAATTCAAAATATCTAAAAAATTCGTTTTAGAATTCCGGTGATAGTTGATAATTTCTCATTTTACCTACAGATTTTGCCCGTGCCGTAAAGAGTTAACACACTACAGAAAGTACTCTGAAGCGTTTCACTCGCAGCAATATATACATATATATACCGGGTGTCCCAAAAATGACTGGTGGATTTTAAAATTCAATAACTTGCAAACGGTGACAGCTAGTTAAAAAATTTTTGCAGGAGGGTTATGTATAAGGTCAGGAGTTTTTTTACCGTAACTTTTGATTTTAGTTCTCATCTCAAACAATAGGTGGCGCTGACGGTGATTGAAGGTCAGGTCGACGCTTCACTCAGCATTGATCACCTGGCCTTAAATCGCCGTCAGCGCCATCTATTGTTTGAGATGCGAACTAAAATAAAAAATTACGATAAAAAACTCCTGACATTAAACATAACCCTCCTGCAAATTTTTTTAAAATAGCTGTCAGCGTTTGCAAGTTATTGAATTTTAAAATCCATCAGTCATTTTTTAGACACCCGGTATATATATATATATATATATATATTGTAAATGCTTTTTTGAATCTAGAAAATATATGAACTTCTGATATTTTTAAAGCTAAGAAGTCGGTTATTGCAAGTGAGACGAAATAAATGAGGTGCTATACGTATACGTGATGCTATACGCTGAGGTACTATAACGAAGTTTTTAAAATATACAGTACTTCGACAACAACACAGAGCAATGATTGTCACGATTAACCCATTAGTGCATAGCGTCCCTTTTTAGGGACGATCATAAAAAAGGCAATTAAGCCCTTTTCACACCAGTAAATAGAAAGATAAATAAGCACTATTTTTCACGAGACAAATTCCTCAATAAATTAAGGTAAATTTTTTCGTCTTTTAAAAGTGGTGGGAAACCCAAAATTTCATTTTTAATGAAGAAAATAATTCGGGCATTAATGAGTTAATGTGCTAGAATAGCTTTTCAAATAGGCTATGCACTCCAGAGATTAACCCATTAGTGCCTAGCGTCCCTTTTTAGGGACGATTATAAAAAAGGCAAGAAAGCACTTTTCACACCAGTAAATAGTAAAATAGATAAACACTATTTTTCACGAGACAAATTCCTCAATAAATTAAGATAAAAGTTATTCTTCTTTTAAGAGTGGTGAGAAATCCAAAATTTCATTTTTAATGAGGAAAATAGGGCATTTATGGGTTAACCCTGCAAACATACTTTACTTCTTTATATTACGCGTATAGATTATGTTTTTCATGGTTGTCACAAGTCATTATAGACAGGGAGATAGATGTACGTACAGACTATCACCTCATCGAGTTAACAACTAAAACTAAGGATTAAACAGAACTCGATTAGCATATTAAAATGAAACAGGTTTGCTAAGTCATATCTCAGTAGAAACCACCTACAGACCACATTTTAGTAATTGATAGGTAGGTTTTTGTGTTTTCCTGCATCCTAACATATGAAAATAAATTAAAGACACCAGGAAGGGGCTCCGGGCACTGGAACTGTTCGACGGCCCTTGAGGATTCCTGTTTAATGTTCGTCTCGGCGACGGATAAAACTCTTTTGCCTGTCGGAATTTGCCGTATTGCGTTATAAATAATTTACAACAGTTTCACGAGGATCACATTGAAATTTTCGTGATACGGCTAAATGGTACAAGTCAAATTTACCAAATCCTATAGTCCAAGAGCCGATTGAACAAAACCCTAAGTCATCGAGTACAATAAAATGATTAATAACAAGATAACAAGACAATGTACAAGATAATTATTTATTTTATCTAAGCGTAGTCATAGAGGAACCTAATGATCCAAGTCTGCCGGAAGCGAAGGGGTGCATAAGCAAAAAATAAATACCACTAGTGGTTGACTCTTAGGTTTAGCATTGTGTTTGCTGTACAATCAGAAGTTGGAAAACTGGGTGCAGGAAAACACAATGCCAATCCTGTGAATCAACCACAAGTGGTGTTCATTTTTGGCTTATGCACCACTTCGCTTCCGGCAGACATGGATCATTAAATTCCTCTATTACTACTCTTCCATAAAATAAAGCATTTTTTTTTCTTGTGCTCGATGACTTAGGGTTTTTGTGCGGTCAGCTCTTGGACTAATAGTATTGACCACAGTAGTTCCCTCGAAGAACGATGAACTTTTGTAAGCGAATCTTCCAAAGATTAGATGCTTCATGCCATCCATTTCTTGGAATAAATGAAAAATATTGCTTTATAGCATCATCAATCTTATCTTCATGAAAACGACGCCGACGTAATTTTTTTTAATTGTAAAATAGTCAAAAGTGCCACATAGCAAGATCAGGAAAATAGAGCAGATATTCTATCACTTTTTTTTCAAGAAATTCAGACGTAACTTTTTTTAAATTGAAAAATAGTCAAAAGTGACTCATAGCAAGATCAGGAAAATAGAGCAGATATTCTATCGCTTTTTTTTCAAGAAATTCAGACTTAATTTCTTTTTAATTGAAAAATAGTCAAAAGTGACACATAGCAAGATCAGGAAAATATAGCAGATATTCTATCGCTTTTTTTTCAAGAAATTCAGACGTAATTTTTTTTAAATTGAAAAATAGTCAAAAGTGACACATAGCAAGATTAGGAAAATGGAGCAGATATTCTATCGCTTTTTTTTTTCAAGAAATTCAGACGCAATTTTTTTCTCAATGAGAATATACAATGTCATGATGAAGAATGAGTCCTTTAGCACCCCTTGAAGAATTTCTTAAAAACAATAGTGGTGTAGTACCAGTTAGCTGTAATTGTTGTCTGTCACTCTAATTTAATGACTTTGATCAAGCCTGTACTTTTGAAGAACACTGCATACTTTACTTTTTTATTTCTTATAGATTTTTTACCATTGTCTGCTTGGAATTATCTTCAGAGACTCATACTTTACTTTCTTGACGCGTTAGAACATAAAAAAAAGTGTGTATGCCTCATCACTAGTTATGATTTTAGAAATAATACGGTGGCCACCATCATTAAGTAATTTTAGGGATTCTTTATTGATTCGGACACGCCTGTATTTTGGTGGTCTGTTAAATTATGGGGGACCCATCGAAAAACTAGTTTTTTTATATGCTGTTCTTCATGAACAATTTTATGTATAGCTGCAGATCATGTTAGTTCCTTCTCAGAGGCGGATCCAGAGAATCGTTTGGGGGGGGGGGGGGCGATACCGAGTGATATGTAACCAACAGTCACAATTTTCTGTATTCTGTTGACTAAATTATTCCTTGGAGTTAATTATTAAATAAATATGACATAATTAATGTAATTTAAAAATACTACATATTCTCCATTATCCGACGTTCGATCAATCGAAACATTCGGTTAACCAATCCTTTTAGTATATAATTCCTTCTATTCTCAAAATATGGCTTATTGCAAAAACATATTGTACCTTGTAAAATAGAATTTAAGTGAAAAGTGAAACTATACATACAAAAAGTAGTTTAAAAAAATTATACTTACAATTATTCTGTTTTCATATTTTTTTTTCTTTAATAACTCCAGAATGTCCATATTTCCACCTTTTCGTTTCGGAGGCATTCTCGATAACACTGTTATTTATATATATATATATATATATATATATATATATATATATATATATATATAAAATTTAAAAAAGAAAAAGAACATTTAAATTTTAACTACTATTGCCTCTGTATCCCAAAGTATAGAGAAATAAGAATGAAACACAGTTTAAAGATTTCCGGACGAACTGTTACCAGCAACTGAACATCAATCCAATCTGGGAATAATTACCCGAATTGCGGGTATTTTCAAAGGCTTCAGGGTATTTTCGACGTACAAGTTTTAATATTTTACTCTTTTATCATTAGTTTATATTATTTTCTCACTGGCAACGTCAATCAGAATTTCGTATCCTAAAGTGTGTTTCAAGCAGCGATGACAAATGAAGATGAATTAGAGGGGAGTGAGTGCGTGGTCATTGTTAGGGCCAAACCTTGAGGGGTCGTGTGTAGGAAATTTTGTTTCTCCCATTTCTCTGTAAGTAATTAAACCAGGATTTTTCTAACGACTGTCGAATCTGTTCTTACAATAGAAAAACCATTTACCCCTTCTTGTGGTGCTGTATTACATAAAGATTTATCGGTCGGTCAAGGCAGAAGCGGATTAACTACCACCCGGGCCCCTAGGCTTGAATTTCTGAGGGCCCCCTTTCACTCCTTCAAAGAGGTATATACTGGAAAAATTAAAACACATGCTCGCTTCATTAACTCATAAATCATTGATGATAAAAATATCAATGATAGCGACAAAGAATTTCGCACATATTTTGTCTTTTGTATTAAATATTAATATTGGACCAGTGTAAAAGAATATTTTCTTGTTCTTTATATTAGAAAAATTTTAGCACCGGGCCCCCTTTTCTTCTGTGCCCCTAGACTTCAGTCTACTCAGCCTTATGGGTAATCCGCCTCTGGGTCAAGGCAGGCTGTCGAAGGTGCAAACGATTAGTTATTCGGTCCGTTTAAAGTTTTTCTCCCTTCTTGGAAAATCTTCTTTCTATGCAAAAAGAAAGAATTCATGTTTATCAGATTTCATCTGGTCAGAGAAAAGAGCCGGACCTTCGATGAAAGAACATTTCATATCCTCAGTGTAAAATAAAGAATGAAAAATCTTTCAGTAAGATGGTTGTCGGGCACATTGATAAAGGGTTAAAAATGTCAAAGTATGAGAATTTGTCAAGCGAGTCTATATCGTTTTAGCGCAAATAACTGATTTCGTGCGTTGATTTCATACAACAGATGAAACTTTGATGGAAATTGAACTTCAAAAACATTAGATTAAAAAAAAAAAAAAAAAAAAAAAAAAAAAAAAAAAAAAGCATCATTTTGTTTAATTTTGCAATCACCTTGAGCAATGATTTTGAATCACCTTCATATGTTTTTTTTTGGGGGGGGGCGATCGTCCCGATCCCCCCCCCCCCGTGGATCCGCGCCTGTTCCTTCTATATTATTTGGTAGGTACAGCGATTACCATCGGTTAGCTTTTTCTTACGACCAACACATCTTCTGAGACTACAGCTGACAACGGTATGTTCTTTATCCAAAGGAGAATTTCGACCTCTTCTAGATTCTATAAACCATCTTAATACATAGCTTTAGATGAAGCTTCATTTCCACAGGAAAATTGTTGACGTTGAAGGCATTCTTATTGATTTAGCCTTACTTTAAAATTGTAAAAAATCATAGCTCCATAAGGATGTTGCGCCAACTGTATTTTCGCTTCTTTCAAAATTTATTCTACAATAGCTAAATTGCAATTGTTGGCACAAATTATCTGCTTTGAATAAAAGAGTTCAAACCTACATATTCAACCATTATTTATTTATTTATTTATTTATTTATTTATTTATTTTTGCACTTATCAATTTTCTTATCTCAAAAATTTCAGAGTTACAATAGTACAAAAGGGTACCTAAAGTAAAATCTTGATATTATTATGCTATTCAAGATGTTTGCCATTTAATTAAAATCTTCTTAAACATTAAGAACAACTCAGGTATCTCTAAATATTTTAAAAGCTAGAATAACTTACTTCAAACAAACAATAGTAATTGAATTTCAATAAAAGTCCTTCTGCCTAAGAAATTTGCTCTTTTTGAACTGAAAGTGCAATAAATCATAAAACTCAATGAATACGATTTTGATTAAAACCCGACGACTTGTGAATCGTGAGAAATTCGTAAGCAATTATCCCAAAGCAATGTACTTATCGTTCCCAATAACCACTATGCATTCCTGAAGATCTAAAAAACATTTTCACTAGTCACACTTGACGGAATTTTCCCTTGTATCACATTATCTTACTAATCTAAGACATTAAACATTACACTTGTCTGGATTTACCGTTCATATTACAAAGATCTGAATCTCGAAGGTTGAATCATACAAACAAAGCTATTTGTCAATTATTCAGTGTTCCTAAGAGGTCATGGAACATCTCGATTAGTAAAATAAAGCAATTTTTGCGAAATATTTAACACCATGCATTTAAGTTAAAAATAGAGATAGAAATGCATTTTTTATTTACAGTAAATATATACGGGATGTCCCAAAAATGACTGATGGATTTTAAAATTCAATAACTTGCAAACGATGACAGCTATTTAAAAAATTTTTGTAGCAGGGTTATGTACAATGTCAGTTTTTTTACCGAAAATTTTTATTTTAGTTCGCATATCAAAAAATAGGTGGCGCTGACGGCGATTGAAGGCCAAGTCGACGCTTCACTCAGCACTGATCACCTGGCCTTCAATCACCGTCAGCGCCACCTATTGTTTGATATGCGAACTAAAATAAAAATTTTCGGTAAAAAAATTCCTGACATTATACATAACTCTCCTTCAAAAAATTTTTAAATAGCTGTCACCGTTTGCAAGTTATTGAATTTTAAAATCCATCAGTCATTTTTGGGACACCCGGTATATATAAATATTATAGCCCATATATAACTCAAAAGAAAATTAATTTCATGCATAAATTAGTTTAACTAGTTATCTAATTAACTTTTTAGCTATTTTTTGAACAATGTGTTAATTTGGTGCACTTTTATAAAAAAAAAATGTTGAATATATCACCATAAAACTTGTTGTATTGTCAAAACATACCATTTGAGATGCAATAATAAGAAACAATTTTCATTCAATTAAAAGGTGTATGTTTAGCAAAAATATTTTACTAAACTCTGAAAATTCTAAAAATTTTAAAAACATATTTTTTACTTCTAATTTTTTTTTTTTTTTTTTTTCACTCAGACTTATAATGTTAGGAATTTTTAAAGTTAGTTACACAATTTTGGAAAGTTTAAGCAATTTACCTAAAGTAAAATTTTAGAAAAGTTATAAGCGTAAAAAAGGGATTTTGAAAAAAAAAAAAAGCAAATAAATATGAACACATCCGCAGTACTTAAAATATATTATTTAAAAAACTTCCAGCAGCATAATCTTTTAGGTGATCATTTAATATCCATAATACAAATATTTATGATCTTCTAGCTCTTTAATATTTCAGCTCTATTTATAAGCTGATAATTAATAAAAAAGAATATTGCCCAGCTAAACTGATGGCATTGAGCTCACAGGCTACGCATACTAATTGTACATTACAGCCTTATGTTTTCAATGGTTAATTCCGGTCGAAAAAAAATTAAGGAAAGGAAACAACACCCCCTCCTTTTTCCTTTTTATATTTAATCATTGAGCCCCCTAAACTAATCAGGGACATGCTTTATCATATAAAAAATCTATATCCGAAATTCAGAGCAAATCGGAAAATTCTTAGCAAAAACCCATTTATAT